>JAUMJK010000784.1:670000-1250000 GCA_033558105.1 Coccyzus lansbergi | reverse complement strand
GGAAGAAAAGGGAAGAAGGAAAAGGAAGGAAGGAAAGAAGAATGGAAAAGGGAAATGGAAGGATGGAAAAGGGAAGGGAGGAAGGAAAGAAGAAAGAAGAAAGAAAAGGGAAATGGAAGGATGGAAAAGGGAAGGGAGGGAGGAAAAGGGAAGAAGGAAAAGGAAGAGAGGAAGGAAAGAAGAAAGGAAAAGGAAGGGAGGAAGGAAAGAAGGAAAGAAGGAAAGGGAAATGGAAGGACAGAAAAGGCAAGGGAGGAAGGAAAGAAGAAAGGAAAAGGGAAATGGAAGGATGGAAAAGGGAAGGGAGGAAGGAAGGAAAAGGGAATGAGAGAGACATCGTTACGTACTGTTAGAACCCAAAACCTCCAAGGGGAGGGGGGACACACCATAAATTGAATTGTCACCTTCCACAATGTATTTCCCCCCCCACCACCACCCGCTTTGACAAGTGACACCCAGGAAAAGCAAATCAAACAGTTGGCAAGGCGGGTACCGTCTCCACTGGATTAAAGTGGGGGGGGGTGGGGGGGAAGAAAAAGCCCAAGAAGGCGAAGCGCGGGCCGAGCCGGGGCAGGGGCAGCTCTGGGGCTCGGGGCGCAGCCACGCGCGCCCCCGCGGCCCCCGGTGCCCGGTCGGGCGCGGCGCTCGGGCAGCTCCCGGCGGCCAATCAGCGCGGGGCCTGCCGCCTCTGGCCAATAGCAGGCGCCACATTGTTGTCAAATGTTGCCTAATGGCAAGGCGAGGCGCAACAATAGCGCGAGTGGCGGCTCGGCGGCCGCTCTGCCCGCGGCTCCGCGCGGCTCCGAGTCCCGGGGGGCGCGGGGGCCCTGCCCGCTCCGCCACCGCCGGCACGCGGGGGGGATTTTTCGGTTCGCTTTTTGGGTTCTTTTTCTACTTCTCGTTGTTTTCTTCCGGATCTTAGTCTGCGGCGGGGGATCCCGCGGCGGAAGGTGCCTGCTCGCGCTCGGAGGGGACGCTCGGGCCGGCGGCGGCCGCGGGCAGGGGGTGCGGGTGCCGGCGGGTCCCGCCATGGACTCCGCGCCGCGCGGAAGCGAGAGAGCGCTAAGTTTTCTCGGATTCGGTTCGTCTTAGACTCGCTTTTCGAAGAAGGAAGAGGGCGCGGCGAGGCTCCCTCCTCGCTCCGGACCGGGGGACGGGGACGTCGAGCGAGGCGCGGAGCGGGGGAGGCGCCGCGAGCTTCTCCGGCGGTTAAACCGCCCGCGGAGAGGGAGGCCGGGGGAGGAGAAAAGAGGGGGTCGGCTCTTTTCGGGATGGAGCTGCGCTCGGAGCTGCCCAGCGTGCCCGCCGCGCCCCCCCCGGTGCCCCCCAGCTCGGTGGCGGCGGCGGCGGCGGCGGCGGCGGCCTCGCTGCCGGTGAGCGTGGCCGGGAGCCTCCTGCGGGCGCCGCCGCTGCTGCTGCGGGCGGCGGAGAAGTACCCGCGGACGCCCAAGTGCGCCCGGTGCCGCAACCACGGGGTGGTGTCGGCGCTCAAGGGCCACAAGCGCTACTGCCGCTGGAAGGACTGCATGTGCGCCAAGTGCACCCTGATCGCCGAGCGGCAGCGGGTGATGGCCGCGCAGGTGGCGCTGCGACGCCAGCAGGCGCAGGAGGAGAACGAGGCCCGCGAGCTCCAGCTGCTCTACGGCACCGCCGAGGGGCTGGCCCTGGCCGCCGCCAACGGCATCATCCCGCCCCGGCCCGCCTACGAGGTCTTCGGCTCCGTCTGCGCCGGCGGAGGCGGCGGCGAGGGAGGCGGCGGCGCCTCGGGTAAGGATGCGCCGGGAGCCTTCGCGGGGAGACCGGGAACGGCGAGGGGACCGGGGTGGGAAAAGGGCCCGGGGCTGCAGGAGAGGGGGGCGCGGCCCATCCGACGGTATCCCCAGCCGAGCGGGCCGGCTGGCGTCCCTCCCGACGGAGCGGGCCGGTACTCCCCGTCGGCGAGGGCTAACGCTGCCCCGACGGAACGGGCCGGCATCCCTCCGTCGGAGTGGCTGGCACTGCCCGACGGAGAGGTCTGGCGCTCCACGATGGAGCGGGCTGGCGTCCCTCCACTGGAGCCGGCTGGCGTCCCCACGACGGAGCGGTCCGGCACTCCCCGTCGGAGTGAGCCGGCACTGCCCTGATGGAGCGGGCTGGCATCCCTCCATTGGAGTGGCCGGCGCTCCCCGACGGAGCGAGCCGGCGCCCCTCATCGTAGCCGGGGCAGCGGCACTGACGGTGTCTCTCCTTCTCCTCCCCGCTTCGCCCCGCAGAGTCCAAGATGCAGAAGTTCGAGCTGTTCCCCAAGACGCTGCTGCCGAGCCGCGCCGTCACCCCGCAGCAGGCGGGCGGGAAGCCCCCGTCCCCGGACGGCGAGTCCGCGCCCGGCACCTCCTCCCCGGACGCTCGCCACGGCTCGGGCTCGGAGAACGGGGACGGCGAGTCCTTCCTCGGCTCGCCCGTCTCCAAGGGCCCGAAGGAGGGGGAGGAGAGCCCGGGCTCCGTCAGCCCGCTGGGCTCGGACTCGGGCTCGGAGGCGGACAAGGACGAGCGGGACCCGTCGCCGTCGGCGGGCGGGCGGCAGAGGACTCCCCTCGACATCCTGACGCGCGTGTTCCCGGCGCACAAACGCGGCGTCCTCGAGCTGGTGCTGCAGGGCTGCGGCGGGGACGTGGTGCAGGCCATCGAGCAGATCCTCAACAACCGCGGCCCGGACAAGGGCCCCGAGGAGGGCTGGGCCCGGGACGGCGCCTCGCCGGCCCTGCCGCCCGCCCCCGCCGCCCACCACCGGCCGCTGATCGCGGGCGCCGTGGCCCCGGCCATCGGGGCGCTGGGCAGCCGCTCCGCCTTCTCGCCGCTGCAGCCCAACGCGGGGCACTTCGGCGCCGAGGCCGGCGCCTACCCGCTGGGCACCCACCTGGGACTCAACCCCCTGCGCCTGGCCTACTCGGCGCACGGCCGGGGACTCGCCTTCATGACCCCTTACTCCACCGCGGGGCTGATGCCCACGCTCGGGTTCCGGCCCCCCGTGGACTACGCCTTCGGCGACCTCATGCGGGACCGCTCCGGCCTGCACAAGGAGCAGGGCTACTCCGGGGGGCTCTACGGGCCCATGGTCAACAACACCCCCGAGAAGCAATAGCGGGAGGGGGCGCGGCTCCCGGGGCCCGGCCGGGCGGGGGCGGCTCGGGAGCGGCTCTCTCTCCCCTTCTCTCTCCCCTTCTCTCTCCCCTTCTCTCTCCCCTTCTCTCTCCCCTTCTCTCTCCCCTTCTCTCTCCCCTTCTCTCTCCCCTTCTCTCTCCCCTTCTCTCTCCCCTTCTCTCTCCCCTTCTCTCTCCCCTTCTCTCTCCCCTTCTCTCTCCCCTTCTCTCTCCCCTTCTCTCTCCCCTTCTCTCTCCCCTTCTCTCTCCCCTTCTCTCTCCCCTTCTCTCTCCCCTCTCCCCCCCGGACGGATCCCGGCGCCGACAGACCTAGGTGTAAATCGGTGGTACAGGTGCACTTTGATTGTCCAGACGTGAGTCGCTCGCTCTATGTCGCTTACGGCCATAAGCATGAGTCTCCCGGGGGTGTCGCGGGGAGCGTCCGCGCCCCCCGCGCTCTCCATCCCACACACATACCTATATATATGTATACTAGCAAGTGTATAATGTTATAAAACGGAAATCTAAGTTATTAATGTAACGCGTAGGTGAACTCGGTATTAACGTTAAGCTAAAGGTTAGACAGCTCATTGTAACTCTTACCAGGCATATAGATTAAACCTCCCATCGGACTGAAAGCCTTTTCCTTCCCGCCCCAGAACTGTTACGATCTGTATATAACGTCGGAAAGTAGATTTATTTGTAACTGTCCCTAGGACCCCGGCGCCCACGGTGTATGATGGTTTAATGAGCCTTCTTCATTTGTGATCCGCAAGATTTCTTGTTCCCATGTTTCTTGCTGTTTCTAACAGGTAATTCTGTGTTTCCATTTCATAGAAATAAATGTTATTTTCTATTAAAAAAAAAAAATCGATCTTATAAACGGCAAGTAGTATTTTATAAGACGGTGGAAGTGTGTGTTGGGAAATTCATTTGACAAGTACGGTCAATATTTAAAGGAGTTTATGCAATTAGTACCAACATGTTTGCTACATTTTTATGATGGTCAAACCAGATATTCTTCGGAAAATTTACGAATAAAAACGAAGCATACAAACCAGAGCAGTCTTCTTATCAACCAAAATTGTCAAATACGTTTATTTCTCGTTCTGGTCTCTATTATTTACTTCAGGAAAAGAAAAAAAAAAGAAGAGGTGTAAATTTAAGTTGATGTTTTCCTTCGTTAATCTCGCTCATTTTTGTCATATTTAGGAAATCTGGCATTGCTGCAGAGAAGAAAAGTTCAGTTAAAGCAAACACCTGCCTGACTGTCCGTGGGTTGTGTAGCAATGGAGAAGTGTTTCTCCTTCATGTCTTAAATTGGAATGTGCTCTCTGATGGTTTCCCCATCAGGATACGGACTAGTGATGGATTTTCGGTGTGTAGGGCCGTGTTTGCGATAGGCACCGGTGAGATAACACACCCCAAGCTCAGTGCCAAGGCGGGAAAGCTTTCACTGGTTTACTTTTGGAACTATGTGTCTTTCCCAATCTTGCTTCTCATTTCACCAGTGAAGGCTACATGTGTGGGTTGGGTTTTTTTTTTTCCCCTCCTCTTTTTTGTGTTCGTTTCTTTTTTTTTTTTTTAAATTTTTATTATTTTCTTCCCCACCTTGATAACTCCCGACTATTCTTCAAGACCAAAAAACAAGAAAGTCCTTCCATCTACTTATTTTTTGCAACCAGAGGGAGAGGCAGCGGGTGTGCATCCCGAGAGTCGATCCTTCCCAAGGCCGGAGCGTGACTTGCACATCAGTCCTGGGAGCATTTGGCTCAGGAAAACTCTTACTCACAAAGAGCAAGTTCAGCGCATGGTTGAATTAAGACTGTAAAAGCTCCTAAAGTTGGTTGGTATGGAAACCTAATCCCAGGAAGGGCTCCGTGGCACAGCTGGACTGTTTACTTTCTCACTTTAAATATAACTGTGTAAACACTGGCTCGGAGCTGCCAGTGCCGCTCCTACCAACCAGTTCATGTACTGGTGGGTCTGGGAGGAGACGCATCCCGCCGCAGCTCTTGAAGTAAGTCCTGGGGTAAAATCGAAGGATAGTAGCGAGGAAAAAGCAATTCTCCCTTCCCTCGCGCAGTTAATCAAACTGGATACAATTTTAAGATTTTCTTGAAAAAGAGGAAAGAAGTAAATACAACAGATTACACCCAGGTAAATACTTTAGACCCTGATCCGTCCTGGGAGCAGCCAAATCAATATCACAAGGGAAACTTTTTAAAGTCTCGTGTTCCAGGAGCGGGTGAAACTTAATATTACTACAATAAAACGGTTTAATAAAGAAGGGCTTTAATAGTGAGCTAATTTGATTGAGTTTCCTAATTCCACTTTAATTGGAAAAGGAGTTGTCTGTTTGGTTATAAAGTGCCAAGGTTATGTTAGACTGGAAAAAAAAAAAAGATGGACTTTGAGCATCTGAATAAACTTTTTTTGAAATTTGTTTTCTTTTTCCTTTTTTTTTTCTCCCCATTTTTCTTTTTTTTTTTTTTTTTTCTTTCGGTTGGCAGCTGACTTTGTGCAAGGATGAGTTTCCATATCTAGGGCTGAATGAATGGGCTACAAAGAGCCGCTACTTAAAGAAATCAGGTTGCCACATTTCTCCCATTTTAACCCCGTTGAGAAGGGCTTAGGAGCTGTTGATTTAACTCAGCTCCCCCTTTTAATCATAAAAGCCATTCTTGTGTAGTTAGCCGAGCAGGACCATTTATCAGAAGTGTTGCGGTGTCTTGGAGGTTGGCTTGAGCCTGGATTTATCCAACCGACAATGGGGATCACGACGATTAACTTTCATAGGGATAGTTTAGGCTGTTAAATTGGGAGGAGGAGGAGGGAGTAAGGGAAGCTGATACGTTGTCCCTATGGAGGTAATTCCTGTCGAAATTTTCTTCCCAAAGAAGGGAAGAGCATCCAGCGGGACACGCTCTGAAGCTGTATTAACCGCATCGGTGTTTAATATGAATCAGCCCTAATCCGCAGCATCATAAAGATGAAATTAGACTAACCATTTAGTAGCGAAATGACATTCCTTCACCTAAAATGAACCTCCCCGAGCATCAAGCCCCGAACAAGGCCTCGCTGCCCCAGCTGAAGGGGACCCCGGGGGGACAAATGTCCCCCCGGGGTCCCCTTCAGCTGGGGCAGCGAGGCCTTGTTCGGGGCTTGATGCTCCGGTTCGCTGCCCCGATGGTTCCGTCGGTCCCGGGGCACTGCGGCTCCCCACATCCCCCCTGAGCATCCCCCCAGCCCCCTTGTCACAACGTCCCCATGGCAACAGCAGCGGTTACTTCTACGCCAGAGCGACGATAGGAAAGTATTTAATATGTTTAAATGCGATTAAACAGGTGGAAAAAAAAAATCCGACCGAGGAGGAGCAGCTTCGTTCCAACAGATGGAACCGAGCGGAGAATAAGCAACCACAATGGGAAGGACCGGGGTGGTTTGACCGTTTTCTGCTGGTTTTAGCGTCTGTTGAGGCGCGTGGAAAGCTCGTTCTGCTTTCCAGCTTCACCCACGGTTCGACAGAAAAACTGAAAACTCTGTTGCTAAAATTGTTTTAGCCCTGTTGCTGCTTCTTCCTTTTTATTTTTCTCTACCATTTTAAAAAAACTGGTCTTAAGTTGCACAAACAGAAATAAAAACCACAAAAAAAAAAAAAACAAACAAAAAACCAAACCTGAAATTGCACAGTGCTTTGCTTGCATTTCCTCTCCATGTTTGATAGGAATGGTTGGACTCTATGATCTGGTGGGTCTCTTCCAACCAGGTGATTCTATGAAAAACGAGGAAAGGAGAAAACTGATTTTAACAGAAGATTTTATGGAAAAACTGTCCCCTTTCAGGTAGCCCCTCCTAATGTTTATGTTATTAGGGAATCCAATAATCATTGGGCAAACTGCTCCTGACCCAAGAGGCCAAGTGAGATGCTGGGACTGTGAGGGAAGCCCCAGGGAGCGGCCAGCGGGGATCGGGGCAGCCAGCCGTGACCCTGAATTTACCATTAAATTGTGCAGGTGGTTACTGGATTTAATGGTAATTATTGAGGGTTGAGGGAAAGGAGGGCGTGGTGATGATGGGGGGAGGGGGTGTTAAGGTGTGGCCAGAGGTGGGAAGAAGTTAAAGGTGGGGTAAGCAGGTGGCTCTCCTTGTTCAAGGTGATGCAGCTGGAGAAGGCAGGCTTGTGAGGAAGCTCAATGCCGGATAATGCTGAGGGTGAAAGAATGGGGAAGAGGAATGAAGAGGTGGATTCCACCACACAAGAGCTGGGTAAGGGGTCTTAGCCTTGTCAAAACTAATGGAAAACTCGGATGCAGGTGTAATGGCTGTGGAAATACTTACAAATCACCAAAATAAGATGTTGGTGCCTGTATTACACGAATGCAAAGAAAATGTTGTGTCACCTGTTATGTGTTGCATTTGAAGGACAGACTTAGTCATGAAGAGTGCAAGGTAGTCTCTTGGGCTATGTCAAGCATCTATTATAACTCATCTTTCCTGAGGGAGCCTTTAAGCCTTGATTGTACTCTGCACAGGCTGAGTAAGACAGTACATTGTGGCAAGATTTAAATTTTCAGAGAAACTATGGAAAGTTCTTAATGTCAGATATAGTAATACTGCATGTTGTACAGATCCAATTACACGCACGGTCATGACACACACCAAGGGCTGAGCAAGTGGCCATCACTGTAAAACAGTGATGAGTATTTTTAGAGTGACTCACTGATTGTTCACATGGAAGCAAGTACCTTCAGAGAGATGAAAATGCTTAAAGATGAAGAGATATTACCCATAGCGCTAACTGCAACAGGCCACTTCCTAGCCATTCGTAACCATAACAAAGTCTGAGGCTTCCTCTATCCAAATAACTCTGTAAACTCATGTTCATCCTTACCCCAGGTGTGAATTTGGCAGATGTGGACAAGGACATGATGAGACACCCACCCAGGGGATAATTCTGTTTGGAATGTTGTTTTGTGCAGTATTGGATTTACCTGTATGTGGGAGCTAAAGTCTTATCTGAGATTTCATCTTAAGTCCTCGCAAACTCTGCACTACAGGGGGGGAAAAACATTGCTTCCTGACAATCCTGTTCAGTTGGTCTGGAAGAGAAAAATCTTGTTTTACACTGACTTGTAGATTAATTTTCCATGAGAGATGGCGATACATGGGATACGTTCCGATTCCTGACTTTGCAGAGAATCTCTGCCTAAATAATCTCTGTAATGCAAATCTGGGGGTAGAGTAAGGATGATCCTTACACATGTTGTCAATGAGTGCACCCTCATACCTTGTATGCTTTTGGAGATTTTTTTTTTTTCTGTCCTACATTCCCTCATTTCTTGTTTTGGATCTTCTCTATGTGCTGTAAAGCTTGTAAGAGTTGTGCTAATGGTTATTTCTGCACAGTTCATTCCCCCCTCCCCACCCCATACATAAATGGATGAAAAAAGCACAGTTGAATTTCAGAAAAAAAAGATAGGAAGCAGGTTACCAGAAGTCTTATTGTTCACTGATAATTACAAACCTGCTACGTGTATCTTCAGAAAGTAGCTGATCATTTAAATGGGCAAGTGTAATAATAGATAGGCAGGATCTGTGAAAAGTTGAGTAGGTTTGTGACACCAGGGAAGGGTCCTAGGAGGGGAAGAGGGAAATGGAAAAGAAACCAGAAAGAGAATGGATCTTTTTGTGTAGTCTGACAAGCAGATGGAAAGCATGAACTGCAAAGGCTTTTAAAAAGATCTGTTTGGGGTTTATGTTTACAGAGAGATTTAACAAGACTGGTTGGCCTTAAAATACTGAGGTTGTTGCTAAAATCAGATGTTTGGGAATGAGATGGGGTGCTAGCCCCGGACCAGAATATAGGAGATGTTCACAGATACTCAGAAAGGCAGGAGCAGGGGCAATAAGGCAGGGGCTCTACAAACCATTCAGCAGATCCAGAAAAGGGTTTAAAGGTCAGAACGACCAGGATTCAGGGGAGGGAGGAGGGTATGACCCCTGTTGTTCCTACTTTGGGGAGCTGGATCCAGAGAGCATGCGCTTCTAACCAAGAGCAGCAACGGCAGCATGAGAAGACAATCAGAATAAGAACAGATTTGTGCTGCAGGAACTGACTGACTGATGAAATAGCTTCGTAAAGAACAAAGGTATCAAAGTGTTACCTCACTTTCTTGTTAGTGGGATATGGGATATTGATTTCCTTTCATGGCTTGGGGAAGCCTATGGTTTACCTTGGGTAGAACCTATGGATTTCCTCAGTTTTCTAAATCTCCTGCTTGAAAGGTTAGCTGTAGATATTTACAGCCAAATGAATGGGGCAAATAGATTATAATTTAAAGAACCTTTTCTTTCTAAGGGGAGAGTCAGAGAGCTTAAACTGATTATGAAAATCTCAGTAAGGACCTGTTCAACAGGATAAATGGCACACAATCTGGCAGACAGAAGATGGAATAAAAATGCAGTGCCTAGTATGCTAGAAGGAAGTTACAAGATGCCTGACTTTTTTTTCCTGTTTAGGTGGATAAATTGTTTGATTTATCTAATAGTTATTTTTAACCACACATTACAAAGCTTTATTTTGACAGACAGAAAGTAATCAAAATTAACTGGGACTGAGAGAGGGGAAAATGCTCCAGTAGATATGGCAGGCAAAACATGGCCCCAGCCCCTTGCTAAAATCCATATCCTTCTTCTTGAAAGCTTCACTTTGAACAGCAGGGATTAGAGAGTGGTTTTCAGAGCCTCTTCTCTACAAGTATTATGCTAGAGCCTTCTTCCTGTTCAATGGATTCAAAGGATCCCAAAACACTAGTTGAATTAACTTTTTCAGAACCACTGGGAAATATCTTAGGACGTAAGTGGTAGTATGAGATACTGCTGTATTTAGGGGAAAGTTCATCCATCATGTGGTTTACAAGCAAAATCTATTGCATAAAGTATACCAGAAGAATGAATTAATCCAGCTCCAACTTACTGAGGGTGTAATGGTTTCAAGATATCCAGGATACACCCCACAGCCATGGCAGGAGTTGGAGAAGCCGGCAGAGGTGTTATAGTACGTCTCACCACTACTGAGGTATTTCTGAAGTGTTGCATGAATGCGCCTCTGGATTCCGATGCCAGGCTGAAATTATGTTAGCTGCCCTAACTGGGATCCTGTGCATCTTTCATTTTAGCTCCCTAATTTCCTTCCTGGGAGACAGACAATGAAGGAAGAACTTGCTTTATCTTGGCATGAAAGGATATTTACATCTTTGATCTGGAAAGAACTTGTAACGTGTGAAATGAGGATGTCAACATGTGTTGTAGCAGCATTGTTTATAACTGTGGAGCAGGGATGGCAAAATAGTGTACTTGGCTCTTGAGCATCAAGCTAGAAACCTGTAGTAGTGAAGGTGATGAACCATAGGTGTGCTCCAGAAAGAGCAATCAGCCAGCCGAGTCTATCCTAGGAGCCTTAGCACCTGTGTTATTCTATTCCTCATCACAGAAATATCTAAAGAAAGTCGGTCCTGATTAGATGGGCTGAACTGAAAAAGCAGCAAATGATATTCATAAACTGCAAAAAGCTAAGGCTGCTCTGGTGGAGTCATTGGTAAAATGTCTGTTTTTCTTGGATGCCTCAGCAGGGTGGATGCTGCATCCAATGGATGTTGATGATATTGGGTAGAGGCGTTCTCATTAAGAAATTGCCTGCTGGAACTCCTTCCAGCCATCTGGCATCCAAAGTGCAACAGCCAAAGGATCCTGTTGGTGATTTTCAGTAACTGTTTGTGCACAGAGACATCTTTGTTTACTCTTTCTATTGTTTTGCAGATGTCTATGGTATCACGAATGTTTTTTTTTCCAACCTTAATTGAAACTCATACTCCATCAATCCAAGGATTAACTTTCTTATAACGGAAATGACGTCTGTATGAATTTTCTTATCCTTAAGAGCGTTTTTTTAGACACATTCTCATGTTAAATTTGAAATACTTGCAATTTTAACCCCCCTGGCTGCTGCGGCTGCACTTTTTAATTTAATTTTTTTTTGACTTTGACTATTTTTTCTTTAGTGTCTGAATATTGCTCCTCACTTTTTGAAATAAAAGGTTGTATCTATTTTTCCTAAAGCTTTTGAATGCCTCATAAGCAACAATGACAGTGAAAATATTTCCTTAGTTTCTGTCACCCTGGTTGGTTGTAATTGGGTGATGACTTGGTCTCTTCTCCTCTCTGTTTAATTCCCGGTGTAAGTGGAACTCTTGGATATTGAGCTTACAGATTCTGGAGTCGCTTGGGCGAGAACTGCCTTTGTTTCTTCACAACTCAAACACAGAATATTGTCGTGAAGCAAGATGAACAGTATTGAAGTGTTCCCTGGGGTAGCGACATGCTGCTGGTGCTCAGTGGGTGTGAGCTCCTGATCTGTTCCAAGACTAATCTGAAAATGAAATGATTCTTGTAACAGGTATAACTGATGCTTCAACCGAGTGTGGTACACTTAAAGGAAAGCATATTAATTTCTTATATCAAGCCTTTGAAAGGTATAATTATCCCTTATCTTTGCAGGCTGGTTTGTTTAACTTTCCCTGGATTATTCTTGCGGAATAAGAATGAGAGATTGCTGTTGCATAGGAGCACTGGGACCTTGTAAACGAAGGAAGCTGTGAGGTTTTGTGGTGAAAACTGCACATGGGTCTCAGAAGATTTTGTTTGTGTACCAAGTTCTGCTGCTGACTTACCAGCACTGTGTGACCTTGAGCTACTCAAAACAATTTGTGATTTTTTTTTTTTTAAAGTGACTACAAATACTGGCTGTCTCTGGTTTCAGTATGAAACACACGAGGCTTGAATTGCAGACTTTTGTACTACTTGAGTGTTTATTTTTAATAAGGGTCCTAATTAAGCGTGCAATCTCTGTTGCAGGCAAGCTCTCCTGGACTCTGTCTTCATTCATTAAAATGTGTCAGATTCCTCAGAGTTTAAAGCACAGCTCTAACAGTGGCAAAAGGGACCCTATGTCCTGAATATATATGCTAGCATGTGCCAAAGAAGATGCTTGTTAATAAGTTCTTGCTCAGTGATAAAGTATAGCAACAAGGGGTTATATATTTCCTCACTTTCAGCTACACGAGCAGAGCCCTGACTTCACTCAGGAAGCTATACTGTTGTGAGACACGGAGAAGTAAAATACCCTCTGCTTTATAATAAGTCATTCCAGCTCTGTCTAATTAACACTTCTTAGTGTTAATTATAACCCCCTGTTCTGTGTTTTTCAGGGACAATATTTCCCAAGTACTGCTGATGAAATGTCAGGCAGAGGTAATAATTTTGTTTTCCTTGCTATTATAACATTGTGCCATAGATATAGTTATATGCAGAGATACATGCCAATCAACCACCAGAGCAAACAAGACGAAGAAGTAAAAATTTTCTCCTTAGAGAGCTCCTTAGGCAGACAATGAGTTATGAGTTATTCTCTGCCTAGAGAACTTGCAGCGAAAACAGCTATTCCTACTGGCATACCTCATTGTGATTAAAAAAAAATGGATGATTTTAGGCTCCTTGTTTTATTAAATCAACAGACTTAACAGGATGGAGTGGTTGAATAGAAAAATATATTATTTTTTTTAACATAATCTGCAGAATCCTACAGGCTTCTACCACTAATGCTACAGAAATATCATTGGCTAGTGTTAGCAGTATGACATTTAATAAATAATAAAGACATTTGTGTTGGAAGAAGGGAAAATCCTATTGGTAGTCCAGCAAACTTACATATCTTGGTTTTGTAGTCTGAAGGAAATGAGAGAGTATTCAAAGAAAGTGGGAACATGAGATTCATTCTTAACATCACTCTGGTGCTGGTGACACTGTAGAACTATCACAAAAAACAAGTAAGAAAATAAGGATATGGGGCCATCGTGATATTTACATAGCATTTTTCTTTTGGAATGCAACTTAAAAATTGAAGGTGGAGTTTGGTCTGTGGCAAGGGAATGAAGACCAATTGCTGTCTCATCCAAAAAATCCTGTGTGTGACAGTAGGGGGGAAAGTATTTTAAGAGAAGATGAAAGTGAGAGAGACCTGATTGAAGATAAAAAAACCCCCACCAAATAAACAACAGCCCATGATGAAACCTGGAGGAAAAAAAAAAGGCAGTTATGTGAATGCCAACTGTAAGATAAAAATACAATGTCTGATAATTTCAGTCCCATCCTGTACAATTAAATTAATAAGGATTTTTTGAGGGGGGGGGAAAAAAAAAGGAAACATGGTCCTAAATTTAGGTTTAGCCCTAGTCATCTTTCAAACATTACAGGCTTCTCCATGCCACCCAATAAACAATTGAACTTGTGGAAGACTTGAATGCCCAGTGAAATATCTGGAAGTTCTTCAATATGTTAGTTTCAGGAGAGCATCAGTGTTTATAGTCTGGTGGCTGCTTTGTAGAGCTTTATGCTATCTTCCTAAACACTGGGGAAGAGAGAGACTGAAATTCTCTTTCACTACATTGAGACTTACATAACTAAGGGCAAAATTTCAACCCAATATTTCTTCCCTACATTGCAATACGTTGAATTGCTTATGAAGTACAGTCTACCTTGGAAAAAGGCAAAAAGCCCACAACATTTTTTTTTTTTAAAGTAATCCACATTGTGGTTGCTTTGTTGTTATAGACTTTTACTTTATCTCTAAAGAAATTAACTTTTTGACTGCTATTGGTCCATCAGCTTGGCTTCCCACCATTGGGGTTATTCTATGACCATGTTGTTATGAGATGGAATTACACAAGGAAGTTTATCTACCAGTAGGAAAAGAGCGTTCTCTGAAAAACGAAAAAACCTAGTAAATACTCAAACATTATTGAAGAAGAGTAATGTTTAATTGCCTCTACACTTCTTCTAAGGTCAAGATACTTCACAGTGGTCTTCAGTGTTTTTCTTTTTTTTTGCTTTAAATGAGAGCTGGGGTTGTTAAGCCTGGAGAAGAGGAGGCTGAAGGGAGACCTCATTGCCCTCTGCAACTACCTGAAAGGAGTTTGTGGAGAAAAGAGTGCTGGCCTCTTCCCCCAAGTGATGGGACAGGACAAGAGGAAATGGCCTCAAGCTCTGCTAGGCTAGATTCAGGCTTGACATCAGGAAAAAATTTCATGGAAAGGGTCATTGGGCACTGTCAGAGGCTGCCCAGGGAGGTGGTTGAGTCACCTTCCCTGTAGATGTTTAAGGCATGGGTGGAAGAGGTGCTGAAGGACATGGTTTACTTATTGATAGGAATGGTTGGACTTGATGATCCAGTGGGTCCTTTCCCACCTAGTGATTCTGTGATTCATTTGGCCTCTCCCTGTGTCCTGACTGAAACAAGATGGTGATGAAGAACCCCTTCTGCTCCCTCAGTGCCTCTTGCCTCAAAGAGAAATTTCTTTCTGGATTAAATAAACCTTTGCAGTCTGAAGTACTCACTCCCTTCCCTCATGAGCAATTTATGTTTGATGGTGTGGCTTCACTTCTAGCTCCTCTTAAGTGATTTCAGTTAAATCCACATGTGGTTCCTTTGCAGAGCTGTAGAATGCATTAGAGTTTGGGACAGCAGGTGTCACCTGGAACTGACCCTCGTGTGACCAAAGTGTCAGGTTTTGGGATGGCATTGTCATATCTGTTCAATCTGAGATAAGATGAGCCTGGTAACAGCCAGTGACTCTTGCATATTATATTGCTACTTTTCCCTTCACCTTCCTTTGTGAAAACTGCTATAATCAGTATACGATATGTCCCAGTTCTTCATGCAATATATTTTTGAGACACAATAACTCAATGGTAGATTCTTGCAATCAAGTCATGGCTAAATTCAGTGACAGTGGGTTCTCTGCGGTTGTATACGTATGTTTGTCATTATATGTACTTATTTCTATATATCTACCTTGTCTTTGTGAATTCATCTACCATTTGTAGTTCCTTTGCCAATTAACTTTTGTAACACAGCAGCTCACTCTGCATCATGTCACACATGCTGACCATGTGCTGATTTAAGGTTGAGGATAATTTAGCAGAGGTGCTGATTATGGCAAACATTCTCAGGAGACCAATGAGAAACGACTGTTTTGTGACAAAGTTTGGTTTGTGTTGATTAGGAAAATAATGATACATACAAGAGAATAGAATGTGACGTTAAGACCAAAGCATAACTAGCTCTGAATTCCTATCTATGTTATTTTATGCATGTGAATAGTCTCAATGACTTTCACACAGACTTGTTTCCTATGTCTCTGAAGATTTTGCAGTCTATACAACACAGGACTGTTCTTCTGTGTGCCTTGGACAGCTCCAAGCTATTTGCCAATAATACAGTAATAAGTGAGAACTCACTTCATTTGAAATATGTTTCATGTTGATGTGGAGAAGCAAGTATTAGCTTAGTAAATACGCTGTTTGAACATGGAAAGTGAATCTATAGTCATTCAGCACAGTAAAATTGTTAGTCAAGAGGAAAGTAATTATAGTTGAGAAAAATATAGCTAAGAAAGTGTGGGAGTTTTTTTTTTTTAGCTCTCCTGGGACATCTCGTGTTATTTTACTGACCTCAGTGAAGACCTGAAAACCGTACAATAAAAGTGACTATTCTCAGTTTTCTCGCATCCTTCATCCAGCTTTTTCTTGATGACCAAGCACGTTTATAAAATATAAGCCAAAGGATTCCTTGTCCTTCCAGAAGTATACCCCAGAATATAAACAAGGAGTTGTAAAAGGGATGTACAATATACATATTGAATTTCATCTTATTAATTGGAACTCTGTCAAAATGAAAGCTGACTTATTTAGGGGAAATCATTACACACTGAGGAAAAAGAACAGTTTTGGCAGGCCACGTAATACACGTCTAGGCTTATCTACCAATAACTTGAAAAAGTCACACAGTTGTAGAGAGTATGAAATTTGATTGCTGGGCATATCTAGACCCCATAAGTCACCTATCCTGAATTAAGTACAAGTTGAAAGTCATCCCAAATTGTTTGTCCCTTTTTTTTCCATTACACTTTTTTTGCTTTTAAAAACCAGTTTTCTGTGTTGTTTTCAGATATTTTTCTTTCCCCCCCTCCTTTTATGAAAGAATTTCAAAAATAGAAAACTGCATTCCAAGAAAACAAGATCTAAAAATGAGGGGTGAAAAAGTGAAGAAAAACTTCTTCATATGTATCATAGGTCTATAGGAGTGAGGTCCAAGGGAACCAAACCCACAGAACTTCTGAGGAGTTTGAGCTAGAATTCTCAGATCCAAAATTTCCTTAGTGTTTTTTAAAATTTTTTTTAATATT
This sequence comes from Coccyzus lansbergi, assembly GCA_033558105.1. Lineage (NCBI taxonomy): Eukaryota > Metazoa > Chordata > Aves > Cuculiformes > Coccyzidae > Coccyzus > Coccyzus lansbergi. The sequence continues at coordinate 1,233,577 of JAUMJK010000784.1, read as the reverse complement.
GTAGTGGTTATCCACCATTTAGTATTTTTAAAATATCGCTGTCGTGAAAATATACTAGCCAGAGAGCTGCAAATCATGGGGCTTTTAATGAATAGCTCATAATCTGACCAAAAGAAGGCATTTCTTTTTTTGTCTTTCTACAGCAATGCTATTTTCTCTTCCACCTAGTTTGTACTTTAATTGGCACATCTGTTTGTAACAGAACCTCTTCAGTAACTCTGTCCTTTACTCTGACTCTTAAACTTTCAGCCCTTCTATCTAGGGTAGGTAGCAGATTCCTGTCGCTGCATGTAATATAGTTTTCAAAGTGTCCTCTACCTAATTGCCATTAAAATCCCTTTGAAAAAAAAAAAAAATCTCACTAGGCACTGTGATTCTTCAGCATGTTTGTTTTTGTGGGGTGGTTTTTTTTTTTTTTTTTTTTTTTTGTGTTCTTTTTGAGATTTAGTTACCAAGTAGCAGTGCAGGATGCTTGAAAGGGCTCAGGAAACAGCCTCTCTCCTGAGAGTGACTCAAGGGGATGATTAGGAGAATGCAGGAGATTGGGTTTGTAATAGTGGTAGTTTCTACTAATCCTCTTCGTTTTAACAATCACGTATAAAACTTAGAAGGTGCCTGCTGTGCATGCTGAGCTCTTGTTCAAACGTCCGTAGAGGAAGTGCAGAGGTTAAGAGGTGTCCCTTTTGCAAACAAATGCTGAAGAAAACGGTGCTGTGCTTTGGGCACCTGATTGAAACTCGGATGGTTTTGGTTTAATCTCCTGTTCTACCAAAGAGCTCCTGTGGACTCAAGGGGGGAGTTACCTGGGGCTTGGGTGAGGTACCAGGTCCTTCTCAACCCAAACTTTTCTTGTGTATGGTAGCTAGTTGGAGTTTGAAAGAGAGAAACAAGAGCAATTACTTAGGAAAGGATTTTTTTAAGATCTGACTCTTGAAATCATGCTATTCTGTGAGAACCTTGGATTTTGCTCTTAAACAAACTTATAGCCATCTGGTGGAGGAAATAAAAAAAGAAGTCATCAACAATAAGGGTCTAATAAAATGAAGGGAATGACATAGCTATTGAAATGTTTTGTTTAAAGCAGTCCAAGACCAGACTGTCTTCTTGTTTAGGAGCCCCGGTTGGCAGTACCAGAAGACAGGCTCTTGTCAACTATGAGAAACTGAAAGCAGCCAGTGTCTCAGTGGCTTCCAGGATCCATAGTTTTAGATTTAAATAATTTATGTGGCTAATGAATAATACATTTAATAGTAATGATTAAGGCAGATGACTCCTTGTTCAGTTAAATGGTCACAGCCAACTGAAAAATGTGTGTGGTGCATACATGCTGCTCTCCTCCCCAAAGTTTGCATGCACTCACCCTCTGACAAGCTTGTTTAATGCTGTGGGTGATTCACTTTGCCCTTAGACAGAACTTCACTGCTTTCTGCCTCACACCTGGCTGCAGCAAAGTGCTTGGTTTAGAGGAGGGCAGCTAATTAATTTACACTTTTTCCACTCCTTTGTGCAGTGAAGCTCCAGAAACCACAATTTTCCTTCCTAACTGCTGTGGAAGATCACGTGCTCTTCCCTGCTGGCTTGCGTGCAGTGTCGCATGCTCTGTGGCATTTTCCTAGGTTAGGCTCTTCTGATTCCCCCGAGCTGTTAGCCCCAAAGTCCATCCCAGTGGGAGTTTGAACAGCTCAGCAGGGGTGTGCAGAGATAGGCAGTGCTGGCTTTGGAACGGGGTCCCTGTAGGGCTCTGGAACAAGAGGGAAAATTCCCCATCTCTTTTTTTGCCCCTCCTTCCCACCCCTGCCATTCAGCCCATTTGCTCAAAGAGGCTTTGTGGAGTCTGTAGACTGCAGAGCTTTTTTTTTTTCTTCCCCACCCTGCTTCTCCATTCCATCTGCTATTTGTTTTCTCGTGCTGCCTCTTGTTTGCCCCATTTGAATGCTGTAAGAGTCTTGTGCTGAGTGTTTTGACAAGTGGATGCTGTGTAGTATGGACCATGCAGACTGTATAGGAGACCTACAGGCTCTGAGCAACACTAACTTTTGCTGGTGTACAATGGCTGAGAGATGCTACTGCTTTAGGTTAAGATCCATGCACAAAGGGACCCCAGTGTGTCACAGCACATCACTCCATTGTGGAGAGCTATCTGTCTGGTAGCAGGGAGGAGGTCTCGTGCTGTCTGTTTCTCTGATAACAGGCAGCAATCAGACGGGGTTGGCCCTGCACCTCTGTACTTCCAATCTCGTTTGTTGTCCAGCTGGCTATGAGTGGCATAAATAGAAACATTGGATACTGAGACAATGGTTCCTGAATTACTGATGCAAGTGGGAAAGTGATCAAGCCCTCTGCTTGTGCTTGCTTATTAATTATTTTACTACTGTTGACTGAGCAAAGCTCTTATTAAACTGCAAGGGTCTTGTGCAATTAGCTGGACTGGAATTATTTGCTCCATAATGTTTCTTGAAGGTTTCTAGCATGACATTTATGAGATTTGCCTCCTCCTAGGTTCACAGTAGCTTGTGAAGAAAGGATCTCACTTTCATTTTCTTCATCTTTTCTCTGGGGCCCTTAGGATGCAGTCAATGATGGAGTTTGTTCTCTGGCATAGCTTTCAGTCAGGCTTAAAATGCATGTTGTGCCATTACAGAAAAATTACTTACCAAGTCTCAAGCAAGAATTGGTGAACAGAGGACCTAACTTTGGGAAATTCCCTACGATTATCAGTTATGCATCCAATCTGATTTTATTTATTTATTTTCTTTTAAATAGGACTATACCCCTCTTTCTCCAAAGGAGAGCTACTGGAAGTTTGTTCCTGTGACGTCTTTGTTACAGAACTTGTTTGAGCAGTGTCTTGATTTTGCTGCCACAGTGTGGTCGAAACCGGTCTTGTGCTTCAATTCCTGTTTCTTACCATGAGTTGTGTGGAACCAGCACAGTCCTGCTTCCTATTTTCCTTTATGCCCCTGCAAACGAGGAATAACTCCACTGGAATGAAAGGACCCTTTATTTGTGTTAGCAGCACAGCCAGATGCACCTGCAGCAATAAGGGGCTGTTGTGCCGAGTAGGTGTTAGGCTAGGAAAAAAACAACAAACAGTCCTTAAGTCAGCTAATAATTTGATACTATGACCATATGCAACAGGTAAATAAAACTGACCCGGCAAGGATAAACCTCCTCACAGGCATGTGCTTGAAGTCAGGGCCTTGATAAACAGCTGCTGTTGACTGAGCTGTTTGGCATATAAGCAAAAAGGGAATACTGTTAGTGGGTTTTAATTAATCTCAGTTGTGTTAATTTCCACAATTTGTATGCACCCCAGATTATGGTTTCTCCTTGTGTGGTTTTAAGGTTGAAAAGTTATAGATCTCTTGCAGCCTTGCATATTGTTGAGGTTTCGGGCAAGCTACAGGAGCACTGCTATTCAGAAGTGAAGCACTGTGACAAATAATCGACTACAGATGTAGTTAACAAGGAAAAAAGCTCATATCGGCTATGTTTTTTAGAAAATAGTATGGTAATCATTTATATTTTGCCAGTTTGGTAATATCCAGGACGTTTCTCAGTCATTAACTCACTTGAGTGAATTAGAAATGTTTTATTGTAGTAATAAACAGCAGTGTGTCTTCAGGCGCTTTCAAAGCAAGTAAAATAGAAAATGTAAATTACTCTGTGGTTTGGTTCTGCATTCCTTGCTCATTCAGGATTTTCACTGGCTTCAAGGAATGCAGGAGCAAGCCCCAAATATTTGTAAGGAAATCAAGGTGAAAAAAATTTGCCTTGAGCCCAAAGATTAAAAAAAAGTAAAATGTCAGCACTAGAAATTGACAGAGGGAGAAAATTCCAGCTACTGAGGGAACAGCAGCAGAGAATGTCATGCAATACTTTTATTAACACAGTGCAAAAGGCAATTTAAATAAATAAAAAGACCTATTTCTGCAGTTTTCAGAAGTCCTTATTTAATTTAGGTAAAAACAAATATGCCACAAATGCTAAAATGACTTGCAGGTGTCTGACCTCAGATCCAGTCTCAGCTTTATGTTCAACAGCAAGTCCCATGTCCTCTCCCCTGCCTCCCACTTTCTGTGTTGCTAAATCCCCAGTGCTTAGGGGAAGGGACAGTTTCTGTGGATCTGTGCAGTACCTGGGCTAACACAGACCCAGGCTGAGGTGGGATTCCTGCCTACTTCAAGGAAGCTACTGATGACACCTGGTCCCTTTCTGTCTCCTTCTTTCCTTAACCTGTTACATCCTCCTGCTGACCCACTTGCTTTCCCTTTCCACTTGCTTTGAGGCAAATCATGTTTCTCACTGTGTTTTTGAGGCATAATGTGATCCCTAAATGAACTGGGAAGTTTCATTCTTAGTGATTTTTTTTAAAAATAAAACCTACTTTTTATCTATTTTGCACCAACATGGGTTATAGACTGAAGCAAGCAGTGAACTGCAGATCTTTGCTGGTAATTATGAACTGCACTCGCTTACTGTAATGCAGAGAAAATGAGGAGTTAGCAATGAAGTTTCTAGCCTTATGTGTAGGTCTTGATGTTGGTTGGAAGTTTTGTAGTCAGAATGAGCACTTCCACAGACTCTCTGCTATCAGACTTGCTATACAAACCATGTTCCTATGAATTGCCATAATCTATGAGGCACAGGCTACAGTTGGCTGTTCAGGCAGAGCAATGACAGTAGTGCAGATGACAGACATGAAACATTTCATGTAGTATGACTGCATAAACCACACTTCCTTTGGCAATTAGGCTAAAAATAGTGTAAGGATCAATATGTTAATCACTGAAAGCAGTGAAGGCTTAAACCATACTGCAGTCAAGGTGGGTCTTTTTGTACAATGATAGCATAAATACTATGGTGACTTTGTACAAAGTTTCTTGCATAAAATCTTTCTGCAATTTCCCCTCTGTTCCTAATGCAGGAATGTAAGCCAAAGGGTGGAAAAGAATGAGCCTGTACTTTGGGACACTGCAAGCCGCCCTGCAGGTCTGAACTTTGCTGCTGTGTAACTACAGCACAAGTGGAATTAAGATTTGTTTTTTTGTAGTATTGTATGACAGCATGATCTGTGATACTTGCATCCTGCTGTGTTGCACTCATTAGCAAAGCCAATGGTTAATTTTGACCATTACAGGAACTCATAAAAAGGTTTGGAAATGAAAATTTCAAGACTGCAGTCAGCTTTGGAGTAAACAGACATAACCCCCTGGGTTCCACATATGTGTGTGGTGTTTTTCCCTTCTTATGAAGAGACTGGGCTGCATTTGCTTCTATTGCAGTGATGTCCAAAAAGTCTACTTAGCCCATGATATTAGATATATTGAAAACATCTGCCAACTACCTCCTTCAAGAGCTTAGTGATCTATAAAAATGTTTTAGTGTTGCTCTAATTTATGGTATGAAGCAGGAAAAAACTGTACAAGATCCCCTAACTCCAAGGGCCATGGACATAGAATGAGAGTAGCCCATATATCTAAAAGTTGTTAATGTTTAATAATATAATTTCTTAAATTAGGCTGAGATGCTACTGAAATAACTGTTCCTGCTTTCCTCAACCTGCTGTGCTTAGCCGAGTGAGTGTTACCCCACTAGAGAGCAGCAGAGACTGTGTTTAAAGCCAAGCAGCACTTCTGCGGTGTTTAACCTCGTCACGCGCTGCCTTACATTGAGAAACATTTTTTTTCCTGCTCTTTAGCTTGATGCTCAGTTTTACCTGCCATCAAGTTTCTGTGATCATGCCCTACCCCCATGTAAGCACCAAATGCTTACAGTCCAGTGGGAAGTGTACCTTCCTTGGCTGGGTTTGGTTTTAACTGTACATAGCAGGTTAGGGAAGGAGACCATCATCTGGATGTGCTGTGGGTGCATTCATGATTCAGAAATTCAACCTGGGTTCTGCAGTTTGTCCCTGTACTAGAAATGTTTTGTGTGGTGGCCAGTCCATTCCTATAGTGTAACGACACCTTGGGGATTTTTATCCTTTGTAGTTATAATCTCCACGAAAAGAGCAGAATGAAAGAGCTTAAAAGGAGTGAGACTGACTGTACTCTAAAATGCTGTTGCTGCAATTACAGAGGCTGCCAGGGCGTTTGGCAACAAGCATTAAACAAGCGGCAGCGGGTAGATACAACTGGCAGTGGGAAAGAGTTCTGCATCTGGCATGGGGTGAGCACTGGTAAGGGACGTGACATTGGTTCCTGACCCCAGTCATGCAGAGGCCAATTCACAAGAGACAAACATGGGGGCTCTTTTATCTTATTCCTCAGTGTGTTGACAGTGGGAGTCAAAAAGTGTCAGCAGCTTATGGACTGTGTGGAAGGAATGAATGCTACTTCAAGGAGTTTTGATGTAGTGAGAAAGACAGCAGTGAGTGAATGGATCAAATCTGTGTCTGTATATAACTGATTAAAATAACAGTTATTATGACTATATGAAAGTTCTTAAGCTCTTTGTTTGCCAAATCATGGAGATGCATGCTGTACCAGTGCATTGCTCCACCATTATCCCTGTACCCTTACACTATATAAAGAAGTGCGTTATCAAAGAATTTCTTTATACAGAAGATGTATCATGGACACTATAGTCCATGGAAGGTGATGTCACCACAATATGTGTGGTGATACTCTGAGGATTAGTTTGCAATCATTGTGGATTCAGTGGGAGTAGGAGTCGGTGTTTCTAAAAATCCCTGGAAGTCTTTGCACTTTCAAGTACCTAAAAAATCTTGAAAACCTACCCCATAGTATCCTGTAGCTCAAGATATTAATATTCCAGTTTTGGAGAAAACTGACTCTGAAGTCTGCAGAAAGTAGCAGTGGTGGCATTTATTCTATTTGAGCATCTGCAGTTTACATTATTTAATATCTGTTTTATCTGTGTTTCAGAACCGATTTTAGTGTTACAACAAAGACAGACGTGTCTTGTGAGATTCAAAATTATACCTAATAGAATTCTGCTTTGGGAGTTTCTGTCAATCATGCAACTGCATAAATTGGGAAGACACATGATTGTAACTATGATTAACTTCTCCAGAGTCACTCTGAGTACTGTATATCAAATTTCATGAAGAGACGTAGTGTCTTCAGAATAACTGTATTGTACTAAAAGATATGTTTTGAATGTCAGAAATAACTTCATTTTCTTTGGGGACAAGGCATTCCTAAATTGCAGGTTGTGAATATTTTAAAATAGGTATCTCCAGCTACAGGTATCTTGACCACTATCCTCCATGTGTAATTCCTAACAACAATGTAAACAAATGGAGAATTTCCTCCCTTGAGAGCAGCCTGCCTCCAATGAACTACCTTATACCATCCAGAGGTGGGAAAGGCAGTTAATTAGCCCTAGATATAAACTGCCAATGAGTAATTAAGAGTAAACTTTCACAATACTGGAGTATTTGAGCCATGGATTTTAAGTGCATGCCAATGCTCTGAGTTTTCACATGGTTATGTAGTCAGGTAAAGGAAATAAACTGGTAATATGATAGGGTCTTATCTCTCTGAGTTCAAGTTTAATCTTCCTTTATTCCTGGCCCTGACAAATGAGTGACAGCAAATACTGACAACTTTTCAGAATATAAGACTTTATAAGAGTATTGAGTAATTAAATCTGTATATTAAGATTTGTAACTTATCAATTTAACTTTTTTGAGTGCTGTAAGACTGTATTTTAAGAACTGTCAACAGAGCTGGTCAGAAAAATCGCTACACTAGAGATCTCTAACTTTCAAGGGCAGACAATAGAGGTGTTGAACCCCTGTAGCTCGTTAGCCAATATTAATATTCACTTTGCTTTGTCTCTAAATTGCATCAACTGTCTCCAGTGACATTTAACTTACATATGTGAAGGGATTGGCATTTTTATATTGTCAGATTGTTATTGGATGAAAAAGCAGATTTTGTCACAGGACATCTGTTTTATTGTTAATTAGATGAAATAGGAAAGACATCAGAAGAGTACACACAGAAACTATTTCATAGTTCCTGCTTAAAATCTTACTCTGATCCCTTGAAATTAATGATGCTTTACAGATTTCCACATTTTGATGTGAATTTCATTTAGGAACTTTCAGGAACAAATGACAGAGAGTTGTTATCCATCTGTGCCTCTGTCTCTACAATTCAATTATTCTCTGCCATTGTACAATCTCTCCTTTCAAAACTATCAGAAGAGAGAAAACAACCAAGGAGTTCATTGAGCATAAAACCCCCCAAACTCAACCACAACATCTTATGTCATCATCACAGCTCATGTTTTTGCTTATCAAGGTGAGAAGTGCTATTTACATCGTCCCATGAAGATGAGTTGATCTATTAGACAGCTGTGAACTTATGGATGCTAAGATCCTGTTTTGTGATGATTACCTGGCTTGTTTATCCCCTGCCTGCCTTTCCCCCCCCCCCCCCCCCCCCCACCTCTGGTCAAAGTAAAGTATAAAGACTCAAGTAGACCAGTTTTCCTCCATTTTCCATCACTCTTAAAGATCTGTCTTGCTACCTGCAAAAAAGTAGGTTGTTGTAAAATATGCTCCTTAGGAGAGACAGAGAAATTGTAATTTGTGATAGTTTGTGATAATACATTATATTATTTCTGGATGAAGGCAAATAAGACCTCTGATAGGAAAAACAGAGTATAAGGCATTAAAGCAGTAATTGAGACTATTGTAATAGTATGCAAGGTTAGCTGGAGATGGGGGAAGACACCAGGTAAGGCTGAGGTGGCTGCATCTTTCTTGGTTACAATAAAGGAACTTGGGAACTGAGCACTGGATATATTCCAAAGAACAGTGAGATGCATGGGGAACTAATTCAATTCTGCCTAATCCCTTTGCTTGTCAGCCCTTCAGACCCAGTGTGGCCTTGTATGGGACTTGATGATTGAGAAGCGGAGGATGGATGCTGGCTTTGACAGGCTCACACTGAATAACCCTTACAACCAGAAATGGGCAAAGTCTTTTCTGCAATTTATGTCTTGAGAAATGTAAAGAAAAGAATATATATAGAATGCAGAGCAAGCTGTGGGCTCCACGGTTGGTATTAGACTCTATCCGTGCTTGCTTAGTGCTGGGTGGTGATGGAGAAGACGAAGAAACTAGGAAAGTAGATTTTGATGGCAGTGGTGGTGGGAGGAATGGATTTTAGGTCCCTGAAGTGGTGTTAGCAGGAAAGTGAGATGACTTAAAAATGCGCAGACCCAGCTGTGTGCATACAACTCCTTTTCTGTCCTGGGAAATAAACCCTTAATTTCCTGAAGCAGTTTATAAAGGCTCTTTTATTCCATGTGTTCAGGGATTATGTATGGTTCTTAGTGGATGCTGCACATCTTGAGTTGTAACATGAGATCAGAGAATCATCTGGTAGGTGAGGATATCGTGATAAGTGTTAGTAGTGGTTACTCTGGGGGAGTGCAAGAGAAATTGTGATGAAGGATGTTTGAGTTAACTGTATTTCTTATCTTTGAAGGTATAAAACCCTTTCAGTAATGGAACAAAATACCTAACCCCTCCCCAAGACTTTAATAGATGTGGCTAGATAAGAGTTGTTTTCTATGCTGATCTGATGAAAATATCGCAGAGCCTGCAGAGCTCCATATAACTCAGAGTTATATATGCCACTTAAAAGTGAGGGTCATGGTCCTCTGTGTCAAGGACAGAAATGCACATTATTATCCTGTTCCTAGCCCAAGAAGATTCTTAGTTGTCCTGATATGTAATATACATTAAATAAAAATATAGGTCCATTATTCTCAATGCTATATCCCTTTCTTCCCTCACTTTTTTTTTTTCTAGGGCTCATGCTAGGCATAAACTTGGCAAAATATTTTCATTAATGTGGCTAAGAGAAGCTTACAATAAGTTTCATTTAAAAGTGAGCAAGATTGATACCCTTTATTAGTGAGCTGGAGCAATCCCTGCCGTTTCTTCTAAAACAGCTCCATATCTGTTTGGCTGTGGCGTGCACAATCTTGATGAATTGTGAGTTAACTTAATGGAGAGGAAAATGTGTGTAGTGCTGTGTGAGGGCAAAAGGGAAAAATACAGAATAAGAATCGATGGAAGAGAGAAGAGGCTTGATGGAAAATGAAATGGCCTCTTCCCAAAAAAGTTGATGAAGAGAAAATAAACAGACTGGCAAGGAGGTTCAGAGAGGGAATGCAGCAAATTACAAGACAGTCACTGAGGAGAGACATGGATCACAGGCACAATGAACAGATTTTGGTATTTGAAGACTAGAAAAAGTGAGAACACTTGAATCGAGGGCCTTGATTCTGGCCCATCTTTGCTCATACTAAATAGGAGAAACTCAGACCAGGAAAAAAGGTGAAAAAGTTCTGCTCTTCTGCACAGGATCTAAAATAAACATTAGAAAACTAACTCCATTTGCAAAGTATTTCAGAATCTTTTAAAGCGTTAATGTCTTTCCCTGTGGTTACTGACTCAAAAGCAATTGCTTATGAATGGGAGGGTTTTTTGACTCTCTAGGTTTCTGCTACACGGGTATGTTCAAAGTTAAATTGTGTTACTTAGCTGGCTAAATCAGTGTTATTACTCCTGCCAGGGCTGTAGTGAGAGTCCAGGCTGTCCTGATGGCTTATTAACTAACCTCTGATTTCACAGAGTCTGCTGCTACTAATATATAAGCCAGAATAGACCTTGCTTGGCTTTCAGAGTTAGGCAATTATCAGGAGTGGCTGTTGGGGGTGAGAGGGGAAACACTTGAAAATTGAGCTGAATTGATGAGGAAATCGCTGAGAGATGAAGCAAAAGAGCAGCATCCTAAATACCAATGTGTTCTCATGGTGTTCCAGGGGAATTTTGTCTGTATGATAATGAGTAGAATATAAAGGTCTATACCAAACTTTTAGATGCAGTAAATCAGCCTTACTTGCCTTTTACTCTGTGCGTGTGTGCGCGTGTTTTTAATTTTTTTTTTTTTTACAGTTTAAAGGTGGAAACAGGAAAATAAATCCAAGATCAACAGCTACCTCATGTTTAAATTGTGTATACCTATCATGAGTATTAACAACTATTTCCATGTCAGACATGGAAGTTACACAGATGAAGATGATGTATTTATTTATATGAAGATAAATATCTGTCATTAAATTGTGGTGGAGCAGATGCTGGTGTAAAACAGTGGCAGCTGTGCTTCTGAATTGGGATATCAAGCATTCAAGCCCATGAGCAGGATCTCTGTATCCATTGCTGGCAGGTATGCTTAACTTTTAAAAGGTTAGAAGCTATGCCACAATTTTGAGGCTGACCTTAAGAAGCAGAAGTGGTTTATTTGATATTTTTCTTTTATTTTTTTTTTCCTTTTATGAAAAATATTTTCTGGACACTTTTATGGACCTTATGGCATTCTTTCTGTCTTTCTGCCACCTTTTCTAACTCTCCTTTACAACCCTGAGAACTAGAAATTGAGAGTGGCAAATATTGTGTTTGAGTAAAAGCCATGATGAAATCGCAGTCTTTAGGCAACAGAGCTGTTGCTCATTGTGTGGTCTTTATATTGGGTTTGAGGGAGATGCTCCTGAAGCTAGTAATACTGCAGAAGGCAAGAGACAGTGGTGAGGAGGGCATGTCTTATTGCGTGTCTATCATTGCAAAATCTATGGTGTGAGAAGAGATCCCACTCCCCTTCTGTAGGCTGGTTTTTCTTTTTTTATCAGTGTTGCTGAGACTGGGAGAATAGCAGTGCTGAAAGTGACCAATTGATCAGAAAAAAAAAAAAAATCTGAACCCGAAGGGTTGTGTGCTGACTGACAAGAGAGGAACTCTGGAATAGGGGTTGCAGAGTGGCTGTGGGTGCTCAGCTGATAAGAAAACCACTCTGCCATTGCGGTAGTGGCCTGTGGGTCTCAGTTATAATACCACTGACATGGATTTCTAATTAATGGAGAATTGTCCCTCACGTTTGGAAGCCACTTTTTCAGAGGAATATCGACTAACTTTTAGTAGCTCTGTGGGTGCTTGACATGCATACCTGTATAGAAAGTATCAATATTTGACAAGCTCTCTACGAAACACGGGAAGAAAGAACAAAAAACAAAGTGCAAAAGTTTTTTGCCTTTTTTTTTTTTGAAAGGTGAAAAATTAAAAAATAACCTTCCAAACTCTCTGAAGCAGCTGAAGAGGGACTAAATCTTTAATGATAGTCTTAGATAAAAGACTAAAATATTTATATCACCTTTTTAACCTGAATTTTTTAGCAATGAAATTTAACATATATCTTCTATTACCTTTGTCAAGTTTATGACTAGCTCTCATTTATGGATTCCTTAAATATGTATAAGACAATTTTACTTATCTTGTTTACATGAGTTTTCTCTTTGGGCATTTGTCTCCATCACTGCATAACATGTTTATGGTAATTTACTATAATACATGTATATCAGAGGCAGTTTAAATGACACTTTGCCTTGAATATATTTAAGATTTTTTTTTCCTTGTAGCCACTAGGAGGTCAAAAGATATATGAAAAGCTATTAATTTTCAAATGATTGTAACATAAACAATATTAAAACTTGTATTTACTCTTGGAACACTGTGAGGGAGAAATATATAACAAATGGCACATCAAACAGTCAGTTATTAAAGGAGTAAATTAATAAGCTCAACATTCAGTCTTTTATTTTCACATGTCGAGGATAATCTGGACAGTAGTTTGATTAGAAGGAGCAACGTTCTGATTATTTGGGTTGGCTTTCGTGACTACTTTGTTTAAGACTCCTCAATAAACACTTGCTTTTTAGTTAGTTTCATTTGCAGCCCTACAGATGGGGATTCCAAATGTGTTACCCAGAATGTGCATCACAGATCCTTGCGTTATTGCCACTGTGTCCAAAGGATCTGAATGAATTGCCTCTGTGCGAGGGGCTGATGATGTGCTAATAGCGTATGCTCTGTCCATGTGGCAAGGAAGAATTTTATTGCAAAGGTATTTCTGGAGTCAAAACTTAAGAAAAATACTTAAAGCTGGGAGGCTGTGGCTTAGAGTCCCAGAACTGTTTTCCCCGTTGGTAGCTGACTTGGAGTAGAACGTGGATATGGGTTATGATTTACCTGGTAATCTCTATTACTTTCAGCCTCACGGAAGGTACAATCTGGGTTGAAGGTCATTGTTTTGGAGTGGATGAACTGTAATTCTGGCTTTTTGACTAGCATCCAGTTCATTCCTGCCTGTAAATATGAGTAATGCTTATGCATCTTTATGAAACAAAACAGTGCCTGAATGTAATGGGAACTGGATTCCTTGATGCTCTTAAAAAGGCTGCTACATGCTTATCTACTGCTTTTTGTGGTGGAAATATTTACAAAATCTGCTTCCTAATCATATTAATTTAAAAAATATTTCTATTATGGAAAGACAAAGCTGGCAACTTGTTTGGAAATCAAGCACCGTAGTCTTTCACGAAGTGATTGAGATGCAGACGTTAGGGAATACCAGAAAGCTCAGTTCACAATGGTAATGAAGGCAGGAATTCTCCAGCCCTTCAGATATATCACAAAAAGGTGCACTACTTCCCTTCCACCCCAGCCCAGGCACCTGTGTGTACTGTGGTCCTGACAAAAGAAAAACTGTCAGAAAGTGTTACCTTTGAATACTCATTTAGAGAAAAATGTGATGCTTTTGAACTATTAAAATTAATTTTTGTTGTTCATAACTAAAGGAGGATACAGCATCCCTGCTGCATGTATGCGAGTGCGTAATTGTGGATTATTGAAATTTGTTATATTGCAAGTGCAGAAAGAGCCATCATGTTGGAAACAACCTTTCAGAGGAGGAAGCAAGGAATGAAATTTCTTTCATGAATAAATCCAAATTGAATGATTGTGCATATACATGTGTATTTGCTTCCTCTTTGTTCTTTGTTCTTCCTTTAGCAATGCATTTGCATGCAGACGGCTAGTGATCAGAATGCAGAGCTCCCATACAGCGGAGCTGTGTGCTGGCATTGATCTAGTGGTCTGTGCTAGCTCAGTGGTGCAAGATTTACTTTAATTTCCTCTTTCCTTTTGTTCTTTTGCCTCTGTGCTTTAAATGAAGACTTTTATTACTTCCAGAAATTTTGAGAAGTCATAGCTATTTTGTATCCAAATAACCATGACCCATTTCTTTGTGATATATAGCTGCAGAGCTCCCAGTCTGGTGGGTTTCACACTTATGCATCTCTGAAATCCTCAGAGTTATTAACTTTGGGGAGGTGTGACATTTGGTAAGACTAAATGGAAGAGTCACCATTCTAAAGACAGCAAGATGTGCAGCTGTAGATTATGTGCTTCTGGGAAGAAACCTGGACAAGGAAGGACCAGGAACTTGTACTCTCCACTTAAACAATAGGATTGATCAGGATCATGGAGGAAATCTATGGAAAGGCTCTATAGAACAGGCATATGTGACTTAACCATCAACTCCTTTTATGTTGTTAACACTGGACAGACAAATAATGCGCAGCAAAAAAAAAAAAAAAAAAAAATTAAGTTGGTTTGTCTCCTTCATACAAAACAAAATAGAATAGAGGTTGCCTTTTCCTTGCTAGTGTTCCTTGGCAGGAGTAGCAGAAATGCCTTTGTTAAGGAGGAAAGCTTCATAAATGCTGCTACAGTTTGAGTGTTTTTACTATCTGCTTTTCTCTTTGTGCTGTAACTGCATAACTGTGCAGTGGTGCAATGTATATTTACATGGATTGATCCAGGGTCGGAGGTTTCAGCCTCTTTGCTTGTTCTTGGCATGGCTTTCTCCAGTGAATTTATTAGGATTATGTCCTCTTAAAGAACTAGTAGAACTCATTAGTTTCTATTCTTTAATTTCTTTACATTACATATACATATTTTCTGCAGGAGCAGTATGTGGTAGTTGCTTTCATTAATTTGTTTTCCAGCTTGATTTTTGTACAGGTTATTTTCCAGGCTGCTTTAATGAAATCTCCTATAGGAAAAAAACTGGAAAATATGTTCTTGGGTTGTGGTTTATTTCTGTTCTACTCCTTTCCCCCCAGGTTATTTGTACACCTTTGCTATCTTTGGGTTTCTGTCCTTGTGACACTACATTCCTTTATATTGAGATGCTGACAAGCTATTTTAATATCCTTGTTGAGAAAACCGGTCTCATTGCTCCACAGGTACGCAGCAGCTCATTGAGCAAGGTCATGCAGAATTGTGCTTCCAGCTTTCTGGAAGGTGGCTTCTACTTTTAGAAGAAGTTTGAAGAGCTGATGGCCTCACCTGGAGCTTGGAAATTTTTGACCTCCTGCTTTACAGCTGGAATTCCTGAGCTGTCAGCTGGTTCTTGGAGGGGAAGAAGTTTCCCCTTCCAAGCTACTCCACACATATTGCACAGCAATATCCTCAGCGTGTAGGCTGGGCTTCCAGTAGCACTACAGCATCACAGCCCAGCATTTAGTCGTGGTAGCTGGTTGTTAAGCAGTAGTTCCTCTTGTTGCAGGATCTAATGATGTTGTAATGGCTATGACCGGAATTGTGCATCTTAAGGTGTTGTGACGCAGGTGAGCACAGCAACGAAGGTTATCTGCTGGGCAGAGTCTGCAGCAAAGGGGGAAGAACACAGCTTTTAATGAAGAAACTGAGCAGAACTATGAGCAGCAGATTAATTACTTTCCTCAAAAGGAAAATGTGCTTAGTTTCAAACTGGTTGTTCCAGTGAGCCTTGTATTGTATAACACTCACCTGAGACAGAGGCTGACAGGCTGTCCCAACCTTTAATTGACTAATTAATAGTTATTAATTAGTATTCCCTGCAGCTGTAGTCTCAACCATGAGTTAATTGATTCTGATGGGGAATTAAATGTCCCATGTCATAGATGAGTGCCCATAACAGCACCTGAGGCAGTTGTTTTGTGTAATAGACTAAACCAAACCTGGTTTATATGTACATACACACTGATACTAAATTGCACAAATCCTGTTTTTTTTAAATTTTTATTTAAACCTATTGCCCTATGCCTGTTGGATCATGTGCTTTGTAAATGCTTAATAGAGGCACTTAATTCTTATGCAACTGTGAGAGAGGGGATGCTGCTTTCAAACCCCGGGCTCTGATGTGCGATTTTTTTCTCTCTGAAAACTGCCATAAAAACATCTGCCTTTCCAGTTCACTTCTGTCATGAGTTAAAATCCTCTGGAGATGAGAGTTAACTGGTTTATTTGATAGTTAAGTATTTTGGCACTGACAGGCTGCAGTATTTCATAGCAGCATAAATATCATTGTGTCTGTTAAGTTTATTAGGTTAAGAGATTTCGGAAAATAACCTCTAATGGGCAGCATGATTTGATAGGCAGGTGCAGCTGACAGAACAAACATTAGTTTTCCTGCTCAATTTATACTGTTTCATCCAGTTGAGCCCCTGCCAGGCAGGAGCAGCTGGATGGCACTGACTTTTGTTAGCCAATGTTGTGCTGTCCAAATCTTCTTGTGGTGCAGTAAAACTTCTGAAGCTTAAGGAAGCCTTTCTCAAGGGTTTTCAGCAGAATTATCTCTAGGCTTGTCGATACTCATATTCAAGCTGCCAGATTTGATGATAGGGATGCTAGGAGCTCTGATACTTCAAAGTATAAGCATGGTAAATATGCATTAGTATATTAAATGGAACTATTCAAACTCTGAAGCAGGGTGGGTTGTGGCTATATTATAGGCAATGTGCAAACCATGCAAGATAAAATCCTGACCCTGTCAAAGTTGATTGGTGTTAGTTAATCAAGATATCACCAAGGGTATGCAAAGAATATCTGATAACCTGCAGATCAGGTGGTATTTGCTTGGATACAGAGCTTCATGACTCTTGCCACTTCACAAAAGCAGAGAGGATTCCAAGTTTTCTCATGATGACTATGAATGATAAACCCAGAACTGAAATTGTGCATCCACCTCCAAAAAGTACTGACAAAACATTCCTGTCACCTGCCCACAGGATATTTTATATTGCTTAATATCCTTGGTTGTTGATTAGAAGCCTCGATTGAGGAGAACGAAAGACAGTTTGATCTTCTCCAAAATGATGATTGAGAGGTGAATAGAGGTGGAGGGAGGTGAGGGAAACTGATAGATTGTTCTGAATTTAACACTTTAGGCTAAGCCACCAAATGCCTATTTAAGATTTAAAAGGAAAAGAGTTGCCCTGCAGGTGAGAAAAAAGGATAGTAAATTATTTTGAAAAATTCAGATGTCAGACAAGGATGGGGAAGATTTACATGTTAATGGGATCCTCAGCAGGAGAAGAAACCTTGGAGTGGTGATGGCAGACAAATAGATGCACCCATCTGCACCTTCAGGTGTTATCACATAAGTTTAAGTAGTCCCACACTTCTTTTTGACAAAAATAAAAATGAGCAAAGATTTGTGGTTGGAAGAGATGGCCTGCGAGAGAGCCTCATGTTACTTTTGAAACCCTTCTGTAGAAGAGGTCTTCCCATTTAGCCTGACAATACAGCAGTTTAAACATAACCTCTGACTGCTTAATGTGTGTGTGGGCTTGGGTGCCTACAGCTAAGAGCTGAACTCTGGGGAGGGTGCTGGTTTCTGTGAACTTGAAAAGAAGTGACAAAGACTGGGCATGTTTCTGATGGGATATGACATACACAGCTGAGCCTGCCTCCAAGTCTTGCTGAGACCACTGTAATTAAATTGAAGGAGAGTACTTAATCTGTCGAGGCTTCATTTTAGACCTTAAACAAGATGGGGTTTTTCTGTTCTTTTTTCCATATATTTTCCTTCCTAATTTTGTACATTTTTTTTTTTCCAGCTAGAAATTGTTAGAGTGAGTCAGAATTTACAGCAAACTAATGCAGCCTGCCTGTACCTTCTCTTAAAGATAAATCTTGTCCCGAAGAACCCTTTCAGGGGCATGTATAAAATAGTGGCATTTTGAGTTTATAAAATTTCTGACTCCAGCTTACTTCAAACTTTACATCAAACTGAGGCTGGTTACAGAAACAAATAGCAATAAAGCACTCTGCTGTCGTATTTTTACTGAAAAATATTCTATGTGAAGGATGCAATAGCTGTGGCAATAGGGTGTTTCCCCCTCCTCTCTTCTGTGTTAATATGCAAAGGCCTAATAAGCTTACTAAACATTTCTGTAGAATTATCCACTAGAGCTAATTCAGCCTAGATGAGGCATTTGGGCCTGTGGAGAAGCTCTTAGAGATGTCAAGCTTTTATAAGTCAGATAATATTCCTTGGTCAGTAAAAGCTGCGGAGGTCCAGTCTCTGGGCAGATTGCACACTTCAATTGAGATGCTAAACTTTGTTTCCTCTCAGAAGCAATGTGAGTCAGCTCCAGGCAAATTTAAACATTATGCAGAACTAAAACAAACATAAAGTGGAACCAATCCTAAATATATTTGCATCTAGATTTTGGCAGACATTGTTATGGCTTTCTGCATTTTATGTGCCTTTTTCATTTCCCTGTGAAATATTTTTTTGGTAAACTTATAAGGTTTTTTTAAGCCACTTTAAGCTGTTGACTCTTCCACTTATGCTAATGATACCTCTTGCTCCATTACTTTAATTTTGAAGAGAGGAAATGACTTAAAGCTTTGCCTCTGCCTTGCATAGGCATCTGCTAGAAGAAATTTGTGCTCTTGAGAATGCAAAACAACAAGGAATGACAAAGAAAGAAAGAAATAGTAGTAGATTATTTTTCATAATGTGTGAGGATTTATAACACAGAATGAGGTTTTGGAATGACCCAGCATTTCTGTGATTGGAGTCTTGCATATAGTTTCACTGTAAGTGGGACACAATCCTTGTCGAAAATAGAAACCTATCCCAGTCTTGTGCACCTTCTCACTGTGTGAAAAGATAGACGAGTTGATACAATTTGTATGTGTAAGAATATAGACATTAATTCAAAACCAAGTTAAGATGACGGAAGTAATGCTCTGATCTTCTCTGTCTCCTTGTTTAGCTGCCCCAGCAGAAGGGCAGCAAACTCAAGTTGTGAATGGAATTTTAAAAGAGTTTAAACTGATGCTAAATTGAACCTAACCTTTGAATAGACCCAGAGCTGGTAGGTAGAACTCCATTCTGTCCTTCTTGACAAGTCCAAATGTTTCAGACTTTTACTAGAATGGCTTTGGTGGTGACAATGTAGCTAAATAATGTATTTTTATTGTTACCATTCCTTTTCAGGTCACACTCTTTTCTTTTAAGTTGCTATATCTACAAGGTAGCCTTTAGTCAATGCAAAGAAAATGACTAAAACTCTCTTCCTCTTTAAAATAAAGAAGCATCATGCTTTGTGGGTTCTATGGCAACAATAGGACTACTTCGCAATCACTGTAGAGAGTGTGTAAAGAACACTGATGTGGTCATCTGAGTAGATACATAAAATAGCAAATCTACTTCTCTTGTGATAATGAAGTGGTTTCCCCGCTGTGTATTTTTCTTACAGCTTTCAAGGTCAAGTTTAATTAAGAGTTTCAGGTATTCGCAGTGAGGGTTTTTTGTTCCTTCACTTTCTGGAAATATGATGCTAGCTAGAACTTTCATACAGTTATAGAAATGTTAATAATGGATATAACATTGAAATCCGGTTGTTGTTTTTGAAAAGCGTAATGCTGAATGGATTGTCATAAATTAATTTGTTTTATTATAGTTCAAAACAGGACAAACCCATGCTATTTTCTGTCAGTATTTCAGATCAGCTTGTCCAGTCTTACAAGTATTGATGGACAGTACATATATGTTTGAATAGCCTTGTTTGCCTTTGGGCACTACTTGTATGAGTAAAGCTATTTGTGTTTGTATATTTGCAGCATAAGAAGAACATATGATAGAAGTGTTGCATTATGGCAAGCATATTGCAGACGCACTGCTTAGCATGAAAAGAAAATATTTCACTGATATAAAGAGCAATAAGAAGCAAGGCTACTGTGTAGCTGTCGATGGTTAATTGCAATTTTTTTTAAGCAAGTATTTTAATACATCCCTATCATTAGAAATAGCCATGCTGGTGACTGGTGAAAGGAAAGCACAGCTTTGGGACTACAAACCAAATTTTTAGTTACAGTAGGTCTTTGCAAAAATGACTTATATGCAGTTGTCTTAGTGCCTTAGAGTTTTCTGTCAGTGTGGCTGAGGAGAACCGAGCTTTTACTCCATTAGTATGAAGATTTCTGTTTTTACTGTTAAAGCTTAATGCACATCCCATACTCTTCACCACTGAATACCTCCTAGGAGGCAGCAGTTAATATGTACACTAGGAAAAAAATTCAGAGGTGCCTGATCCACATGCATATAAAGGCATATTTAAACTTATTTCTGTGGTTTCTTGTCATTATAACACCTATTATACAGTTTCATGCCATTAACAAACTTCATCCCCAGACAAAATTATTTTTAACATACCATGTATGATCCATGGTGCCGCTTTTTACCACTTCTGCAATATCAACACATAAGGCTTCTTGTAGGTTTCCTGTAGCCTGTATAGATTCCTTTATGCTGCTAGACAAGTGAAAAAGCTGATATAAATGATAAATAAATTCTACTGTAGTTTGTTCTTTTATATTAGAGAAGATATTTGTGCAATAGAAGATGATCTTCATGGTCAAGAAATCTTTCACAATAAATATCTCTGTATTTTGGTGCTAACTTATTTTTTTGACATCTTAATTATATCCTGCCCCATAAAGTTGTCATTGGTAGTGTCAAGATTGCTAATCTGTGTCCATAAAATAAATTTTGCTGTTTTTTTCCCCTCAATTTGATTTTTCTGTAAAACTCACTCATGCTTGGACAGAAAATTGCAGAGAGGAGGGTACCATCCACCCTTTCCTCTTTCAGGAGGTGCAGAGCAGAGGAATACAGTAGAAACATTAAAAAATGACATGGCCCCCAAAAGAGTTATGCAAAACATATTGAAACAGTGACCTACCCTGTTTTCAGTGGTATAGGGAAGAAAAGACAGTGTATAAAGTCATAAGAAATGCTGTACAAGAGTTAGTGTTATTAGGTGCTAGTTCAACCATGTCTGGAGTTCTACTTTATGCCTCAGTGAAAAGTCTTTTACCTCCATGAGAATGTTTTTCTGAATAAGTTCACTTTTATTGTTCTCCTCTTATTAGTTTCTAAAAGGCCCTACCCCAAAGCTAAGAAAGATTTTTTTTAAAATCATTTGGCTTGTTCCTATGAAAAAATATTCTACTGAAGTTTTGCAGATCAAATGTACCGGTCTACAGCTGTACAAATTCCCTTTTACGGAGTATGAATACTGCAAATTGCTAATGTACGTTTTGCTTTTCATAATATTCACAAAACCAGTTTACAGTTAAGAACATTCACAAAGCTGCCACTTTTAAACTTCTGAACACATGGCATGGTTTTCCCACTTTTAAAAGTAGTGTGGGTGGGTTTTTTTTCCTGCAGGTGTTTTTTTTGACAAACAGAACTCTCTTCAGGCTCAAATGAAGCAAAAGTTTGAAGGGATGGTCCAAGCACCTGATTTCTCTGACCAGAATGCTAGTGGGATTTTTTTTTGTTTTATTCAGTATTTCTGAATCCTCCCGAGGCTTTATTTACTGTATCTGTATATCCTCTAGGTCAGTGCATGTTCTAATACAGTTAACAGAATGAGGGATGTCACAGTTAATATCCTAACACCGAGCAAACATTTCTAGTGTCTACCCTAGATTATGTTGGTTAAAAGTATGGTGGTCTCTGTGTAGGCCAAGAATTGAGAGCTGATTTTCATTCTTTTAGTTGATTTTGATTTACCAGCATATATTTTAAGTGTAGGTAACCCTGCACCATACTGTGAAAACAGCTGCAAGGGTAAGGAACTTCTCTCATGAAAACACAGGTGAACATTCTCCATAATTCCTGGAAAAGATGAACAGTCTCTCAGCTAATGATTAGCAAAAGACAGTGGAGCTTTTGGAGCATTTTGCCTGTATTGTTGCTGCTAAAAGCAATTAATATCTATTGTACCATTTCATAGTCCATCCCTGTAAGTACTCAGAGGCAGATGACTCAGAGGAGCCTGAGTAGGGCAAAGAAAATACTTCCAAAGGGAAGTACTGCAATACCAGCTGCTTGAATGCCCCACTGCAGGAATTAGTGTATTGTTTTAATGATTCCAGGGTTTGGATGCATTTCTTTGAAACACATGCTTGAACTGTTGTTTACTAAACTGTTGCCAAGGCTTTATGCATTGGGGATATTGTGATGGAGGGGAAAACACACATTGCCACAGATGCAGTGTTTTTTATTTTATTTTATTTTGTCTGTCTGTATTGACTCAGCACCATGGCAGCTGTTCTCTTTTCAAATAGCTTTGTTTTCCTGAGGCATAGTCTATACTTATTTCAGGAAGTTACAGAGGAAGGAGAGTAAGTACAGGACTCCAGATGAATTTCTGAACACAACAATTCTCACACTATTTAGGAGTGAATTTTATATCCGTGTGTGCTTTTGCAGATGGCCTGAAAAGAAATGGAAACTCAAATGTTTTAAGACAGAACAGTATTCTGAAAAGATGAGGTACTAGTATTTTTAACAGCGTGTGTGAATGTGTAAATCGGGCCTTGAAGCAATACGTGCAAAGGGCAAGTGTGTCTGTACTACAGGTGGGAAGCAGAGGTGTAGCCTTCCATTGGTTTGCCCAGTATTTCAGAAAGTCTGACATGGCTAAAATAGGATAAACTCAGCTTTGCGACAAGCGGGGAATTTTCAGGGAGCGCTTTTGGTGTAAGATCTGCATTATTCCATTTCTAAGCCTAAGGCCATCAGAGTAAGATTTGTTTGGTCTGCTGTAGTCATTTGCAGTCTCGCTAGACTGTTTGCTACTGTCTTCTGAAACTGTAGTGGTTCCTCACTGAGGCAAAAGAATACACATCTTGTTAAAAAACAGTAGGAAAGGACTTTAATATTGGAAAGATATCTCCTCATCTGCTTACTACATGCTGCAAAAACCAACCTATAATATCTGATTAAAAATTTTTTTTTTGGTCATATGTTTTGCTGTCCAATGTGTTTTCCTACTTTTTTTGGTTTCGGCGTGAATGTAGAATACCCAAGAAATTGCTATGAATGTTTTGAGATATGTCCCCACTTGGGGTTGGGGTGGGTAGGGTACGTCTACTTGGTACTAAATGAACTTGCCTCCTTAGAGATGTTACCAACAGACCCCTGGTTTGTTAAATACTTGTAGAAGTTGAACATGTTAGCGAATCAGGGAAGTGTCAGGCAAATTTCAAAATGCTAGTGCTGAGCTCTTTGTTTGAAAGAGAGGAGGAATGCTATGTAGCCTCTCTTAGGTAATTTGTATTCAATGGATTCTCCCTCAATGTCCTGTTGTATTCATCCTGAGACACTTGTCACAAGTCAACCAAAGGATTAAGAGAGAAGACTCTGAGTTGCTCAGAATTTCCTAGCCATATACTTGGCCTTAAAGGATGTGTTAAGTATCAGGTGATTTCAAATTGAAAATCTCAGCAGCTTTATGGTCTCTAAAGTCACTCCAAATACAGATGCCAGAATCAGAATCTCCAAGACTGGCTCATTGCTCTGCATGTTCAGTACATCTTGCCACTGCTACTTTAGAAGTAGAGTTCCAAAAAGCAAAGCTCTCAGCCATTTCTTTCCTGTCATCAAGTAAGTACCTGAAAATAATTATATCCCTTTACTGGAAATATTTGGCATCAGTGCAGCAGCTCCACCATTAACATTTTTTACAGTTTCTCTCCAGAATGCCAGTATTTTTATTACTGCCTTGTTAGCATGATGAAATGATGACAATCTTCTATTCTTGCCATGAGTGCAGCCAAATGGCATGAGAACATTAGTCTACAGAAATACTATAAGTGGATAAAAGACTGAAATGGCCAATTAATAACAGTACCTGCTTTACATTAACTGTGGAGCCTGGCCATGCATGTGCCACAACCTCTCAAGGTTTTGTACATTGAATCAAAGGAAATATGCTTGTGTTTTAATTAAATGCAAGTACAGTTCTCCAAAATATTATTTATTCTTTAAAGCCTCCCACTTCATCTCTTTCCAAAATTTCTAGCAGTTTTGCTGTTTTGATATAAAATCTTTGGCAACAGCAACTGTGCTTAATGGGCCTCTGAATAGAGGACAATCTACTTAATTGAGGGATGATCTTAAGCCATTTTCTCTCATTGCCATTGCGGAAATGCACAGCAAATACCTTGGAATTTTGAATGGGCTTGAGTCAAAGTCTTGGACAATTCAAGTCTGGATCTTACTTTTTACAGCTATATATCCTTTTTTTATCATAAATTCTAAGTTGCTCTTGACTCTGTAAAACTTTGTCTCTATTTCATTTTGGGCTTTTTTTCTTAGTCAAACTAGGCACAAATATCTGGCTGTCTCATGGCTGTATGTCTATGCATGTGGACATGGTTGCATGTACGTCTGAATCCATAGATAAACACAATAGCATTGAACCTCTGTCAGGAAATAAAATGTCCTTTTGCTATGTAAAAAGTCTTCTTCTCTACCTTTCCTACTTCTGCGGCTAACTCACTTTTCTGATGAAAAGCACTTTGAGTTACAATGTGAAGTCAGACATCTAAAGTGTTCACTGCTTCCATTAGGTCAATGTTGTTTAGCTTTTAATTCTTGCTCTACTGAAGATACTTAAATTAAAAAACAAATCCCCCCCCCACCCCCAAGCTGTATGACTTGCTTAGTTTATACCACTCAACTTTTGTCTATCTTCTGTTGTTTCTCTTTACTCTCAGGTTCTAAATTTGTTCAATTTAAACTGCATGCCCTTAGGACAGGGTACACCTCAGCATGTATTAATTAATTAATATTTGAACATTTCTATTCACTGTAGCATGTCAAGCACATCCTCTACTGGTTGGCTGAGACCTGATGAGCAGTAGGAAAGTTATAAAGCACTATTTGAAATGGGTCTCTGTGTAGTCATTAAACTGCATTTACTGTCTATCTGCCTATTTCTTGTCTTACTGCTTTTCCTTCAGTTCTCCTTGACCCAAAATTACACTCTTATTTTTTTTGTCAGTTTTCAATCCTCTGTACCTGGCCAACTTCCTAATTAAAATCTGCAACAAAATTTTTGGAGATGTTTTTACACTCCCCTCTTGAATAGAATCTAGCTCTCTACAGGGCCAATGCTGACTCTAGTGTTTCTTCACCTTTATCTGTGGATGTAAGGAAAAAGGCTGAACTCTTGTCCCAGCTTCTGTGTTTTGTGGTAACTTTCTATAGTTCTCTCTTGAAAAATTACCTCTGGAAAAGTGAGTTGAGTCTGCTAGTCACACCCGTTTATACTCCTTCTGTTGGTTAAGGTATTGCAGAACTAACTTGGGAAGACACCATCCTGTACTTCTGCTAGCTGGGATCAGCATCTGGTCTGCCAAAGCTTTCTTCCTCATCTCTGACACCTGTTTTCACATCTTTCTCCATGTGGGGTTTTGGTTATTCTGTTTGTGCTTTTCAGTCATCCCAAACCCTGCTGCATTTATACTATCCTGCGCTTTCCTGCTTTCCTATATTAATGTACTATCTCAAGACTTTGTAGTGTGGAAGGCTGGAGCAGTGAAAATTATTTTTCTATGATGTCATGAAACATTTTTGAAAGGCTATGCAGAAATATCTTGTAAAACAAACTATAATTGCATTATGTAGAGTAGATGTGTGTTTTGACTTGTGAAGAGGAAAAAGAACCACAGAAAGCAAAGTCCAATTTAGCTGCCTGATACTTTTTGTTAGCTAGGCTGCTGCAGTATTTTGATGTTAGCCTAGTTAAATGTTATCACTGAAACCTGTGCGCTTTCGATAACGTTTCTTGGAGCAGAGTGATATTTTAATTGCCCTCCTGCTTGTCTGATGCTTTGGCCAGGTATTGGCAATGAGAGTGAAAGGTACTGATTCGCCAGTAGTGATGCAGCTGACAACAAAACAATTCTGCGTGTCTGGAGAAGAAGTAAAAATTGTGTTCGCTGCCCTTAGGAGTATAAAAAGAGAAGGTTTGTTTTGAGATAAAACTTTAAGACTTTGTTCAGGAAGCTGTCTTTTATATGCAGTGTTACTCTGTGCTAAATAGACTACTCTTGACCTGTGTCTCTAAACACACTTATGTACCTGTCTGACTCTGTAATTGCCAGTCTTCCATTTAAGAAACATTTGCAGAGTAGTCGGTTTCTTCCTGACCTTATAGGTGCTTACAGTTTCCTGGGTTGGCATCTGCAAAGCTGCTTGTGTGGTAATGTCATCCTACCACTACCATCCTACCCACTGCTCCTGTTCAAATCAGAACCCTAGAGCTCTTAAACTAAATTCCTGGAATGCAACATGGAAATGCCCATCTTGTAATTGTGTGTCACTCCAAAAGAGTGCTCAGAACTGAATGGCCCACCTGCCATTCCCTGCATCAGAAAGAGAAAAGGCAGAGTGCTTGGTAAAAGGACAGCGATGAGAAGGCATGTATAGATACAGAGTAGGCTAAGATGGATATTGTGTATGCTAAGACATGGTCACCTGAAAGAGCGGACCCTACTTGAGCACTGAATTATGAAGGAATGAGTGCTTGGTGAATGATCCTGGGCTAGGGGAGAAGTTTTGCCTACGGCCCCTGTCTCTGAAATAGCCAATCACTTACTGAAGCACTTCAGCTCTACTCCTTTCCTCCATATCTTCCCTGACTTCCCAGCCACCAGATGTACCACACGAAACTTCTGAGCAGCAGTCTCAAGGTTCAGAAATACAGTGCTGAGTGGGAGCTGAATGCCTTCTGAGAAGGGCGAGGATGAAAATGCTGGTCTTGTGCTGAACAAAATTTGCAAAATGGTTTAAGAACTTCAGCACAAAATGCGCAAGTTTTGTGTCGTACTGGGAGGAGTGGTCTCATGCCATAGCCAAATGCTCCCCATGTTCTTCATGTTCAAAACATTGTTAATGCCTAGAAGACAGAATTCTAGGCTTCTATGCAAGAAAGCATAGTGAGGAGTTAACTGCTAAATGTGAAGGGATGGGTTTCATTCTCCTAATTTCAACAGATTTCTTCTTCTGCCTTCATCCAAGGAAAGAATCAGAAACATTAGATTTTATCCAGAAAGATGTAAACCGAGAATTTTATAATTCGAACCAGTAGATGTCAGTAGTTCCTTTTGAAACGGCTCTGGAAATGCAGCAGTAAATGAACTGACTTATTCACATCCAAACTTCTCTGTTCTGAAAACATTTGCCCAAAATATCAGCAACTGTATATAAAATAGCCAACAGATGAGGACAGACACCCTCTTCCTAGATATTGGTGAGTGGCATGAAGAAATGTGGAAAAATTTGGTCTTGATAACAATAAAATATTAAGTAGGGTCTATTTTAACTGTGTAATCTTTGATTATTGGGCCACTATGTGGTAAAGCTTTCACATTTGTGGAAGTCTCGCATGGTCTTTAAAATGTGAGGGCTATGTGCAATGTGTGTTTCTTTTGGTGGTGTGTTTTTCATGTGGATGTCTTTTTAGCTCAGGTGGCACAGTAATCCAGATGTATGTCACAGCTGGTGAAAAAGGTGGTAGCTTTCTACCTGTATATATAATTTCTTATGTTCATGTCTAAAGTAAAAGACAACATCACGTGTTCTTGTAATGATCCAATTTTTAATCTTAGTATATGATTTTTTTGGAAGTGTGAAATTGTTTTGTTCTATTAGTCTGTAAATCAAGAGTAGTGTCACTGAAATCTGAATTGATAGCCAATGTGAAAGCACCCCAGTGGGAGGACAATAAGGCACATAATGTCCATATTGCTAGTTTTTGGTCTGTGTTGCTAACGATGCTTAAATTAGCATCCTTATACCGGTCACTCCTTTGACCTTGAGCCAATATCATGTGTTTGCAAAAGCTTGTGAAGACGAGTCATTCAGTTTAACTGGAGAAGCAGCAGGGGGAGCTCACACACATTCGGTTCATCTTGCCAAATACTGGTTATTAAAGACATTTAAAACTAGGCCATTTTATTTACGCACACACCCATCCACCCTCTTAGAGATGTATATGGGATTCCTAGAGCTTATGATCTATACCTTAGCAGACTGCTTAAAAAGTCTCATTCTCATATCCTCATGCCAGAAATTTCATAAAAAGAGGGGTAAAATGAATGAATGCATAAAAGCAGTCCTAAAAATATTTCTCTTTTTTCTTATTAACTCAAGGCAGGGGGAGGGAAACAATGTTCCCCTCCATCATGAAGCTGTGTGTTTGGCACCTCTAAGGAAACTGGATACTTCGGGAGTATAGTCATTAAGAAAGAAGTTAAAAGTACTCCATAGTCAATATTTTTAGCGTGAAATTAGTAAAATCAACTCATTTTTTTTTCCTTAAATTGATAGGGAAAAGCTATGTTCTGATCCATCTGACTGCATTGATACTAAGCTGCTTCCTTTTTCTTTCATGTGAACAAAAATTAGACTTAATTAGGCCCATGTTGTTTTCTGGAATATTGTTTAGATGAGTTACTGCAAGTCAGAGGTGGAGTCTAGGGAAGATTTGATTTGCTGCTACAGCCCTGTGCTAAATGGCATTGTTTTATTATATTGTGTGCATGCATCTGATGTTTAGAAGTTCTTAGCTAGGTTATATTTGCTATGTGTAAGAAAAGAACAATTTCTACATATGGATTTTGAACCACTTTAGGTAAGGAAGCATTTTTCATTCTTTCTGGCAGGGTACAGGTAATTGACTTGCCCAAGGTCACAGAGCAGGTAGCTGGCATTGCTGTGAATAGACACCCTATCTCCTCAAGCTTCTGTGTGGTACTCATCTGTAGTGCCATGTCATTGCCTTGTGCAAAGGAAGAGATTTTCTGTTTTCTGATACCCTTTAAGTTTTCAGACGTTTGTTAATGTGTCATGAATTATTTCCCCAGATGCTTTTTCATTGTAACTGGGAATGTTTTAACCTGTTGATTGTATTGATTTTTGATGTGGAAATAGCAGGCTGCTCCATTACAAACTAAATTTCAAGGGCATGAAGACTGTTAGAATGGAAAAGCCACTTAGCTCAACACAGTTGTTCCTTTTATTTTCTTCTCAGTCAAGCTTAGAAAGAGACTGCAAGGTCCTAGCCCTATTTTCTCTATCTTGAATGGAATCCTGATTACTTTAGATGGTGACAGTATCAGGAGGAGAAAGTAAAGCTCAACTGCTGTGAAAACAGACGTGTAGCTGGCTGTGCTTGTGCTAGTGATAGCTGAGAATGTGGTATGTTCAGCCTCCTTACCTTTGTGCTGCACCACTTTTGGGGCAGCTGCTGCGAGATGTTAGTCTCTGAGCTGGTGACAAATGGTGACTCTTCTGCTGAGGGTCCAGCTGATATCTTGTAGAACAACAGCATCCTTACGTGATTTGTGTTCTTCTAAACTCTGAATGCATTTCTGTTCCCACCACCCTTTCATTTTTATTTTATTTTTTCTTCTTTAATTGCAGCCCTAAGCAAGGATTATGGCTTTTAGGAATTGTCTTTAAGTCCTTTCCTTTGGTTGCATGCTGCATAATCTTTCCATTTAATATGGATTTCTCTTTTTGGTCAATTGCTCCTAGTCCTACAGTAATCTACGTTTGACGCATATTTCCCTTTACAGGCCCAACTATCTCCCTGAAAATCATTTCCTGTGCACAACAGGCCTGAGCTAACACATGCCCAACTATGTGACTATATTCCTGTTGTTTGCAACGAATTTGAAACCTGAAGCCAATGATAAAAACTCTTGTACAGGTTAATGAGCTGAATTCTTAAGGTCCTTATGTACGTGGGTAGAGAAGGAAAAAGTCCCTGTTCCAGAGGGTTTCTGTATCATAGTTCATGATTTTCTGAAGAAGCTGCGACTCTTTCCCCTCATCCTCCCCGAGGGCTTTTGCAGTTGTCTGTCTATACACCTATTTTCTGAATCTGTAGGAAGAAACCACTGATACAGAGCTGTCTTCTGTATGTTTGCTGGTTATTGTCTGTAGCAGAGCTATTGCACTTTTGCTATACCTCAAAGCATGTTTTTTCCTCTACTAAGTTGGTGAAGACATGAAATGGAGAGGGAGAAGGTTTTAAGTAGGTAACTGGCTCCAGTTCCAGTTGATCTCCAGCTGCTTCCAATGACCTTGGCTCTGCCTATGTGAGGAAGGCAAAGCTTTATTTTATAAGTGTAAGCATTGAAAGAAAAGGAACGTGATGAGAGAAGGAACAACTGTAGCTAGTCTAGGCAAATCTGATTTTTTTTTGCCCTGTAATTGTAATACATTCCCTGTAGCATTTTAAAATACAGACTAAAAAAAAAAAAAAGAGTTTGTGTACTATTCCTCCCCTGCCACCCCATCAGCAAGTTTTTCAAGCACTGAGTTGCTGGCAGCTGTGGTGTGACAAAATGATGCTGTTTAGGGTAGCTCCCTCTTTGGCACATGCTGAAACGATATTGGGGAAGACATGAAATTAAAAAGAGCTCGTTTAAAATCAAGTGCTGATTACCCACTTCCATAAATACATTGGAGCACAAGAAATTTATTATGCTTGGGCATATTTGCGAGCTGCTTTTTGGAAATGGATACAAATGCTCTCTGAATTATATGTTCTTGTGGCTTGACTGTCAGTCTCTGTGGTTCTACTGAAAAGCAACTTAGATTAGATTTTTCAGTAGGGTGGGTATCAGGGTTTAGTTTTCATTCTTTCTGTGATGCTTAAGAAAATTCAGGCAGTTGGAGAGCTTGAAAGAGAGAATGATTCTACTGCAAAATGCAAAATTATAGTACTTTTAAACAATGAGAAGTAGGTGTTGGTCTGGGTGCTAAATCACAAAGCAGACTGAATTTTCAAAAGTAGAATGGTGAGACAAAAAAATAGCAATACAGGATAAAATAGTCTACATAAAAAATTCTGACTGTAGTAGTATTAAATCAAAGGATTAGATATCTATAAAACAAAGACGTAGCATTTCAAATCTGTTTGTGGAAAAATATTTATAGTTTTAGGATTTATGTCATGGGGTCACTCCAGGATCCTGAGCCAAGGTACCAAGACATTAGCAAAACAAGAACACAGGGTAAGAAGTCTGTGGGTTTTGTGTGTATGGTTTCTTTTCTTCCCCAAAAGTAAAACTGCTTTTTATGAATGTACCAAACAGAATTTGACAACAAGCAGGAAATTAAACAAGTTATCTCTGAATATTGTGCATAAAATATTCTAAAAGAAAGGAAGAAAACGGAAACCAAATTATGGTGTGACACTGAGACTTCTGATATCACGTAGAAGTAATTCTTTAAAAGAAAAAACCCAACAGACTAACACAAGTCTGTGAGCATCCACATTGTATTTTGAAAATTCTTTGATTTATTTGCCTCAAGAACAGTACCGGAAGTGTCAAACTTACTTTTCCATGCCATGTTTTTATCTGCTTCATAGCTGGATGGGATACTAAAATATCTTTTCTTTTTGAAAATAATACACTGATTTTCTTTTGTAATTCTATAAAATTTTATAAAAATTATCAAAATGTAAATGATCAAAATGTGAGCGATAATTCATATTATGTCTGAAAATCAGATGTAATCTGTATAGAGTTGCTGTACATTGCTAACATGAATCTGTAATCAAGGGCAAGGAAGACTGAATATTAAGGATAAAGTCACGTAACTCCTACAGTGACAAAACTGGGAACAGAACAAGTGGAACTGTGTGCTCAGTCCTTTAATGTTTGGAACAAACTGTTCAACTTAAGTGGCATATTCCTCCCTTGCTTTTAAGTGGTTTACTAGATGTGTTACAGGTTCTTAGTGCCAGTACGGTAATGGCAGAAGAAGTTATTTCACCTGTTCCCTATGTGAAGAGGTTTTATCTAGGTAGCAGTCTCTCCGATTTCATCTCTGTTTCACTGCTATGATGGGAAGTAAGGGTGGGACTGATATAATAATATCTTTGATAACTGCTATGACCATGAAATAAAATTAATTTATTCAGAGGACCTTTTGGAAATTCTGTTAAAATATAGAGGATACATTTCTACCAGTTTTCAGGGATGTCTGTTGATAGTTATTAATGAGGAGGCTGAGAGGAGACCTCATTACTCTCTACAACTACCTGAAGGGAGGTTGTAGAGAGGAGGGAGCTGGCCTCTTCTCCCAAGTGACAGGGGACAGGACAAGAGGGAATGGCCTCAAGATTTAGACTGAAGATTAGGAGGAAGTTTTTCACACAGAGGGTCATTGGGCATTGGAATAGGCTGCCCAGGGAGGTGGTTGATTCACCTTCTCTGGAGGTGTTTAAGGCACGGGTGGATGAGGTCTTGAGGGACTTGGTTTAGTGTTTGATAGGAATGGTTGGACTAGAAGATCCGATGGGTCCCTTCCAACCTGGTGGTTCTATGATTCTATGACTTAAAAATCTGCTTCTTCCCCAAGATGTTTTAAAATATTTACACGATTGAAGTTCTAAAAGTTGTTTTAAATCTTCTGCAAATCCTGGCTCCATCAGCAAATTTGTTTTTAATTTGACCTGTAATGTCAAGTGTCCTTGTACTGAGTCATGTACTGCATCCAAGCAAGAAGGCAAACTCTGACTCCTTATTTTTTATTGATGTTGTACAAATGTAATCACTTTCAGCAGTTTGGTGCCTCTGTTTGTAATACTGAATGATATTTGGAAGATAGTTCAACTCAGTATCTCACATCCTCTTAGATCCCATCTAAAACTAACATGATGTACTATAAAAAAATCCAAGAGAAAACAAGTTTCAGTCCTATGGTAAAAATGTGAATGCATAGGATTAGGTATAGATATCTGTATTTTACAGATTGAGAAAACAAGGCACATAGTGATTATTTGTTGAAGATCATAGCTCCAAAGGCCAAAAAAAGAACCCCAGTCTCCTAAGGCTTCCTCCAACAAACTGATACACGCACCTTTTTGTCATGGTTTGTGTAAGTGAAAGACTATTTACAATCTAGCTGTGGATTAAGCATTGATTTTGGAGACTGGAATTCAGTATTCTATTCCTCATTATGCCCTTGGCAGGCTGTGTGGCACGTGACAGAGTGCTTCACTTCTGTAGATGTAATTTTTTCCTATCTGTTATAAACTGCAGTTAATAATGGTTACTCAGTGTCATGACATGTTTGAATTACATGGAAAAAAAAATCTAAAACAAATGCCAGGTGGTATTACTAATTGTTAGGCTTTTATTTTAATTATCATTAGGCTTTTATTGTAATTATTGCTTGGATATTGGTAGAGAGTACTTCAAGCTAAGGGAACCCCTGTTCTGTTAACAGAATAAAGCAAATGGGAAAATTTGACAGATTAAAAGGTGTGGTAGCCTACTCAATGACAGCATACTAGTACTACTTAGAAAGGATGTTAATGTATGCGTATGTGAGGCAACATTACGGGAACATTTGATTTTGTATGATCTACATAGTATCTTCCATTCAAATGATCAGACTAAAGCAGAGAAGAAAAATCTACCAGATATTCTGGATTTCACTGTATCTACAAGAAAACTGAGTCAATGACAAGAGCTACAAAACGTGTTGCATAGTATCAGTTATACCATATAACATCGAAGAAATTAGAAAATACAGAAAAATGATGCTTTGCAGAAGGGTAAATTAGACTTTTGATCTAACCGTAGGAAATGACCTCCAATAAAATAAAAATAATTTCATTTTATGAAAATAAAACTAATTTTTTAAAAAACAGATTCCCACATGGTTGACTGTGTCCCATGTATGATCTATTGCAGTAGTGATTAAGCTGACTGACATGCTGACACTTCTGGACTAGGACCTAGGAATGGGACTAGAATATTCAGGTCACTTCAGTAGCATACTAGGACCTACATAGTGAGGTTGCTATTTATGAGTACCACACTATTCTGGGTAATGATTTCCTTACGTGAAGAAAAAGCGCATGCACAAGCTAGTTATTTCAGAGAAATCTGCATGCCCAGATCTCCTTTGATGTGAGTGTAGACCATTGGCACATAGAGCTACTCTTGGCCTCTTAAAGGTACTGCATGAATCAAACAAATGACATTCTTTCTGTAACACTTTGAAAAGCTGAACATTTGATTTACTCATATACAGGAACTAAGTTATTGCAATGAAGGGGTAAATTGTAGTGATCCTCTGCCCAAGTAGTTTCTGGGTTAAAAAAAAAAAAAAAAAGACTTTTCCCACCTTTCGAGGAGATCTGCCTTTTTCCGCTTGTACCAAAGAAGAGGATACTGAGGTCTGCGGTGGAAGTAGTTCTGCTGGAGCAGTTATTGAGTCTGAGAGCATGGATTACCAGTGGACTCGCTTCCTACAGTGAGCATAAACAGAAGTGAAACCTTGACAGTAATTTGAGAGTGATGGTTAATATCTCTGATGATGGTATGAGGCTGGACTTAGCAACGCTGTAATTGCGTGACTCCGACTTTTTTCTGGATTATTTTCTAAATGTTGTTAAAGAATAACTAGGATGTCTTGCCATGTCTGTGTTCTGCTGGAAGCTTCTCTGACATACTTTCTCTGTGGAAATTTGAAGTTGTCGAGAATGCTGGTTGTCTTTATCTGGAGTGCTGCACAAACACGGAAGTAAAATCTCAGAGAAGAGGAGGACCCAATGCTTCAATCACAGCAGCCTTTCTTAGTCAGGGGAAAGAGAGAAAAAAAGCAAAAAGAGAAGCAGAAAAAACAGGCTGGACAAAAAACCAGGCTGGGCGAAATAGTCAAATATGAAACCTTTCAATGGGAAGACCTTGGATTGAGTTTTGAAGACAGTTAAGGAAGGGGCTATACTGACTGCATGGGGCACGATAACCCTATGCAGAGCTATAGACTAGGAGAAGTCTGGCTGGAAAGCTGCCTGGAGGAGAGGGACCTGGGGGTGTTAGTTGACAGTAGACTGAACATGAGCCAGCAGTGTGGCCAAGAAGGCCAATGGCATTCTGGCTCGTATCAGAAACGGTGTGACCAGCAGGTCCAAGGAGGTGATTCTCCCTCTGTACTCGGCACTAGTGAGACTGCTCCTTGAATATTGTGTTCAGTTCTGGGCCCCTCACCACAAGAAGGATGTTGAGGCTCTGGAGTGAGTCCAGAGAAGAGCAACAAAGCTGGTGAAGGGGCTGGAGAACAGGCCCTATGAGGAACGTCTGAGAGAGCTGGAGTGGTTTAGCCTGGAGAAAAGGAGGCTGAGAGGAGACCTCATTGCTCTCTACGACTACCTGAAAGGAGGTTGTGGAGAGGAAGGAGCTGGCCTCTTCTCCCAAGTGACAGGGGACAGGACAGGAGGGAATGACCTCAAGCTCCACCACGGGAGGTTCAGGCAGAGGATATCAGGAAAAAAAATTTCACAGAAAGGGTCATTGGTCATTGGAACAGGCTACCCAGGGAGGTGGTTGATTCACCTTCCCTGGAGGTGTTTAAGGCACAGGTAGATGGAGTGCTGAGGGACATGGTTTAGTGTTTGATAGGAATGGTTGGACTTGATGATCCAGTGGGTCTCTTCTAACCTGGTGATTCTATGAAATTTGATAGACTGGGTCCTCAATTGCTAAGCCTGTGCTCTTAGTTTTAATTTAACTAATCCTAATTTCCTTTGAGAAGATACGAAAGATATCTGAAGAGATGACAGAGTTGACCTATATCTGGTATGCACTACTAGGATCACAGTGTTATCAAGGTCAATTTCTGAGTGATAGTCCCATATGTTTAGACCTTCTGGAAGCAACTTTAACTTACCTGTTTGATGTATGCTTACGTTTGTATACGTGTATATAGGTGTGTATGCATAGTCATTTACCAAAATATACATGCATATATGTGTAGATGCGAATTTATTCATTCTTAATGTTTCTTTCTGGGTATTGTGCTTTCCTTGTTGATGTGTCTGTATTTCCCTCCCCTCTTCTCTTTGCATCGTTTCATGTGGCAAGTTCCTTGTGTGTTCACCTTGCTTTCTCCGTAGTGAAGAGCTGCTTATGTTGTTGTTCCTTGTGCTTGGAGAGGAGTTCACTGGGCAAGTTTTACTTGACCTAGAAACAGTCTCTCCTGATGCCCAGTGTATGTTATGAATGAGATATTGTCATTTTAGTTGAAGCAAGTTTGTGGTAAAATGTAGCAGTGGGGAAAAAAACAGAGAAAATAGTCCAAGTGCAGTTCATTCCAAAATGAACTCCCTCCTTCCATGTAAAATTGCTTTTGATGTGGTTGGTGGTATTGTTTCAAAGACAGTAGTTAGTAGAAAATAGGAAGAAAGCAACAATGAATTAAAGATCTGAAGAGATAAAAATGGTAATTCATAGGTGAGAAAGACTGATTAGAGATGTTGTTACTTTTTACTTAATGAAATGACCTACCTAGTCAAATTGGATAATTCCTGTAGTGAGATATTTTTTCGTTATTGTCAGTTTAGCAGAATCTCTCTCTTTCCATAGAGAAAATGAAATGGCAATTTTAGCATTCTTAATTGGTTTGGTTCTTTTCCACGGTAGCAAGTGAACTGAAAAAATACTGCTTATGAACAGGTTATGAACTTAAGTCTAAACCCTATGCGCTGTTGACATCAAATAAAAAAGTGGCTAATGAAGCAGTCTTCAGTTTCTAATTTCACAGAGAACTGGTGTTGCTTTAAGGTGTAGTTCCTGCATGGAATACACGTAGTGAATGAATATTAGTAATGAGAAGTGGAGATAATTTGTGCTTGAATAGCATGTCTGTACTCAGAGTGACAAAATGCATTGCCGAAACTATACTTTATATCAAATTTCATTGAAAGCAATAGTAGAAGTGTAGCAAAATGTTAAAATTACTTCTTTTAAACAATCTTTTTGGTCCTGAATAAATCTGCAGGTGAATTAGAGGTAATGTATAGCACGTTTGCAGTGATTCATAAGAAAGTTATACACTCTAGAAGAATAGAAAGTAATAACAGTAAATTTTTAATACAGTGATTTAACTGATGGTGGGAGAAGTGAATTAAGTAATTTAATTAATAGGTGTACAAGTGGGTATAATTGAAGGATGGCTGAGTTTGTCTAAAATTAAAGCCAAGGTTTTTTGCAGCCCAGCTGTTTGTTTTGGTAACATGTATAGCTGCCTTTGGCTAGATGTCTGTGAGTTTCTTTCTACCTGTTTTGGCACATAGCTCATTTCTCTGATGTATTAAAAAATTGTAGCAGAAATATTCTCCTCCATTACCTGGAACACTTTGTTCCTGATGACCTTTTCCTCTCTTCACGTGATACTAAAGTTTACTTCTACTGTCACCCCTGCTAGCGCTGCCTATTGTGCCATTTTTAAAATTAATGTTATGGTTGCATAGCTTTGTGTTCTAATTTCCCTCTTTTTTTCCATCCCCACACCTCCTTTATCACATTTATTTCAGGGATTTCTCATCTCATAAAAAATTATGAGATTTCTAGCAACGAGGTTCTCCTTATAGTGCCAATCTTGCAATCTTACATGTGGAAACAAATGATTAAAAAATGATACTGAAATACAGAAATAGACTCTGAACTTTGGACAATGGCATATTTTTTGACAGGCAATGCTCCCTGGGTCAAGACTTTTTTTTTTCCTTATTTTTTTTTCTCCCTTCTTTGGAAATAGGATATTTGAATTTGTGATGCTTTTACCATCTAATGTCTCATTCCAATGGTTTGTTCTCAAAACTACTCAGTTCACTGTAGTCTGGCAGCTCTCCACTAGCTCAGGTTGTAGGGAGTTATATTGTGGCTTCTGAATAATGAATTCAGTTTCTGTCAACTGTAAGGACTAAATGTGCATCTAGGCAGGTAGTCATGGATTACTGTATTGTCACAAGCCACTATGGGAATGTGGATGTGGCAAACCTGAGAGAAAGAGCTGTCATGAACAGGAGAACATCAGATAGAGAGTAAGTAGTCACACCATTATCTTCTTTCTGCAAGGTTATGACAGACCAGCTCATTTTGTTTGTGGAAGGAAACTACACTTTTCCAGCCTTCACTGCATTTATCTAACACCAAAATGTTGATAGGCCAGCTAAGAAAGTAGATTTTCTTCCCTAGCAGTAATGTCAGCTGCATTTTCTCGATTCCTCCAGTCTCTGACAGTAAGACTCAGTTTTGTTGTTTTTTTCATCCCTTTTGTTTAGATGTCAGAAGAATAGATGGATAATGCTGCTTATTCTGCAATGTACCCATTGCAGTATTAAAGGATATTAATTCCACCTTCTTGTTGCCTAAAATAGCCATATAGCAATGAGAACTTAAAAGAAAACACCAATTTTATCAATACAGTCTTTTTGTAGATGGATTTCTTTTTCTTGCTATGGTTTGGCAGAGGCGCATTTTCAAGATATCCAATTTATGGATTTTAAGCTTGGGAAGGCTCATCACTTTCCGAATTTAACCAGTTGAGAAAAGGTTGACCTGCCTGCTAAAGAGTGGTGATTGTGTTTAACTGATAGATGTGTAGATACTGATGCTGTAATTCCTACAGGTCATTCTTATTTTCTTTCCTTTGTCTGTCTTTTTTTTTATTTTTATTTTTTTTTTTTAAAAAAAGCATGAGAAAGCAGATTAAGAGTGTGAGGAAAAGCAGTGAAAGTGTGAAAGGGTCCTTTTTTACTGCCTGATACTATATCAACCCCCACCTCAGACACAGACTCAAGAGTTGTGTAGGCTCAGAGCACCTAGTGTTTTCTGGTTTTGCCTCTTCAGTGTAAAACTCCTGACTTCAGCTGTCACTATGCATCCCTGTAAACAATCCTGATGTTTTTGCATTGCTTAACTTCCCAGAAAGTATTTGAAAAGAAATATTTGAAGAAGTACCTTTGTGTTTTGTCATATCTGAGAGCTGCAGTTTTTATAAGCCTTGAGGAAATTGTGCAAATCTGCATAATATGTGTTAAAAAAAGTAGAAAAATCATTCTATCTCGGGACCAAACTGAGACCCACAGAATAAATGAATTTGAGTCATGCTGTGACTGGTGCATAAAGTGTTTGGAAAGCCTTGAGTACTACTCAGTTGTTTTTTTATGAAAAAGCATTATGAAATAGTGTTAAATATCCTAGGAAGAACTGATCGCTCTGGGCTCTTATGATTAAAAGTATTTACTTGTCTCTTCAGCATATAATCCTCTGATATACTTTTCTCCCTACTTTTTATTATGTGGGATTTTTTTTTTTAAGATTACCTTGGGAAACGCCATTTGTAACTGTGTTTGATCAGCAGCTGGCAAAATGGAGCCAGAGTCCTGAACGTGGCCCTTGTGACGAGTGGCAAAAAAAGAATAATGTGAAAGATGCCCATATCTCAGAAGAGCCTGAATGAATCAACATTAGTTTTCCTTCTGTTGTCTTGCCTGACCTGCAGGCCTGTTATGGTAGTGATAGATGCCTGTGAACTTGGATTTTTAGCTAAGTCATGGTGCCTGTTAAGCTTGAAAGATTAGATTTGTACCTTAACAGGTAGAATGACCTCTAATTTACAGTGCTTTTATAGCCCTGGAGGTGTGGTGCACTAATATGTACTGTTAGGCAACTCAATTAAGCAGGGTTCACTTCAAAATACATTAAATCTGCTTTAAGATATTTGTTGTGAATAATAATAAATAAAGTGGTATGTATTGTGTGCTGTGTTTAAATACATCTCAAAAACTCAGCAACCTGCAGGAAGTGATCAGGAAAAGTGATATATAAAACTTCATGGGGAGAAAACCACCAAGATGTCACCTTTGATGTTCCTGTTAAAAATAGAATCTATGAGCACTCTGTGAACTATAAAAAACGATGACAATTATCCTGACTTAAATAAGCATGGATGTTATTGTGAGAAGATTTGATCAGTCATGTTTCAGTCTTTGGAAGGGTCTTTTTTATCTGTAACTTTATACTTTAATAATATTTTTATTGTTTGGTTTGGGTAGAAAGAGGGTTACTATGAATATTTATTACAAATCACTCCTATTAGAGGACACATTAAGTCTTACAGCATAACAAAACTGAATTACCATGAAATATACTTTCTTAATTAAACCAATTAAATTTCTTCCCAGTATGTAATTTAGAAACTCTGATAAACCCTAGTTGAAAAGGTTTGTTCTAGCCTTAAGCTGGCCTAAGAAAGAGTGAACATCTGGCCTGTATATGAAAGGCCTTTTCAGGCCTTAGGCAGTGTGGGAAACATTAGCTGCTGTCCATGGCATTGAATACTTTGTGTGGCCTCAGGGCTTTGCTAAAGGACAGTGGTATCATTAGGGCACAATCATGTTTATGGAACACACTGTAACTAAGATAAGCGAGTCCTCAGATTTCTACCATGGGGCTTATAGCTGAGTGAGAAGTATTTCTGTTCATGTTTTTGTTGTAATTCTACCCAAATAGGTGTGGGGTTTTTTTTTAAATTGAATTTACACTTTCTTAATGTTGATACTGGCAAGCAGCATGAAGTTTTAGAAAAGTCTTTTATATCCATTTTCCATATCACATTTGCATCTTTTTGCAGGTAGTGCTATCCACAGGGTGTATTCAAGGATACTGTATAGAAAAGGTGCCTAAGCCTCACTGCATGCCTTCTGTTACTATTGGCACTGGTAATGGTTATCAATATGAAGCAGGTGCTCCAATTGTTTAACAAGGCTGGAGGAAAAATAACAAAAAAAAAAAAATGTGGTAAACCTATGAAAACTACTCACTTAGGTTGTCCAGGCTCTGGACTCTGGATCTAGAGTTTGCAGGTTTACCCAAGTTTGAAGAAGACATGAATTGTAGGCTCTGAAGATGTCATCTGTAGTCATGTTTCTGATGTGCCTGTTTCTCAAATGGGAAAGTTTAGAAAATTATCTTGAGGATATCTTTCCCTTTGGGGTTTATTTTTTTGGTGTTCCAACAGATGTGGGTTGTTATTTGTAGCACATTTACCATTTACTATTTTTCATATTTATAACTACATCAGCACTTCAGAAACATAGTCCTCAGGTAAGTGACACCTCTGATGGCCCAGAAAAAAGGCAGTGGCATTTGAATTTAAAGTAAATAGTTGAATTGGAGAGTGACTTTGAAGTGAGCTTCTGCTTAGACTCCTGGTATATGACCTATATGGCAATTGAATAATAAGAGGTGCTTTGTTTTAGAAACACATACTGTGCTGTTACACATCTGACAGTATAGTAACTTCTCGTTTACATCTGGACACAGCTGTGATTATCAGCTATCCTTTGTCTAAGGAACTCATTGTTGCCTCTCATCTTCTTCCTGCTGTAATCATAGAGATCTAACAGTCAGTCAGTGAAGTGAAACTACCACAAACTGAACAAAATTTTGTTTGAGGGCTTCTAGTTTGAAGTAATGTTCTTGGTGTCTTTCACAGATTCCTAAATCCATCTTGTTTAAGGGCTTGATGAGATGTGCCTGCTGTTCAGGTTTTTGCACTATCCCTTTACTTTTGAGTTTGCTATGCTTAAGCATAAATAAGATCTGTAGGGTTAGGGTATTATTTCTTTATTAAATAAGCAGAAAAGCATGAAGGAAAACAAGCAGGGAGAAGGAGCCTACTCGATGATGTCAAAGAGAGCACATATCATGGGCTAGTGGGGGCCAGCTTAGCCTCCACCCATACTCTGCCATGTCCTGCAAAAGAAGCAAAAGGAAAAAAGATCAGAGAGAGGAAAGACCTGGTAAAGGTTTTTGAGAGAAGATATTGCTCCTCAGCTGAAATTTTCATGCTTGCTTTGAAGCAACTTGTCAAGAGAGAAGATACTTTAAGGTAATTGCAAGGACACTTGAAAAATATGCATATAAGACTGAATCATAGAATACCAGGTTTAAAGGGACCTCAAGGATCATGTAGTCCAGCTTTTCCTTGACAGAAAAACAGTCCAGACAAGAAGGCCCAGTACCCTGTCCAGCTGAAAAGTGCCCGATGTTGGGGAATACACCACTTCCCTGGGGAGATTATTCTAATGGCTGATTATTCCCATTGTGAAAAAATTTCCTCTTATGTCTATTCAGAATCTCCCCAGGAGTAATTTGTACCCATGAATTAACCTTCATCTTTTCCTTGTGACTACTCATAAAAAGGAGTCTCTATCTCCTTTGTAGCCACCCTTTTAAATACTGGAATATTGTGTCTCATTGAAGCCTTCTTTTCTCAAGGCTGAACAAATCCAATTCTCTCAGTCTTTCCTTATATGACAAGCTCCCCAGTCCTGTGATCATCTCTGTGGCCCTTCTCTGGACCCTCTCCAGCCTGTCCATGTCTTTTTTTTTTTGTACAGCAAGAGGCAAAACTGAACAGTGTTCCAGGTGTGAACAACCAGTGGTGCCAAACCTAACAATATTCAAGAAGAGTTTGGACAATGCACTCAAACACATGGTGTAACATTTGGGGTTGTCCTATTGAGGGATAGGAATCGGACCCGATGATCCTTGTGGGTCCCTTTAAATTCAAGTAATTCTGTGATTCTGTCGTTCAGTAGCCTACTGCCTTATGAAGAGGCTGAATGCCTCCACTGAGGAGATGCAGTGCCTCAAAAATTAAGTACACAGTGTTCACAATTTACTCTTAGAAGAGTCACATCCATGTGCATAAAACCTTGCCTGGTAAGTGAGAGAAAGAACTCTTACAGCAGGCTGGAGTCTTGCTCATTAGGATGCAATAATGCAGAGAAAAAAAAGTCTGTCAGCATGCCAGAAACATTTCAGAGGAGAACTGCTACAATGGTCGGTTCTTTGCTAATCAGAAGATGGAAGGAATGAATATCCTTCTCTCAGTATATCCGTGATACATTTGATGAGGAAATAGTCTGGTTTCTATAAACTTACCTTATGCTGTTCTTGTAACTATGAAGGTATTGAAATGCAAAATGCCTGGCACTGCCAAGGCTGATGAATGATTTACAAGTATCTTTCATTAATTTCCATCTCCTAGCTTGCACTGAAAAATACTGTCTTTTTCACTGGTTCTTAGGATGGGAAAATCATCCCCTTGCTTACAAAAAACACACACATACATTTGGAAGAAAATAATAAATAAATCTTAACAACTCTACTATTGTCTATTTCAGTCTGTTAAGCTTAGCAAATGCCTGAGACAAAATACAGTTGCATAGTCCAAAACTATGCCTGATGTAACTTGACATGTCTTAATATAAAAAATTTGTATTTCACCAGTCTATCTTTTCCCCACAAAATCTTGTCAATGACTTCTCTCAGCAAAGCCAAGGTCAGTTTTTTATTGATTCCTTTCATTTCTCTATTCTTTTTTTTTTTTTTTTTTTAGTTTTTATTTTCTTTTAAGAATTTTCTTTTCTAGTCCTCCTTTAAGGCAAGCTGAAACAAATACATAACAGACCACTATGGGGTTTACATTTTGGCTTCCCATACAGCTCGATTTGAAAATCTTGCATTCATTTATTACTTCTGTGCTATAATGCTGTTTAAATATTATGAAAGAATTGCTTCATGGAAGGAAATAATCTAACATGCACTTTGTTTCACTGACCGAATTATTACAGGCAACCTCATGGATCATAAAATAATTGGATACTGTCTAATTAAGGAAGCTTTATTGGTTACAGTGGCTTTTGATTCCCATTTCTGATTCCTATTTTTGCTTTAAGGCTCTGCTGTAAAACACTTTTAATGGAGGAGTTAAAGAAGACAGCATGCAGACATCTTGAAATAAGGGCAGATACCCAAAATGACTGTAATTTTGGTGGAAGATATCTGAAAGAAC
Source organism: Coccyzus lansbergi (assembly GCA_033558105.1). NCBI lineage: Eukaryota > Metazoa > Chordata > Aves > Cuculiformes > Coccyzidae > Coccyzus > Coccyzus lansbergi. The sequence goes on along the minus strand of JAUMJK010000784.1, from coordinate 1,189,868 downwards.
ACAGGAATACATAAAAAAGTGGGGAGAATGGTAAAAGGGGGCTACATGGATAGTCTTAACAGATGCATAGTGATATGGCTTGTTTAAACACTCCTTGTCCATGCTCCTGACAATTCTCTGCCTTGGGTGTGTTTTTCCTTCCCCATCTTCCTGATCTCTGGCTGCTGATGACTTCTGCGCCTGTCATCAAGAAATGTATCCTTAACCATTCTCTCTTTAAAGGCTTTCACAGATCCTGTATCTTTTTATATGGCTTCATCACTGACTGTCTCCCCTCTTTATTTGTACAGAACTACCATACAGGAGAGAATTATCAGTCGATTGTGTAATGGAGGAGTTCAGACAGAGAAAGCAGATGAATCCTCGGATATACGTGGTAACCTAACCCCCACCAAATTATCTCTTGAGAAGAGAGCCAGGAAGAGCCAGGAATTTCTGCTCTGAATTTCTCTTCTGTGGGTACATCCTGGCTCAGGGTTAAGTTTTGGTAGACTTTTACCGAAGTGTCAAGTAAACTTCTAGGCCAGACTTCCATACCTAGCCTTCCTGATCTTACTGCTTAGTTCTAGTCTTTTCAACACTGCAGCCTGCCTAGACACTTTATGTTATATTTTTTCCCTGACTCTGCTTAGCAACACTTTTCTTCTTTAGTTCCCTCTTCTTCCTGTTTTTCTTTTTGAATTATTTTACCACTTTTTATTTTGTCTCCTTTCTCTGTGGATGAACTTGTCCAGTCGTATAATTTCACCTGCTATCTTTACACAACTGAGATTTAGCTCTATTTCTGTGCTTCTGATGGGTCTGCATCCAATGCCATCCTCTTGTTTCTCTCTCTGACAATTGCTTCTGGGTATCATGCCATCAGTTTAAACTTAATTGTATGCCTTTCTCTATCTTCTCCTTCCATGTCATTGTCGACAATGACAATATTGACACCATCATGGTGACTTAGAACCTGAGGCAGGTTTTTTTTTTTAGATCCTATTTTGTTCTGTGCTGCAATAGACAAGTCCTGTATAGAAACAATTACATTTAACAAGTGAATACATAAAACTATAGCATGCTGATGTACTGTAGCAGAGAATAGAGCTGTTGTACCACTCAGATTTCAGGAGATTATGCCTGTGGCAACTGTGGTCAAAGAGGGAATTGGTAATGTGTTAAGTATGAGGACGTCAGACACTTTCATTATTTAACTTAAGACTTTGGGAAGGTGAAGTCAAGTGGTTTGATTTTGCACACAGTTTTGTTCTAAATTAAGCAACATGTAATAATGGAAGGACAGGTAAAAATTTGATTCCAGTCGTTCTTGTCCTTGCTAATTATTTCCAAGCATTATATTAGAGGGTTAGGGCGGTTGATTCTTTTTCAGAATTTTTTTGAGACTGTCCTCATTTTATGAACACAAACCATTTTTTGAGTACTTGCCTTCTAAACTGTATTTCTTGAATACATTTCAACCTCGATGAACTGGGTGTGTTGATAACAAGAACTGAATTTGTCTTGACATCTTGTTTGGAATATTTCTAATCAAATATTAACATTAGCACTGTCATACGCCTCTGTTATTTCCTTTATCTTTTCACTTAGTCTCACAAGCCTTCTCTAGATAAGAATACTACTAATGCATTACTTAAGAGTTCTTTTTATTTTTTACTGGAAAGCCTAAATAATATAGAGCCCAGTCTGAGTCACAGCTACAGATTCCTGCAGTAGAAGCATGTTTAAAACTCTCCCAAAAGAGGCAGACCCCATGAAGACCGACTTCTCTGGCTTTTGTATTTGTGTGTCAGTGATACAGGAAGGACTCAGCAATGACAAATAACTTTAACAGATGTGGCTAAATCTCTGTTTTATTGAGATTATGTGACAAAACTGAAAGTAAAACAGAATGTTTGATGTTGTTATAAATCTTTAATGAATGTTCCATGTTTTTGTGATGTGTCTAAGACAGTCAAACGCAGGCCTTCTTTCCTCACACTAATAGGGAAGGGGAGATGAATCTTGCATTTTAACTGTGAGCAAAAATTTAAAAACCCAAAACATTAAATTTGCCTTTCATCCATAGGGTTGGGGCTTGACATGGCTAAAGTATAGGTGGAGGGAAGTGAGGTCAGTAAGGCTGTACAGCCAGCTAGGGGCTGTAGTCTGTGCCCAAGGTATGTGTGCTGTGCAATATCAAGCTGCCTGGAAGGCTGCGTGCCTTTACTGTTCCCCTTGAGAAGTTTGTGTGCAAGGTATGAGAGCTAAATATTTCTTGTGTCCTTAGATTCTCCCTTCTTCCTTATTTAAATCAGTGTTGTATTTAATTATTTACAGTTTGAATGCCTGCATTTGAAGTGCACAGCCCTGAGTCTGCTGTTTGTGAGATATTACGCTGAAACCGCACCGGATCCCATTTTCTTTCTTCCGCAGTAGCAGTGGTCAGATGGTCTGTCGCATCTTGTAGGCTTAACAGTTTCACTGATAAATCTAACTGGAGTCTAATGGATGTGCTGTAATACAATATGGAACAGAAGCTAGGACCCCGTGGCCTCTCATGGACCATGTAATTTATGACTGAAATGTTTCAGATATTTATGCTGACAAGAGAAATTCTTGATGTTTTCTGCTAATATGCTGGCCTGCTCCTCTGGTTTCCTAATCATAGATGCATTTTTGGCCTGTTTTCTCTTTTCCTGTTTTTGCCATCTACTCTATCTCACAGCTGCCAGGGCTCTTTTGCCTCAGCTGCCCCATTTATTTTAACAGTGAGAGAGGGCAATGACTATAAGAGTTTGCCTGGAAATAAAATAGATTCTCTAATCAGTTAAAGCTAGCATTGGTATTCTGAAAGTGATGATATAGTCCAACCTCACTTGACTGGGAGTGATTCAGAGGTTGTTGAGTAAAATTCTCTAGCCAACATTATGTAAGAAACTGGACTGAGGAAAGGGTTTGGTCCCTCGATTCCCCCAAATCTATGCAAACATCGTAATCTCTCCCTGTGGTGTGATCACTTTCATTCATTTTTGATAGGAATTTCATATCATTTTTGATAGGAATGGTTGGACTAGAAGATCCGATGGGTCCCTTCCAACCTGGTTGTTCTATGATTCTATGATTCTTTCTGTCTAGCGTTAGAAGCTGCATTTTTCCAATTTGCATTAATCTTAAACAGCCCATGTAAAAATATTGATTTGCAGTTTCTTTCCAATATAGATGGTAAATACTATTTTTTTTTCATTTCCAATCATACAAATGTTGCCTTCTTGCATTGTTCTAGGAATATATAGATGGAATGGCTTGAATTGATAAGGCAGTAGTTTTGGCTACATTTCTATTCTCTTCTTCCAAGCAATGACTAGTAATATATCACTTAAATAAAAATTCAGCATGATTTTAATCTTTCTAACATGTTGTTCTAAGAATATAAGAAACAAGGGAATGTCACAATAGGTATAGCAAAACGAGTGAGCATTATACAAATATTTTGGTCTTTTCTGAGGTAAGTTCTGCTTTTCTCTTAAACTAAGATAAGGACTATGTTGCATAAGGCTTGGTTGTGAAAGAACCATGACCTCCCTTTCTTTTAGGTGGCATGGTACCAATAAATCTCTTTTTTTTTTTTGCTGTTTTTTTTTCTTGTATTTGTCAATGATTTAATGGTTTCATAAGGTGCAAATCCTCATTCTAGTTTAACCCTCAGTCATGTGTACAAGAATCCTTTAATTTTACCCTTCATAGATGCTAAAATGAAGAGGAAATTACATATTTAAAAATAAAATAGGACAACTGGATTCAAAATTGCATTAGCTTCAATTTGTTTATATGAGCATGAAAGAGAAGACGTGGAGACTTATCCTTTGGGACTGTAAATGGCACCTCCTGCTGCGGTATTAAATTTACCATTTGCAACCTCCTGTGCTTCTCTGAGTGTAGAGGCTGGCGCCTGACTTCTTGGCGCCAGAGAGTCAGCAAAGGTGTCTAATAGATGCAGACATAGAGACGAGGGTTGCTTACTTAACCTTGCTCTAGCTCAGCCCCACTGGGGACTGATCCCCCTAACTGACCCAGGAGAGTGAGGAAGCTCCAGAAGCAGTTTATGGCTTTAATAATTTACATATCCTCGGTTAATCTCCCTTGCCAGCATCCAATTAGTTGAGGAATATTCATACTGCCCTGATATATCTTTTTATATACTTATCAATTAGTGGGAAAGCAATGAGGTCATAGGATAGCAGGTGTGACTATTAATCTTTGTTCTTGAAAAAAATAATTCCGTAAATCTTTCTTGGTAAAAAGAAATACAGAGCAGAAAGTATGTGGGTTTTTTTTTTTTTATTTGGGTTGTTTTAGGTTTTCTGATGCTATTTTGCATTTCATTAAAAAAGCTTTTAGCCTAATACCTGATAATGAGTTTGATCATCAAGACTTTGACCGTACAAGTGTGTATTTCAGAGGGTTGAAACAGGATTGCTCATGTGAGAAAACTTATTCACATACATAAATCCTTGCAGGATTGGGGGCCCTTAATGATTTAGGACAAGGCACCAGTGGAAAAAATGTTTATTCTGTTGCACCTGCATGATGCAGCAGGTATTGTGAGAGCACCATTAGCTACTTAACGTACCAGCTAATGACTGGCAGACTTAAAGGAATGTAGCTGAGTAGCGGGCAGCCTGGTCTATGAGGGTTAATGATACCAAACGGCTTAGACGGTCTATGGGAATATTTGAGAGAGCTTTGCAGTCAAGCAGAGTTTAAGTAGCACCATAAGACCATAGACACAGAAACGACACGATGAGAATTGTTGACTTACCGTTCAATTGATATTAATACAAGGGGAGAGAAAAACTCATCTAGCGTATGAAGGGTTTTTTATTCCCCCACTCTAAACACATAACTATACTGAATCTGCATGTGTTCTGGTGGGTTAATAGTGATATATTTCTACTGTCCATCTAGCCCTCCTTTGCATAATTATATTCCTTCTCCCAAATGAGGAGAGAAAACCTATGAAATCTATCACTGTGTCACCTCCTAGCATGAAACAGAGATCTAGATAAGAGCGACTGGAAGAAACTGCTACTGTGGCAGATTGTTCTTTGGGGTTTAACCAAACTAAAATAGGGTGAGAGAAGAAATGTGAAGGAAAATAAAACAAAAATTATTTTGAAATACATCAAAGATAGAGCAGAGAAACACAGAATGCAAAGAAATGCTTTAAAAAAAATTAAGATCAAAAGCCAAGTCTAGTTTTTACCACAAAGCACCAAGCTGATACTTCATAAAGTAAAAGAAGTCCCTGAATTGAGAAATATGTGTCTCTCTTAGATTGGATTGTGCAGTGAACAGTATCAAGAACTAAGCAATAATAAATCATCAGGCTGTATGTCAGAGTGAGCACTACAAGATAAACCCCTGTTGGAATTGTCATGAAGGTGACCTTATGAGCGACTACAGAAATACTAAAAAATAAAATAAAACCCCCAATATTCTCTTTAAAACTCTGAAGTAAATCTATTCATACTTTGTCTTCCACTATATTTTCTATTTTAATTTGCTGTTTATTAAATGATATATTGCTCTACCTGGGGAACACTGCATGATAAAATTATTGAAGATGCTGCTGGTGCAAAGCTATTTGTAGCAAATGAAATCCTGCTGTGTGCAATTCAGAACATCATATTGAACAGACTGGATAGCAGAATCTGTGGATAGCTCTTAAGACTTTAGACTTGCCTTAGTTAGCTTGTTTGTTTTTATCCTGTGTTATTGATCTGGACTTCATCATATGTTTGTGTAGGGAATGGCTTTTCAGATGCTAGGAACATATTTAGACACAGGTCAAGTGAATTGAATAGAGGCATAAAATCTGCTGATTCCTAGAAGATGTCAACACATGACAGAAAGAGCTTAGAGAGTGGGAGACCTCTTAAACTAGTATTGACAGTGCCCAGAAATTTGCAGCATAAAAAGGGGAAGAGTTCTGTCTCATGAACAAAGCTTGCACTATCAGCAATACCTTTGTGAGCTTTGACAAATAACACTCTACCCTTGTATGTGCTCTGAAAGGTGTAGTGAGAGTTAGTTTTTGAACATTGCAGTTAAGGCTAGAGGATAAATAAATAAAAATGCATGATGTTTTACTCATTGCCTATGTCAAAACTATAAGAAATAAAAAAAAAAAATCCCCATGCTGCCAGGGTAACACTTTCAGACTGATTCAGTACTCTCTGGACTATGCTGAAAAAGGAATGTAAAAAAAAAAAAAAAAAAAGACTGAAAGAAGGACTATTTGGGTTATTCAGAAGAAACAGGAATACCGAGCAGTATCCTATTCTCTGTATTCTCTGCTACAGGCTTTGCGTGTGACCTTGGGCTATTCATTTATCCCTCTGTACCTCAGTCACTCATCTATGATAAAACAGAAGTAGCAGTCACTACTTCTCTAATAGGGATTTGGATGCATAGGATAAATGGACAAGCCTTGATAGTACAGTATTATGGAACATGCTAAAGAGGATGTTTTAGATGCTAAAGTGACTCCCATCCACTTAGGAGAGCCTGATCTGTCCCTGTGCAAAGCAAATTTGGCTATATCTGCATTTGTGTCATATCTTGTCTATAAAATGGATAAACTGTGTATGGTTTAATTGATCATTGACTGCAGAAATTTAGCATCTCCGAGGTTGCTTAGAGGCTTGATTAATATTTAAAAAGCTCTTTGAGATCCTGAGATGGAAACCTTTTATTGAAATAGAAAGAACTTATTGCTACCACTGCTTGAAGGTATTGTTTTCAAGGTTTGTTTTGACAGAGTCTGCAACTAGAACATCTTCTTGGGAGTCTTGCATTGCTGTAGGATAGACTACTGACTAAAATCCTTGTAGCGTGAAATTTTTTTCATCCTTATATTCAATAATAAATGGTTACATGACAAAAATGTCCTGATCAGGACAAAACAAACTCTATAGTCTTAATATAGAGCCTGTTAAGAGTAAGCTGCTCTTGCACAAATATGTATTTAATGAATACAGGCAGGATCTTGAGGGAAGCCTACGCTACTGCAGTCTGCAGCGTCCCACATCTGAGGTAACAGCATTGCATTGTCAAGGATTGTTGATTCAACATCTCCCATGGATGCCTCTGTTCATCTATCCAAAATGCCTTATTAAATGGGTATCACAAAAGAGGCTGCAGGAATCCCACTGAAGCATTTTCAGTGGGTCCAAAAAATAAGTCAGTTTTCTGACAAGAACTGAGGAATTTTAAGTATTTGTCACATCCTGTGTGTTTCTTCTAAGAATGAAGGGTTCTCACAACATTTGAATAAATGACTTGCACAGTAGATTTGTTGGTATAAACCAATGCAGCTGAGACTTTGCAGGCTTTACAAATATAGTTAATATATTATGAGATTTTTCTGTTTGAGTGGTAAATGACTGACAACTTTTGCAAGTAAAATGCTCTTTCTTCAGCCCAGATGCAGAATAGACATGACTTCTGCAAGACTATTTCTCCCCCCCATTAGTGTTACTGGTCTCATTACTAATAGATACTGTCAGTGTGGGTTTTTTTTTACTGTCTGCTAGACTGCAAAGCAGAACTAGTTGTGTTTCAGCTCCATGAAATAAATTCATCTTAAGACCAAATCATTTTACACTGGACCCACAAAAATTGAGTAGAGCAGCACAGATACTAAGTCAGCTATCTGTTATTCCTCCTGTCATTCCTTCCATACTTCCTTCTGTCCATCCTTTTTTTAATTTACCTGTAGAAGCAACTGAATGGAATAAAATGACTGATTGTTTTAGATTTAACATAGCTAATCATGACGACTTTGGGTGTGGAGACAATCTGACAATTAAGGAGGTTACTATAATGTAATGGTACATCAGAAAAACAGTTCCAGAGCCTTCTTCAAATACATCATAGCCTGATCATAGAGAGATATCAGAGTATGAAAAGTTAGGTGTTATTTGTTGTATATTAGCTACCTACGTATTTAGCCTAACCCCAGTTTCTCCCTGGCTTGTATGCCTTTGTTCCTTCTCTATGGAGAGTATGATATGCATAAGGTGAGGAAACAGCATTTTCCCTATGGATTGCATTGAGAGTAGAAGGTGAATGAAACTCTGAGTTGGACTGAGTAACTGGGAAAGGGTGCCAGATCCAGAAATTTATTCATGGACACATAACTACAAGCAAAAATCTCATCCATTTTCATCATTTTCTCACCAGTAGTTGAGCTGTACTTACTCTCCAGCTCAGAAATTCCAATGTAAAACCACATTTTTCCAAATTCTGGAAGGCAAAAGTTCACAAGGGTCTGTGCAAGGTAGGGAAGGACCATTAACGTATTTAATAAAAATCTTCATAGTCATTCCATTGCTGGGCAGTGTTGTCTTAAATCTTGTATGAGCAGTAGGAATCTTGTATGTGTGCCTGTTCCTCATGACTGCAGAACATCTGGCTGAAATGCAACAGTGCAGGTAGGAGCAACTTTGCTTCCCCTGCAGCACAGTTGATGGGGTGGTGTGGAGGGTTGAGATGAATTTTAGCCTACGTCTTCCTGTATTAGCCTTATTCCTCACCAGAGACATGCAGAAAAAGAACTGTTCTGGGCATTATTTTTTCTGGAAAATGCATCACCTCTAGAGCCAGACTTTGAGCTGAAGGAGCCGGATATGGTTATCTCAATATCCTAACTCATGCCTACCTTTACTGTTTTTAGAAACTTTACTTTTCCCTTCTAACTTTTTTCCCAGTGAATTTTATCTTCAGAAAAACAATGCAGGGATCTATCTTGCATTGGATGGTACTAATAGTACTTTCTCCGTATTTTAATAACTTTCTTCTGCTATCTCTCCGCCAATAACTGAGCATCTCCTGATCTATTTCTATTCACTTGGTGTAAACATTGTAATGATGCCCATGTATCTTCTTAGTCAAGAGCATTATATACCTTTTACATACATAGAAAACAAATATTCCAGAAAGGCAGTGATAAGGGTCGTTTTGTGCTATATGCTATTTAATCTTCCCAGTGTCAGCTCTGACCCTTGCAGAGGAATTGAAAAGATGTAAAACAGCAAAAAGTAATTTACCTTCCATTGTTTAGTCCGTTCAGCTTTCAGAATCAGATTTAAATGGTTTGCATTAATTACTGTGAAACCTCATGAGATTTGGAGATCTATCATTACAGGCTTGGAAAAGATAGAGGCTGTCTCAGCAAAATAAGGGTAGAAATTTTTTTATTTGCCTTTTGGTTGCAACCCTTTTCTATTAAAAAATTACAAATAAGCGAATCTTTTTTCCCAATCAGAAAAAAATTGTTTGAAATCACAACGGAGAAAAAAAAAAGACAAATATATTTGAAAATTTAACCTAATTCTGGAGATCTAGGAAAGGACTAGTAGTTAAAATATAGAATTTCTGTCTATGTATTTGCATAGACAAATATTATCGCCAGTGTAGAAGTCATAGGCTGAGAACTGATTTCTGTTTATAAGCAATATGTTGTGTTTACACCCAACTGTATCTGTTATTTCAAGTTCATTATTGGTGTGCTCCTACAGACTTATAATTGGTGCAAGTGATCTTTAACAAAAGGTTTCTGAGGTGTAATTACAAATATAAAAGGCTGAGTAGAGAGAATGTTTTCAGACCGCCATACAAACCTTTCAAATACAGGCACAAACAGACCCTGTATTAGTGACATCTCTAAACAAAAATATTTAGAGGAGTGGTCATGTAAATAAGGAGAGGAGAATGATTAGCGCTGAAGCCCATTATTAATATTAGTCCTATTCATTTAGTGTAATTCATTCCTAGCAATGTTTGCTGTCTTGAACAGCATAGGCTGATATGTATTGCATTAAAACGGTGAGGATACTTTAACGGATCACAAATGAGCACGAGCGATCATCTGAATATGCATATGGCAAATTTATTTAGTTCATCAGCAAAGTATAGCTTAAGTCAGTGACAAAGTCAGAATTACTACAACTTCCAAGGATTTTCTTATGTGTTTATTGAAGTGGGCCAAGTATATGCTTTCAAAGATATCTGAGAACCAGCAATTACCTGTTCTAAAAAGGGTCTTGCTGCCTCCAGTGTTGCTGCCAGAGTGAAATGATTTGGTCATACATGCCATAATCTAGTGCAATAATCTAGTCCTACAAAATCTCAACATTTCTATGTCCAGTTAATGTGGCATTGTGTTGTGATTAGTGACCATTTTGGTTTCAGTGCTTTGGTTGAAAAGTTACTATCCCTTTTGAACACAGTTGTGTTTACACCCAACTCCATATTTTGGGGAAGTTTTTTGAAGACTAACGAAACCGGCAAACCATTCACCATCGGCAAAGTGATTACATTTTAAATGAAATGGACTTTCAATGACGTACTGTTCAAAGTTAGTGGAGACAACTGGCAAATTGAGGGTGGGAGAAGATCGATACACAGAATCTACGGAACTTGGGATCTGTTATCCGAATTATTGATTAAGTGGAGAATTAAAGCAGAGAAACAGTGAGTTTAATTCTGCTGTGACAGGTGGAAAGTGGGCACATTAATTAGGGACCCTCAGCAGGAACTTTCTCAACAGGGCTTGTGGTTCCTCCAGGGAATCCTTTAGTAGTTTTGCCTCATTTTATGGTGTGTTTGATGATGTCATTCTTAAGTCTTATTTTTCTGTGCACTGCACTTTTTAATCTTTAAGCATTCTGTCTTGCAGAGACAGACAACAATTGTGTGTAGCAAACATAAGCAGAGAATGCAGGCAGAACAATTCTGGACATTTTAGGATGGTTCTGTCAGACTTCACTGTTCAGAAGTCATGTATTCTCATAAAAGCAAATTGTTACTATTAGCTGTGCTTAACTAACAACAGGCAATCTCCTCTGTAAGCCCTTTTTGTTGTAATTCAGAGTTGTCTGGCTTTTCCTCTTACATGGCACTTGTATGTTCCCTTACAAAACCTTTGGTACTCTCTTGATTTATTGCTTTCTTATTCTGAAATAAATAGTATATATAGTATATATAAATAGTATATAATATATAATAGTATATATATATAGTATAGTATATATAAATAGTATATAAGTTAAAAGAACCTGTTGCTTTATAGGTAAGGCAAAATACAGCAGTTTGCATGAATGACTGCAGGATTTGGGAAAAGGAAGCGATAGAACCAGTACAGCCTACTACCCAAATGTAGTTTGCAGATCCACTCACTGTATTGTGATTGTTCTCTTCCCTGGTATGGATTATCTAGAGAGTTTGGCATGAAGTGTGCCATCTGTGGCAAGTATTGTGCTCTAACTTATGCCTTTTAATGAAAGAGAGAAACATCCTGTCCAGCACCAATTGTTGTTGGTTTTCAACAGATCAGAGGCAAGCTGCCAATAAGGGTCTGGCTTAGGGAGAATTTGGTCCTAACTGTGACAAGAAATGCAAACAAAAATGGAAATTAACACGGAAAACTGTCATGTAATACAAAACTGTCAGATTCATTTCTAAACTCCTCAGACTCTACACTCATTTGGGCTATTTGAAGCATTTTGTGAATATTTTTCCCTTGACTACATTCTTAGTTTCAGTCAGTAAGATTGCTGTCCCAGTTAGGAGACAGGGAGAGGTAAACATGGAGACCTTTGAAGTAAATTACTCCCCTGATTTATTTCTGTCTCGCCTCTGCAGGAGGTAACGTTGCTTCCATTTTTCATCATGATGTTTGAAGCATTAAAGTCCTAAAGTAGGCATTTAGTTTCCTGTTTTCAAAATGTTTACTCACAGAGGACTGGGGATGTACGCTGCCTGAACAAGGTAGCCTTCTTTCTTGGTGCCTAAGAAGTGAGGGGGAGAAAATTCCCCACCATTCGCAGTACAGTTCTCAGGTGAAGTTTCCCAGCAGCTGTGCCTAATGAAAGTATTTTGTATTTGATATAGGAAGAGTGGACTGCCCCCAGATAAGGTGCTTTCAGGACCTGTAGCTCCAGGCTTACTTCTCTGAAGCTGTGTAAACCATGGCAGCTGCACCTCAGACCAGGTCTCTTTAGGTTCATGGACTCATTTGTGCAAAGCAGGCATTCAAAGTCTATGCTCTGTGGTTTAATGCTTGACTTCTAGAGCCATGTACTCTGGAAATACTACAGCTACAAATTCTGATGTTGACCTGTGCAGTCCACACTGGGACTATCATCTAAGCAGTCCCCACAGAATAGGGTTGCTGTAAGGTTAGAAATACTTGTGTTTCCAGGTCTTGCAGTTCCAGTGCACCTTTGTAGGGCTTCCAGGTCCTGCAACGTCAGATGTGAAAGTTATGGGTATCTCTGCTTAACTCCCTGCCTAGCCCCACAACAGAGAGTATGAAAGCTCTGCTTAGAAAGGTAATGTAGCAGAGATGTGACCTGCAACTTGGGGCCTGGAGTCCTTGGAGGTGTTCCCAGTCTGCAGTTACACAGCAGAATTTTTGTATATATTTGTTTACCATCAGTTATATTTTGGGGTCAAGCAAAGAAAGCAACGACTCGGGGCTCTTTAGAAGCCTGGAAAACCTGTCCCAAAGGAGAAGGCTATCAAAGCACTGAGCAGAATTACACTACATAGGACCAAGGGTCATTCTTATCCCTTTCAGGGTGTTGATTCCTAGGGACATTTTGCTGTTTAATTGGTAAATATCACATTTTGCTCCTTTCAAAATGCATTTTCTTTAATTACTCAAATCTTCATTTCAATCCAATTTGAAGCAAAACCTTAAAAGATGTATTTTTGCCACTTGCACTTTCTTTGATTTGGTTAGCTTTATTAATTGTAGAAAACGATCTTTAGTGCTGCAGTATAGCCAGGTAGCAGCCGTATGTTGTCTAAATGGAAACCACTGTGATGGGTATCTGTTATTTCAAGTTCATTATTGGTGTGCTCCTACAGACTTATAATAGGTGCAAGGGATCTTTAACAAAAGGTTTCTGAGGTGTAATTACAAATATAAAAGGCTGAGTAGAGAGAACGTTTTCAGAACACCATACAAACCTTTCAAATACAGGCACAAACAGACCCTGTATTAGTGACATCTCTAAACAAAAATATTTAGAGGAGTGGTCATGTAAATAAGGAGAGGAGAATGATTAGCGCTGAAGCCCATTATTAATATTAGTCCTATTCATTTAGTGTAATTCATTCCTAGCAATGTTTGCTGTCTTGAACAGCATAGGCTGATATGTATTGCATTGAAACGGTGAGGATACTTTAACGGAGCACAAATGAGCATGAGTGATCATCTGAATATGCATATGGCAAATTTATTTAGTTCATCAGCAAAGTATAGCTTAAGTCAGTGACAAAGTCAGAATTACTACAACTTCCAAGGATTTTCTTATGTGTTTACTGAAGTGGGCCAAGTATATGCTTTCAAAGATATCTGAGAACCAGCAATTACCTGTTCTAAAAAAGGTCTTGCTGCCTCCAGTGTTGCTGCCAGAGTGAAATGATTTGGTCATACATGCCATAATCTAGTGCAATAATCTAGTCCTACAAAATCTCAACATTTCTATGTCCAGTTAATGTGGCATTGTGTTGTGATTAGTGACCATTTTGGTTTCAGTGCTTTGGTTGAAAAGTTACTATCCCTTTTGAACACAGTTTGTTCTCCCATGCTTTATATTTTTGTGTAAAACTTTTGTATACAAATCACATTAAGCCGAGAGTAAAACTGGATTATATTATGTGTGACCCAAGTATAAAGGATCAAATCAGATTTTTCTTAAATATAGGATTTGTGATCGTGTTCATGATTACATAGTCTTCTAATAAAATGAAATGCCTAGGATATGATATATTCAAAGCAGAGGTCATATAATTAATTCACACATCAGGCTGTTTTCCCTTGCAGCTCTCTAAAATTCTGAGTTTAGTATGTCTCTCTAATTCAGCATAATCTGTACATTTGCAGAATGATATTCATTATGTTTGAATTCTTGTATCCTGCCATACAGATTGTTTTCAAGACTGTATGTACTATGCAATACATATTTTAGCCATGGATGTCTATCTTCATATTCTATAGGCTAATTCTTGTTGTGGTATATGTTTCAACAGATTAACCTTATGACATGTAATAGCTATTAAAATTTTGCATATAAATTATCCAGAGTCTTTATTAAAGTTTCAATCATGAAGTCACTTGAAGAACCTGCTCCTAAGCATCAGGAAAGAACAAGTAGAAAATTGATATGATTTAATTCAAAAAGCCTGTGGCTGATAAATGAAAAAAAGGCATCAAAGAACAATGGATCTGACAGTTAGCCCTGTACTACAATATGGAGCATCTATTCGAAGCGCCTTATTTAAACAGGAGGGTGATTTAATCTTTAGGTAACTACCAAACTGTGGCAATAAGTCCAAGTCAAAACAGAAGTCTTGTTGCAGTGGATGATGAGGGCCATCGCGAACAGGGCCTCGAAGCAGTATGGTAGTAGGTCAAAGTTATTAGATAGGATTTTATTAGGGAAAAATTTGCTTGCTTTAAGTGATGAGACTGTAAGAAGTAGAGAGATCATGTGGTCTGTGGTGATCTGTTCTGCTCTGAACATGGTCAATAAAAAGACATAATTTTATAAAAAAATGGTGGGTCAGTATAATATTGAGGATCCTTCTTAAAGCTGGTATTCAGTGTAATTCGGTGCTCATTGCAGTTCGAACAGAGACAATAAAACATATAAGCATACAAAGAACTAAAGTATGCAAAGAATTCACTGACTTCTGTCAGTGATGAGTGCTCTCAGCTGTCACTTGTAAAACCTCCAGTGTGGCCTGTGCTATGATTAGGAATGCATTCTGCTGTCAAGGAACTGGCAGCTTTCAGTGTCTAAACAAGGACTTGAATCAACAGACTAAGTGCATATTCTCTTGTTATTTTGAAGGTATTTTTCTTTCTTCTGTGTTGAGTATTATATCAGTCTCTTTCCTCCTACTCTTACTAATAGCATCCTGGTAGTGTCTGTATGTTTCTGCAATTGCCTATCCATGCTTACCGTCTTTTATAATGGTTAAAATCAGTTCAGAATCCTATTCATAATAACCCACTTGAGCTATTCTTGATGGATACATCAAGGTTTTCTGTACTTCTATTGCATTTTTACTTTTTTATTACCTTGGATGAGATGCATATAAAAATTTCAAAGACATTTCTTTGCCTTGTACTAAAACTCGATGAAATAATTCCCTTCTGGTCCATTGACTGTGTTACCATGAGTGGACACAATGCTACCAATGAAAATTGATACCTTTATCTCTAATGTTTCAGCATTAAACTTTCTCTGTCTCAAATAATGACATCTTCCTTTCAGCTAACTGTTCACCAGCCATTAATTTTCTTAATACATTAGTCATAGTTTTGGGAAGGCCTGGACTCTCTCCTTCTCTTGTTCTGTTGCTGCATATTTGTTTGGTAAATTTCTCTGCAGAAATCAGAACCTAAATGGACTTGACTTAAAATCTGGCTTACTTGTAACCCCCTGTATATGAGTAGGATTTTTTTCCAGTACAATAACTGTATCTTCTCCTCCTTCCTTTACTCTACTCATTGATTTTTTTTCCTGTCTTTCCACTGCATGTAATTTTCAGGAGTGAACTTTTCCTTATAAGTGCAAAAATAACACCAGTAGTGTTTTACAGGAGGTGAGGATGAAAATGAGCTTTCTCATAAGGCACACCTTTTTACCTTTTTTTTTTTTTTTAAGTTACCTAGCTTGTTCTGAAATTTTACAACCTGAGATGAAGTAAGTCTATAAACAGTAACATTTTGTAAAACACAGAGGTGTGATGCCATACCCTTCCTGGCTGTAGTTGCTTAAATCCAATGCAAAGGAAGATATTTTGGTTAAGGGGTACCCTTTTTAAGCTAACCTATGCTTTTAATGTATGATTTTTGTTATGGTGCTTCACCAATGTAACATTTATACTGTTGTCAAATAATGACAGTTTGGTTTTAGGTGAAATGAAATTAATGAATCCAAGCAAAATCAATTGTCATCTTAGTGGGCTGTAAGACTCCCTTTAGCTCTGAAGTAGTAAATATAACAGACATGCTGCCTTATGTCTGTTTGTCTTGCTAGTGCACTTGAGTGCCTTTTTGTTGGTATGCAGGTTCTTAGAGGAATGTTTATGTAATTGGTGTCTAAAATGTGAACAAAAGGACAAGTAAGAACAAAGGAAGTGGAGGCAAAGCAGAATTTTCTGCTATTTCAGAGACCTTGAAGCAATAAGTATGAGGAGTTAATTTTTTAGCAAAAGAAGCTACAATTAGCAAACCACTAGGCATCTTCAAAACAGAGGGCAGTGAGCCTTGTTAAATACACAGGTATTATCTCCCACTTAACTGATTGCTATGTGCATGATGACCATATTGTTTACTGTTGTAGTTATTCATGGCCATGTTTATTTTAGGTGGGATGGCATCTATTTAAATGTGTTTAAAATAATTTTAGTTTTGGTTCCTACAACTGTCTGAAGTTGATTCAACCTGCAGAGGGCTATATGACTCAGAGGGTCTGAGGTGATGGAGTAGTCTCTAAGACAATTGATAATCACTATTTCCCACCTACTAAAAGTGTTTCCCCACCTCTATTTCGTAAAGACCTAAACTGAAGTAGAAAGGCTTGCTTGTACATCTGTAACCTAAGGTCCTCCTGGTGGACACGTCTCCCATAATATAATTAGCAAAATCACAGGTGTGCCAGTATAAGCCAAGACCATATCAGAGTTAAAAAGTATTTTAAAAAAATCATGGACTTAATTAACACTACACATGACACAGCAGAGGTACAAGTTTCTATCCTAGACCTAACCTGAGGGAAGTTGCAGACTTCATTGCTGACTGTAGGCAAATTGCTGTGGAAACAGAAATTCTTCTTTGTATTTCTCAGAAAACTGACCCAGGTTCTCACTGTGTCTGCTCCTTGGGTCCTGTCCCTACCAGGTCAACTCTCTCCTACCTCTCCTTCTAAATTTTTGCCTCCTTCATTGCCACTCAATAGACTAAGAGTAAATTGCTTAGCAGGGGAATAAAGGAAGCAGAAATTGGTCCAAAAATTTCCCAAAGACATACCTTGGTTCCACTCCTGTCGTTCCACAGCTGCAAATCCTCCTTGTCTTTGATGACTCTGAGAAAGAATCAAATTTGACCCTATTTTTTAATACTTACCCTTTCAGCACTTTCTTCCTTTTTGGCTATGTAGAGAACTCAGCTGGGATTCTCTGCATTGCTAAGCCTTTCTTAAATTTGTAGTGACATCACTGTTAGTTTCTTCACATTTTTGTCATGTACATCCTGTCAAATCTCGACTGAGAGTTTGAAATATCTATCTTCCTAGCCTCCTTTCTCAGATTCAGAAAGCCAACAGCAGTTAGGTTTCCAGGGATTAAGAAAGTAACTTAGAGATTTGTCCTCATTCAGTTCTGTTCGGCTGCAAGCTCCGTGATCATGGGCAAATAAATTGGACACTTACTGACATTTCTCATCTCCAAGGGGTACAAATCTGTTAAAGATGTTCTGAGACTGTAGGCTGGCAATAGTATAAGGTGCAGTGAAGATATGAGGTTCAGGGGGTATCATGAAAAAGAAAAAAATATCAGAGCTTTGCAGTGCATCTGCAGTCAGCAAGAAGCGGTTAATACATTTCCTGAATCCTGACATGATGAACTTTAAACTTCTATCTATGGACAATGATATATCCAACTTTGCCCCACACCCCCCACCAATTTAACTTTATTATACAGCCTGGGTGAAAATCAAGAAAGTGCAGAATTTATGAGGAAAAGTAAACAATTGCTGGAAATTACTTGGATTAATGATTCTCTTACAGGCATGACTTCTTGCATACAGGGTTTTTTAAAAAAGCAGAAGTCAAAACATGTACTGATCATCCGTGCAATTAAAGAGTATTCTGTACCATGAGATATACTTTCCTTTGTGATATTTTTATATAGCTAGAGTTAATGCTGAATATAATCTACATCCAATCAATGGTATTGTGCATCATCAGATGAAAAACATATTCAACATAACTGCTGTGAGTTCCTGTTTAAAGCCCTAATCAGAGTCTATGCCAACATGTAATCACATTGCAGAATAAATTGTTATAATATAAAGTATGGGGAATAGATACTAAGACATGCTAAAAGACTGCTTTCCATCTCCAGAAATAATTGCTGAGAGGTTTCCTTGGAAATGCCTCAAACCATGTGACCAAGTGACTATAACACCTACTACAGTAAACAGTGTAGGGTAAGAATCTGTTCAGCATAGAAGCCAGTAAATATGGGGATGGGGAAGGTGACCAGAAAGTTGGTATCACAGAATTCCCCTTTGTGCATAGGCTACAATAAGGTTTGGGTACCACTGATTTCACTACAAATTTATGAAAGACTAGGCGATGCAGAGATTTCCAGCTGAGTTATCTGCAAGTTCATAAATAGCATGACTATGAAAGCATTTCAGTTAAGTTAATAATTATTTCTGCCTTTAAGCACCTCCTTGATTGTGAATGGTTTATCCCAGGAAATGTATCTAGCCAGAGATACCTTTTTGATGAACAATCCTCTCCTTGCTCTTGTTCTGCGCAGATATTTGCCAGTAGTCTTACCATTTTTGCATCAGGTAACCACACTTGGCTCAATGTGATGCTCTAAGACTCTCTTGTCTCTGCCCCTGGTGGGACCTAAGTACCAGACCAGCCTTTATATGGTATTTTAGTCCTCTAGTCCAGCTTCTGGATTGCCCATCTCAATACACAAGAGTCTGACTATCTTCCCATGTGGTCTTCTCATAGAAAATTTTGAGACTGGCATATTTCCAGTTTGCCATACAGCACATATTGGCCGAAATGAGGCAAATAGTGCGGCCTTGCTATTCTATCTCTTGTGGGTTGAAATGGTAAAGAGGGTAACCAAGTTGATAAGACAGTGACATCTGACAGGGGCTGGCGTGGAGACCCTGTAAACTAAGTCAATTGGAAGTGTGCAGCCCAACTGCCTCAAGTTCTGCCTGGGGAGGTTTAGGCTGGACATTGGAACAATCACCCCAGGAAGGGGGTTGATTCATTTTCGCTGGAGGTGTTTAAGTCATGGGTGGATGAGGTGCTGAGGGACATGTGTCTTTAGTGTTTGATAGGATTGGTTGGACTCGATGATCTGATGAGTCTCTTCCAACCTGGTGATTCTATGGTTCTGCTAGGGACATGCCTCTTTGTATGGGCCAGGAAACTGAATGCTGTGTGGCTCCTATGGCACTATTGTGGAAATAAAGGAGTTTCATTCTAGTGCACAGCCTTGTGAACTGCAGTGACAGCTGCGGGACAAGGAGATGATTTACAAAAGGTCTGAGTTAATTTTACGTTTTACTAATGTGTCCACTTTCCCTTGTGCCTCCCCTATATTTCTGTTGCTGCAAAAGCTCATTCTGGTGAGACCTTTCTAACAGCCCAGAAGGCATTAAGCCTTGGAGGAAGCCGAGACAATGAGTGCCACATACTGTTTCTTAAGACCTGACTGTTCATATATGCAAACATCTGCGTCCAGCATTTGCAGCATCTGTGAATGATACTGTTAAGTAGAACTATTACATGGTAATTCTTAATTTTCTTCTCATGGTTGCTGTTCATTAATTGCCAGGGCCTCAGCCCACAGTAGGTAGTGGGGTGGGTCTCTGCTGATTTGTCCTTCCTCAGGTAGCAGTTTCAGGTGTGTGTGTGATTTCTCCTTGGTGTCCATTCTGTCCAAGAGACTGAAGAACTTTAAGTCCAGCACTACGGGTGACCTTATAAGGCATGATGCGCCTTAGGGCTGTTATCACTCACTGTGCAGAGGACCTTTTGCTCATCTGTTTCTAGTCCTTTCCTATCATGTTCTGGTTGGCTCAGCTTTCCAAAACTAGAGATCTGTCTTGCTTTCCCCAGAAAGTCTGTGCACTGCTATAGAGAGAGCTATCAAGCATGTCCAGTGACTGTCATTCTCCTTTGTCTGTTGCAGCCTCTGGACCCATCTAATTAAGATGCTGTGCTTTGCTCTTGGCTTGTGTTCACAGAGCACTCAAAACACACACACACACACACACACAAATCTGTCTCCCCTTCACTGCTTCTCTTATGTTTGGACAAAATGAAAATAAAATTCTGCAGTATAAACATTTTTACAAAAATGTTTCTAGTTTCTTTTAATGTTGTTACTATGGAATATATATACCACTAACAGAATTGTGATTTAAACATTCCCCCCACCATGAATCTGCTATTGCATAGTTTTTAATAAAATAATTTGCAACCGCTCCCAATCAGTTGTGTCAGCAGATTTAGTTCATCTTTGAGGCCCAGCAGGGATGACAGTCTATTTGTTATTAGAGTAATAAATAAACAAGGAACTTGTCAGAGGCAAAACTGGTATGTGTGCCTTTGTAAGATAAATGCTACCTTCGAATAGACAAATATTTACGGTCTTACAGACCAAAATTGTCATCCTAGCTTAAGGCTGTGTATTGTGAAACTAAAGACAAAAAAAAAAAAAATTTGTGATTTCTGGATCTTTTCAGTGAAGGCAAAGATAGTTCTACCTAATGAAAATGTATCAATAGATTTCACAATATTGAGCAGGCCAACTCAGTAAAGCTATAGCCTTGTAAATGTGTATATTTCTACAGAGAAATTTACATTTATGTTAGCGTACTCTTAATATAGCAAATTGTAAATTTTTTTTAAGATTTCCTCCAATTCCATGTCTCTAAGAGTGCACTACATATGCTCTCTGAGGCTTGTGGTGGGAGGTTTTCTGAAATGCTTCAGAGGAATTAGGAGAAAGGATTTACTGAAAATCAATAGGATTCTTGATTCGAGTCCTGGAGAGGCTTTGAAAGTCTTAAGAGGAGAATGCAAGAAGCTGGTTTGTTTATTCCAGCCTAGCCAATATGAAGTTCTATATTTGAGGAATAACTATTCCGTACAGATCTGGAAATATATGTTAAGTTTTAAAGTTTATTATACAGTAAGTGGTCTCCTATATGACTATTCTGTGGTGGTAAACCAGTCACTGTATCAGCAGAGAGAAGGAAGTGTAGAGTTGAAGGGTCAAAACAAGATTGACAAGGCTCTTCAGAATGAAAATACACGAAGCGTGAAAGCAAAAGGATGCCAGCTGTTACCAACTCCTAAGAGTTAAAGTTCCTACATTTCATTAAAAACTGGGGAGGAAATAAAAGATTCATCAAGTAAAGTGAAGATTCTCCTGCTCCTGGAATAGTTCCCAGGAGGTCTCAGAAACTCCCAAGAGGAGTTAACGCCTCTTGGCCCGTGCATTATTGTATATCTAATTCAGTCTTACACAGAACATGTTACTCACAGAATGCCACTTTTGTTGTTCAGATCCGTCAATGTGTTTGTTTGAGTAAAATGCAACAACCATGGGCAGAAACATAGAAGTCTGGATAGCTGCAATATGAAGTGTGGCCACAGCTCCCAGTTCGTTGGTACAAACAATGGGTTTCATTTGAAGCAGGAATTTAGATGATAAATGGCATCACTAGTCATGAATGGTACTTCTTTATGGCACGAGGTATATTAGACAGGAGATGCTGAAGAATGAAGTGATACCAGTATTACCTCTCCTTATGCTTTGATATAGGGAATCTGTAACTCTAGCCAGCAAGTTTCTTTAGAAAATTATAATATGATTCTCTTAACTCATGCTACCTCTTATGATCTTATGCTATAATTATACATTTTAAAAAGTGTTCAGAGGGAAATCACAGCTGGGGGTTGTCTTTAAGTTACTTTGTGAGCTGAATCAAATCTCGTTTAGAAGCAGATAAGACTTACTGGGACTGCCTCAGAGTTTCTCTTCAGGCAAAACTTTGATTTCTGTACTGTGTTGCTACAGTGTGATGACAGTCTATGTGTAAGTCCAGTTCTGGTCTTGCCTTAATTTGTTGGGTTTCTGTGGCTATCAAATGTACCTTGTTTATACCTATGTAAGTCGAATGAGTAATTCCTTTTGCATTTCACAGGAACTACAATGCAGAACTTCCTGTTACTTCAGTAGTATCTCTGTAAGCTGGATCTTCTGGTGCTGTCATTATATAAGAATTTATTATGATCTGCAAGCTAAATAGCCTAAGTAAAAATAAGAAGTAAATATAAAACCCCAGACCAGTGTGATTTCATTCTTCACTATGATCTAACTGTAATTTAAATCTTGCCTTCTTTTTTTTTTAAAAAAAGAAAGAGGAAGCAAAATTTGCTCTTCTGTCACTTTGTTTCTTTTTTAAGAAACTACCTCATTGCCCAGTTTACCAAAAATAATTTCCTAAGCCCATTCCCTGGGCTGTATCCTGATGTACACACCATTTGCTGAGATAATTTTTTGACTGTCATCCAGCAAGCCACACTACAACTGTGCTTGTGCCCCACATGGGACACAGAAAAGCAAGATTAACCACCATCTAATTTCTACTTTTGTCATAAATGTTGCTTATAACACATGGCAGACAAAGTGTGCTCTCTGAGGAGTTTGACACAGCCACTGTCTGGCAGTCTGGGTGGTAGAGAATATATTATTTATCATACTCAATGGGATGAGGCGGGCACTGAAGCTACTTATTGGAGCAGCTGTGAACCCCCAATCTCCTTAATTTTCAAAACAGGTAATTAACTGGAAAGTCATTTATAATAACTACTGACATCTCCAGAAATCACAGAATGGGTTGTTAACTTTGCAGCTTTATTGTACTGATATTTTTGTTGACAGTTCCATACTGAGGACTGTCAGGAAATTGCATATTCTTTGTAGTGAGGGAGAAATATATCTTAAAATTTCTGACATGTCAGTATTAACCTTGGACAACAGAAGAAATGGTTGGAAGCTGGGTGACTTGGAGGACAGAGCAATAGAATGTTCTTTCCTGTACTTATTTTTAAGCACTGGGTGAAAAGACAAGACTAGAATCTGAACAACTAGCATTTCATAGAGTAAGAATTTTGCCACTTATTGTGTTTGGTGCTGAATTGCATCATAAGACAACAATATGCATCTATGTAAAGACTGATGTATTGGCAAAAGCAGTGTACCAGTGGGCAAAAGATTGCTGCAAACAGCAATCTGCTCTGCTTCACTGTAGCTTAAGTAAGAAGCCAAGGTCCAGGACACTATGAAGAATGAATTGATTCTAACAGGGCTGTCATTCCAGATAAGCAATCAGATATTTAAAGTGGTAATGTGAAGAATCATGTTATGAGTCCATGTATCAAAACTGACTAGTAAATGGAGTCAGTTGTAGCATCTAGGTGCAGTGATAAGGGTCTGGGAAATGCATTAGACAGATGAGATGCATCAGATAAGTGTCCTTACTTTATACTCTACTTGCCTACAATAAAACCTACCACCTTCAAACGACTGTCAGGAAGTCTTAGGTTGAATTTTCTGCCCCTCTCAAGAAGGTTGTTCAGGGTGAAAGACAGCTGATTTAAGCAAATGTTTCTATTAAACACTTCTGAGCTGTAAGGTGTCTTCATTATACAGTTTGATTCTTGAGAACAGAAAGCAGAATTCAGCTGAAATGTAGTCTTTGCTAACTGAAAATCATTTGTCAAAATATGCTTGAGGCTAATAATCTAACCCCTGAATGTGTGTTAATAAGCAGCACAAGAGACTATCAGGAGATATTTTTCTTTAAAACTTGGCAGTATTGTACTGGAGTTTGGGTTTACCTAAGAAAACTACTGTCTGTGTCTGTTAGACAATGAGAAGGGGTCTTCACAACCTCACAAACCACAGATTCATGACTGCTCATAGGCTGCCCAGGGAGATGGTTGAGTCACCTTCCCTGGAGGTGTTTAAGGGACGGGTGGATGAGGTGCTGAGGGGCATGATTTAGTATTTGATAGGAATGGTTAGACTTGATGATCTGGTGGGTCTTTTCCAACCTGGTGATTCTATGATTCTGTGATAGTAACAGCAGGTTTTTGTTAGGAGTGGTAACAGAAAACATGTGGCAGGATTTTGCAGGTATTAAAAATCACTCAGCAATGAATAATTCTGTATCTGCTGAAATGTCTCCTTTGCTTTAGTGGGAACAGAATTAGGCAAAAGGGGAGTGCTTTGAAAAAAAATCAGCCTGTTGCATAAGGCATGTGTATTGAGATACATGTTGAGATGATATCTTTCGAGTGGTATTGGCTAAATATTATTTTTTTTCTTAAAAGCATTTAAGGTTGAAATAGAGAAATAGAAATAGCAAAATAGGGAAAAAATAGACATATATGAAGAATCTGTCTGAAAACTTGCATCTTCTGTGACTGCCCCCATTCTTCATATGCGCTGAATACTGTTCCCCAGAATCTCTAGCTCATTTTGTAAGGGTTATGAACATGCAATGGACAACAGGATTCAAGTCTGACATTTTATTTACTAAATTAAATTTTGTTTCTGTGTTTCTACGTTTGCCTAATTTAATTGGATTTTGTCTATTGTAGTAGGAAGCAGATCTTACTTCTTTGCTGAACATAAAATTAGCTTTCATTGGTGATTTGGGTTTGTTTGGATCTATATAAGCTTTTCCTCTAAATGAGTTTGTTCTTTCTAAAGCAAATATCACTCTCATATTTTGGAGGTGCAGAAAATTTGTAATCTTGTTTCTTCATTTTCCTTATTATGTTGTGTTAATTTATGTATACATTAACATGTATTTGCATGATTTATTCATTTAAAGCTGTACATGTTTATTTGAAAAGAAGCTCAAAGAGCTTTATCACAAAAATGCTAAATTCAACACCATAGACAGAGTGTGTGTTTTTGGACTTCAACCACGAGAATAAAAAATGGACCTATGATTTTGTTTGTTAAAAAAAAGTTTCTGAAGCAAGATTTTCTATTATTTTAGTGACTGATGGTAAAATTCTGCAAGCAATATGAGAATTAGGGAGAAAGTGTTTAGTTCAAATGCCCTGCTGCATCAGACATTGTCTGGAGTGTTTTCTTCTGGTCTTTGTAGAAGTCTGGCAGACTAAGAGGAGGCAAGAGGATATCAAGGTTGAGCTAATGATTGCAAACTGTCAGCAACTACTAACAATTGTGACTAGGAATTCACAAAATCCACCTACAGCAAACCAGGAAAACACATTTTCTTTTTTTCTAAAAAATTCATAAAAAGTGAAGGTGTCTTTCTTTTATCAGGAATTCATTAATGTTCAAAACACAAGAAATTCCTTTCCAATAATTGTAACAATGAAATACATTTTATTGGAAAAACCAAAATATTCAGAATATTTTCAGATGGCACTCATCCTTCTTCAAATTGAACAAATTAAACTAGAGCTAAGTCAAAGCAAAGAATTAACTCTTTCTGGAATTGCTTATTGGATCCAATTTTCACGGCACATCAGAGCTCTGACCTTGATTCTGTGATGAAGCAGTTTTCAAGATGTACCATTTACTACCACCAAGAGAGAAAACACTCCTAGATTCTCAAATATGGTACCTCATCATAGAGAGAGTGCAACATAAAAGTATGTATTTGTGGCATAAAAAAGCTGTACGTTCATTACAGTATAATACAGCCCTGTCTCAGATTTTCTGTTGTGAATATCAACATTCCTAAGTTAAAATCAAAATCAGGGATTTTTTCACAATAGTGAACACTTCTTACTCTTTTGCTTATGTAGTTCCTGCTACTCTAATATTTGGGTCTTTTAAATTATCTTTTGCTAACAAAGATGAAGTCAATATTTCAGCCTCCTTTTTCTAATGGCTGAAAATTATGAAACTAAACTGAAAAATGAAAATTATATAGAGAAGCTGAGTGGAAAATTGAAAAATCTGTAGCAGTCCATGGTGCTGTACAAAATAATTGACATTAATTGTTGTTTGGAGGAGGAAATAAATGATTTTCTGTTGACGTTACACAGAAAATAACTTAATGACAATTGCTATTAAATGGGTACAATTGTAAAAAAAGTAGTCAATGAGAAGCATTGAGCATGGAAAATTTTTCTATTAAGGGAAATTTTTCATTAAATGCCTTGGTATTCAGCATATGGACCATTTATCCACAGTCATCTCACGTTTTCTGATAGGTCATCTCAACCTGATTAAAGAGCACTGTCAGGGCACTCCTGCACTTTAGAATTGTATTAATGTGCTCTCAGAGGGACAGAGTCCCTCAGGCACTCAGTTAATTGTAGTCAATGGCCACTTTCAAGCCTCACCCACTGTCCACACTGTAAATCTTTGCACTTGCACTAAAGAGCCTGCTTTAGCTCCAGAACTTGCTAAAGGAGAGATGCAGAAGAGCTTGACCTTGTTGGCTTTGGTACTGTGGGACTAAGTTTGTTACCGTGTCACCAGAGTGGCTAGTCTGAGACAGCTGAGTTTTGGGACTAGACTGAAACTACCAGTCTTTTGGGACACATTCTCCAGCTCTTCCTCTATGCCAGTTTCTGGCTTGCTCTCTCTCCTACAGTGTGGGTAGCACACGTTCAGAGTTTTCACATTGTGCTCAGTGGGCTCTCCATGCTGTATTTCACCTGTCAATGGAGATGAAGCCCACTGAAGCTCATCAGGGCTTCTAAATGCCCTCTCATTTCACTTTTGAGATTCTTTGCTTGTAATTGTTGTTGGAGATACCATAATTACTATTCAAAGACAATGTAGACCTTTGCAGGGAAGTGAGAGTCTTTAAAATCTTTGCAGTTTTTCTTTTCAAGCCACATAATTTCTCTTTCCATCCATTATTCCATGTGAGAACTAGATGAGAGACTTTCAAATCCCCAGGCTTGCAGAAGCCAGCGGAACTAGATTGGATCAGCTACATGGGGCCGTTGACTTTAAAAATGTTTCCTGCAAAGCTGCGCTTTGATACAGTCCTTAACGCATCTGGTGAAATAGAAGGTTTGCAAGAAATCTTGCAAGCAGTTAGCAGACTGACTGCAGAATGCAGGTACAAAGGATACCCCAACAGTTATTGGGCCGCAATGCAGAACAATGTATCTGGTGCCCTTTGGCTTGGGAGAGGATAACCTGATCCTATAACCACCTGATGATCCCCTCCTCTTCAAATGCAGTTCTCTCTGCTTTACCTTGAGGTCAGGATTCAGTCCTGAATAATTTTGAACAGGAAGAGAGTGTTTTTTGCTCAAGCAATCCAATTTTAAGCTGCTCAGTCTGCAGTTCTTTTCACACATACCCACTCTTCACATGCTCTTGATGATCTGCAAATAAACAAATAAAAAAAATCAACAGCCACCAGTTGTGAGTTGGCCAGCCCACTCTGTTGGATTGCACTGGAATTGTGTAGGCACAGGGATATTAAAAGAACTGTGTTGAAAAGGTTTTGTGTATAAGGCTGAACCTAGTACAGGAAACGTATGTGATTGTTATGGCACAGAACTATATCACACAATTAGCTTAGACAGAAATAACAGAGCCTTTTATAAATTCACTTCAGTCTCATTTATTTTATTCTATGAATCAGAGAGAACCAAAGCCAAATAAGCAAAATAAGAAGGAAGTACCCAGGTCCTGTGATGAGCACCAGACATCTCAAATTCCTGTCACCACACAGAACTCCTTATAGGCTCAGAAACAAAACACAGACCTGTATTCTGAGGATCTAAAATTCAAGGCACTAATTAGAGGCCAGATCTCAATTCCTTATGCCATCTTGGTTTACCTTTGTTGTTTTTGGAAATCCTGGATTCTGCTGACAGTATTGTGGCATGAGGCTTGCAAAAGCTCCAGCATAGGTGTTGATATGTGAGGTGAATTCAGATTACATTTGAACAGCAATCCTGAATGTGAAGCCGAGGTACATAAAGGGTCCAATGTCATGGATTTAGCTGTCTTTTCTCATGAAACTGATATTTTTGGATTGTAGCTTTTCTGGATAAGCATCCAAATCAATGTGTATGTTAATGATGTAGAAAACATGAAAAGTAGTTTTTTTTAGAGCGCTCTACAGCCAAGGTTTGAAAGGTGTTAATCTATCAAAGCAAGTGGTGGGATCTCCAATGCAAATTCTGATGATGAGCAGCATGTGAGAGTGTGTGTTCATGTGTATTTCTCTTTAGGAGTGTGATGAGATTAATAATCTGATAAGAAAGTCAATTAAGAAGGCTAGTGCTTGCTACATTTTGGGCAAAGCAGAATTTCTGAGAAATAAATTCTGTGATATTTCTAATTTCCATCTACTTCTTTCAAGTATATGGTAGAAGGCCAAGCTGATTTTATTGGAGGCCATTCACCAGTCCCTAGGAACTGTTACCTACTAATTTGAATATAGTTAAGGTAACTAGCAGAATAAAACCTGTGCTTTCTTTTGTATTTAATTTTCTCTGCATTTTCCTATGGTGCAGTATCACTGTAATTCACAAATGAATGTTAGTTTGAATGGTGTTATTGTTGCAAAAAAAGTTTAATAGGAGCCTGAGGGTGTATAATATTATTGAAATGAAAGTTTTTTTGAAACTCGTATTTCAGAGCTCATTAACTTACACAGTTCTATGGGGCGTAAGGATCAGTAAATGAATGACAATTATCTCTAATCTGCTGTACATGTTCTGGTGTCTTCGTTAGCCTCATATCTAGATCTGTATCCAGATAGACAATCATTTATATATTTAGACATATGGTACAGACAGAGCATTTATCTTTTGAATCCATTGTTTAACACTGTACAAAAATACAAGGTCGAAAGATCACTGCACATTTAATCTTTGACTTCAACTCAAAGTCAAAGCAGAATCACCTCAAGATCTGGGCTATATAGGTAAGCTTAACTCTGCCCCATAGTGAATCTGCTGGTGTGACTAGTGTGCTCTTTGCTCAGTAACGAACTTCATATCTGTGTTGTTGTCACCCATCTTCAGCCAGGAGTTTGTTAGTTTGCCACAACAACATTTATTGGTGGCAGCACAGACCTTAGTATGACTTGTGAAACCCATCCAAAGAGTCAAGTGGGTTGTGAAGCCTGTACCACACCCTGTGCTGCCAAGGTTTTGCTGTCAGCAATAGTCACGTCAGTTAATTTAGAACTGTTTTGAGATAATTACGTATGTTGCTCTTTGGCTGCTGTCCTAAGGTATCCAGTTGTAATAAAGTGGATTCTATCTTAACACCTGTTTTGAAGGGTTATTAAAGAGTAAGACTAAATATACTTTATAATGTAGTAGTCTTATTCAAATCAAAGTCGGTGTTGGCCTGACTGCTTAAAGACATTTCTCCCTAACAAAGTTAATTTTAAGTAGAAAATTCATCTTTGGTGATCAGTTTGGTTCCACATCTGTTTCAAAAAAATCTAAAGGCTGGATTTTATTTCCCCTTATTGATACATATATACATTTCTCTCTTTCTTTTTTAGTGAAGAACTTGAATAATTTCTAGTGAAACTTCTAAAACCAGTGACTTTTATGTAGAAACAAGCCTTAGAAAGCAACAACTGAAAAGACAAGAGTTTGAGAAAACTAGATAGATGAAAATGGAAAGGGAAATCAGAACTTTTGGTGCTGAGATCTAGGAGTAGCTGCTCAATTTAGTTCTGATTTGTGATGGCCCAGATACCAGTAGTGGGTGTAGTACAAGAACCTGGTGAACAAACACAGAAGGATACCTAGACACAGTAGACTGTGACTTTGAACGCCAGGGGTGAATCTCAGGTGGTTTGTGCAGCTCTGGCATATGGCAAAGCTTATATCAGAAACTTTTCTTGACTGAAAACTCCATACTTTAATTTATTAGGTATAACCTTCCCTCAGATTCATTGCATTTATTTTATTTCCCTGTCACTGCAATTTTGGCTTTAGTACCTCAGGAGCTGTCTACAGATTTGGCCCTATGGCTCTGCCACTCTGCGCTTTTGTCTGCTATGCCTCACCTCTCTTGCTATTCAGTTTTCCCGTAAGACTTTTCCCTCCACTACCGTTCTGCTTCCTTAACTCAGAAACTCTTCCTCTGATGTTTTGCTCTTCTTGCTCCCTTGGAATTCATCATTTTCTTGTCCTACAGGACCTCTGCTCCCATTGTTTTACCCTAGAGGTTTCCTTGTTCCCACACCAGTTCCTGGCAGGATTAGGAAACACTGTCTGCAAGGAATGCCTTCCACCAGCACGTTTCAGCAGGCAGCTTGGAAGGGATCAGTTTTTATTTTAAAACACTACTTGGGAGTAATAAACATTCCCGATTCAGTTTTGTAAATAAAAAGTAAGACTTGTAAAAGGGATAAGCATGCAGTTTCATCATTTCCTTTTTTTTTTTTTAAAGAGAGTATTTCACAGTGAAGATGCTATACCCATGCACAAACGCCACATCCCAGAATAGGTAATATTGTCCAGTCCTACATACATCTGCAATGCACGGCACAGATCTCACACACTACTCTGCGTTGTATGAGCCATTGAGAGGAGTGGGAAAAGACAAAAGCAAGACTAATTTCAGAGATCAGGTTGGAATTCTTTTTCTTTAGCTGACATTCTAGTGGTAGTGTTGGTAGAGGATATCTTCATGATTTTCTGATGGCACTGGAATTAGGACAATTGATTGACACCTTTGGAGAGTACAAGGGCTGCCAGAATTTGTTCACTTCAGCACACAGCTGTTAGCAGTATTACTGCACACAGAAGTGGCACTCAGTGTGTTGATAACTAAGTATGACCTCTAACAGCAATAACAGAACTAGTCCCTCTCTTTTTTTTCTTGACCCTTTTCCCACTCCAGATTTTCTGCTTTTTCCCCTTCTCTTTTTCTCATTTTCTTCCCACTGTTGCTGAAAATTTAACAAGAATTTTTTTTTTTCTCCAGACATGTAGCCAACTGTAGCTGTTTCGATTGCTTTTACTCTGGGCTATGACAGCTCTTCACTTTGAATTTTTATTAAAAAAGCTTAAAGTGGGATGGGCAATTTATACTCCTGATCTAATTTTTTTTTTTTAAATAAAACTGTTACAGTTCAAAGCTAGGACAGCTGCTGGTAACTACCATTCAGAGTACTGACTGTCAATCTGATTCTTAAAATGACTGTTTCCCTCTTCCCCACCCACTGTAATAACATCACGTTCAACACCGAACCTCAAAGTTGTGATGTCACCCGGGGGCTGTATGAACAGCAAGTGCCGACTTAAACATTACTAGGCTTTTGAAATCAAATAATTGAAAAATCAGTTCCTTCTTGCTTTTCTGTCAGTAAGACAGCAACACCAGTGTTGAATAAGATCTGCTTGCTGTCAAATCAGTGCCAAAGATGTTAAATTAAGGCCTTTTTTTTTTTTTTGCTATAATTTCTGGTCTCCTTAAAACCAGTGGAGTAAATTCAGATCCAAACTGAGTCAAGTGTTGGAGGTGGTGCCAGCTCACTGGTTGCTGTAGGATGGGCACTGAGTTCTGGGACTAGGAGGAAAAGACCCTTTCCAAGCCCTTGTTGTAGGTATATATGTACTATTTTCATACTTATACGTAGCAGGTGCCAAAACCTGGTAAATGTTACAAATTCCAGGCTTGCTGTCTTACTGGTGAATTTAACAGTGCTCTTAGTAGTTTGAATCATCTCCTTGTAATATAGGTTACTCATTAGATTTGGCCAGGAATACAAGCCTCAGATCAGACTCAGATTTCCCCAGCCATGATGATGGAGGGAAGCAACTATTAAAATAGTACTGGAAGCTTGCTTTGAAGTTTTGGTCTGTAGTAGCCTCATGACCTTGGGCAGCCCTGAACAGTATAAAGAACTGTTCTTGCAAATTTCCATCTCCAGAGGGTCAGCTCTTGCCTAGAGGTAGTGTGATTACTCTGTACATGCTGTGATAAATAAACAGGAATTGAATATTATTTAGCCAAGTTTCTCACCCAAATAATTGAAGGGAAAATGGAGTCATCTTCCTCTGAAATAGAGAATGGGTTAATTTTTTTTTTTTTTGGTTTGTGAGTGCCTGATGTAGCTGCTGCTGCAATTATAAAACCAAATAGTCTCCTTTTAGAGAACTGTTAGCATTGGCAATGACATCAAACACCAATTCATCAGGATCCACAGTGTCAACTTCAGTTTGGTAGTGCAAAACAAACAGAAAACCGAGATGCTGTTCTGAAGAGAGGAAAGAACTGCTCTGGGGAAGGCATTAGGTTATGGGTACTTTTTTCTTTTAACAATAACATTTAATAGCCTTTTAAAGAGCATTTTCCCCATTCCCCCAAGTAATTTCTTGGCAGTCAGCTAAGAGAAAGGAAGAAGTTTTTTTTCTAAGGGCTTTTATACGATACTAAATAAATCTAGCAACCTTCTCAACAACAAACCCCTCCTCTGTGCTGCCCAGACTGTCTCTTACCACCAGCCCTAGAGTGGCCTGATGGTGTCTGGTAAGTGCTGAGAGCATTACCAAACCACACTGAGGGCTAAGCTCTCCAGCATATGCCAGATGGAACAGTCATCAAGTTCTTCTTATTATTATTTATTAATTATGCACTTGACTAATGTGCAGAGCAATTTAAAGCTGTTGAAATCCATATTACAAATGGAAAACAGGAGGTCTTTTCTTGTAGAATGTGTCTGTTCTCTAGGGGTAGGTGCCGCCTTCTAAAAGGAGGCTTTTTCCCCACGTCAGGGCAGAAGGTAATGGACTCCTGATCACCTCAACATGTCTCTCCTGGTCCCCTCTTTCTACGCTGATCTTACAAACCCTGCTGTCATAAATGGCATGCGGTGGAGGGCTAGAGACTGCTGAGTCTGCTCTACTCCTTTACAAATCGTGTCCCAACTGTACAGGGTACTCCCATTGGCTTTTCTTTCCCTTGGTGTTCACAGAGGAACAGGCAGAACATGTTCCTGAACATGGAATCCTATTCTCCAGCTAAAAGGGGGCAGTATTTGCTTTATTTTTGTCTCCTGAAGCCCTTATGTGGGTAGGAATGTTGTTGCTGGGGGATTTGCAAGGATCTAGGAGTGGCAGAATGCGGCAGAAAAGCCAATGAAGAATTTTGTGGAGTTGTTAGTAGCAGCTTTGGGGAACATGAGTAAGGAGCTGGAATGAAAAAGCTAAATCTACTTCTCTGTGCAGTATCAGTCTTGGTTGGACAGGCAGCTTTACATTGGAGCCAGGGTTCCTTGACCCATCTGAAACTGAGTCTGATCTGGCTCCTGAACGTAGTGGTTATTACTTAGTATTGTGACCTTAACTGTCAGCTTGTCTGAGGAACGTTTTTGATATTGAATTAAAAAAATAAACAACAGCACCTAGTACTATATCCAGTCTGTGAACTGGACTGAATATTGTGCTGACGACCCAGTTCCTGACATTTGCATGCCACGAAGCAATGTAGTGCAATGTGATATATATTATTCATAGTCTCATGTACCTCATTTTCACTCTGTGTGACAGCACTTCTAGGATCAAGATTCAGCACACTTCAGTGGACCTGGAGGCTTTATGCTTCTGATGCCTTAAAGCAAAACAGAAAAGAAACATGTGGGATGTGAGGTGTCTTTTGCCCAATGGGTTTTCTTTGGATCTTGCCAGTTAACCAGGTCTTTGGTCAGCACGCAAACGGAAGAAGTCTTTGTCTCGAGCATGCATCTTAATTAAAAGGATTCAATTAATGTAAATTAATTTATGATTCAATTTAAAAAGAGCTTAGTTAAAGCAATGTGGATAGCTGTGTGGACACTTTGATCTTTTTAAACTAGGGTTTTTTAGCTGAGTTTAAGACATTTAGGCCAACGTGAAACAAGGTGCTTGCCAATTAGTAACAGGGGCTTAGTTCATCCTAGATAAACTACTTTAAGTAAATCAGAATAAGCTTGTGGGCAGATAAGGACTAAATAGGTCAGAGACAACTGGTGTTGACTTAATAGATTTGCATTTCCCTCTGAGTTAGTTTAGAGCTGATGCCCTCACTCTGTAGGGTGCCTTTGCTGATAGTGCTGTTTTTCAGAGGAGCTATAAAGCTGAGTTCCTGACCAACGGTAAAACCCCACAAAATACTCTTTATGTTGACCTCCTTCTATTTTGAATAAAATTTGTGTTTGAGATGTCTGAATTTTAAATCAGAAAATCTGCCTTGTGCTTGTGGCCCTGATCCTGGGTGCTGATCAACAAGTGCATTATCACAAATCAAGAGGATGTTGAAAGGATGGCTTTAAGCCACTTCTGTGGTGCTCTGCCCTACTCTAGGGGTAGTGCTGTGTTGTCTGCCATGTAACGTCCATCCAGGTGGCTCTAAATTATGCAGGCTACCAATCACCCTTTGCAGCTAGAGAACACGAACCTCTTCACACTCTTTAGCAGGCTGAATCCTCTTTAGAGGAGGAGCACAAGTAATGCTGGTGTGCTAATTCCATGCCCCTCCAGAGCCCCCATGCAATGAATGGCTCCTTATTGTCTTGGCTGCAGGGTCGTCCCTTTTGCGGTAATTGCAGAGCATGCCCAGGGAAGACCTGTACTGAAGATCACTGAGATCATTGTATGTTATTGTTGCCAGTGAACTTGGGATATTTTTATAGGGTGAATCAACAGTAGGTGACAGAGATTCAGTTTCCACGTTTTTCCTTTTATTTTTATATCAAGCAACTATTTTGTTGTTCTCTGTTAAGCAGACTGTGGAATGGCTATTCCAGTGGTGACAAATATGTGCTCAGCAGTTATTTAGTACCTTGGTTTTGGGAAGTGCATGTTAAAGAAAATGAGCAGATGGACCCTCTCCTCCTGCCCCAGACAATCTCTTTAAGAGACCAACCACAGTGTAATACTGCTGCCCTAATGTCAATGAATCATTGATAAGGCTTCCGAAAAGCAATGCTATATCTTTATTCTCATTATGTGCATGAGAAAAATTGAGGCAGAGAGAAGCTAGGTCATTTTCCCAAATCTGTGTATTAAGCAAGTGTCAGCCAAGGGTATGAACTCAGAGCTGCTGGGGGTAGAAGCCCATGACCTGTCTCTTAGACCATTTTACTTCTGTTGAAAAGGTTACTTGACATCTGCATTCAGCTTGCAAAATGCTTTGGTTCTTGACAGATTTAAAGCAATATGTAAAACATTAAGCTGAGCTGTGAGATGTAAATGAGGGAAATTAAACCCCTACACACAGGGCCAAAGTGGGCTAATCTAGGTGGGTGAAAAAGCACACTGCAAGCAATGAAAACAAATTCTTGCTTTTTGGAAACACTGACTTTTTATGATGTGTATTTAAGTGTACCAGGGTCTACAGGAGGCCAGACTCTCAGAGGGGTTTGAGCTTATTACTTTCTCTCATTGTGATCCCTGTACTGTGGTTCTTTGTAGACTGCCATGAAGATGGAAAGCTACACTCAGGGATCATTTTTAATTAGGAATAGTTGCTATTATTTAGCATAGTGACATGGACAGCGTATCAAGGGAATTTCTAACTTTGTAAGATAGACAGAATTGATGACAAAAGTATTTCTTGAAAGCTAATTGTTTCAAGCATATCCAAAATTGTGCTTGCCTTGTCTGTACTATTAATCAGAGGGTGGAAACCAGTCAAATAGGAAACACAGGGTATAGTGCGCTGAGCTTCAGGGACAGACTCATTAGCCCATGCTGGTTTTGCTGAAGTTTGGTCAGGAACTGAAGCAGAGCACAAGATTTCATTCTATTCAGAAGCAGCTCTCATCAGTATCACTGACTAGATCTCTGAGGGTTTGTGGAATCCACCATAGGGCACTTGAATAATGCACCTCACCTGGCACATAGATAATGGGGTGCTCTTGCGCAGAAGGCAGTGTTTTTGTTGGTCACTTTGTACTCATGGTGATTTATGGGCAAATAACTATTGGTTTTTTCTTATTGCTGTGAGTTCAGTGCTATCAATGCATGAGGAGAGGCTATCATCTTGTTGTCTGATGCTGGTGAACCACTTTGCTTTCACAGAGAGATGTTGTGATGTACTGAGTAATTGTGCTCTTACCAGCTGCATTTCCTTTGCTCGCTCCTGGTTCTGCCATGTTGCTGAATCAGGATGAGGCCTCCGTGCACTCTGTTCTGCCGCATCTGGTCAGCTTTGCAGGCTGAGATGTGCACCACTGAAACACCCAAAGGTAGTTTTGTGCCTGTAAGTAGTCACGATGCTTTCTATGCTATTGTATGTTGAGAGTTAACCTTCAGGGTTACCACCTACAAGTAAAAATTCAGCTACCATTTCCACGCTGAATCTTGTCACCTACTCCAAACTTTGCCCCTTCTTATCCATCTATCACTTTAAAATATTAGCACTCATTCCCACCAGCAAGGCTGCAGCTGTGCTGGGACAATTTTAGTCTTGTGAGCCATCATCCATTTATCTTCTGTTTATATCTATTACAATCTCTTATTTTTCATGTAGGTTTTAAGTTGTCTGTAACAGTTTTGTGTTTCTATGGTGCTTAGGAAGAAAGAATACATATTTATGAATAGAGATGATAGGATATAAAATAAAAATAGTAAAAAATGTAATGGGAATAATTCTTGTAAGACTCTTGGCCATGCTGATAGGATGTCATAGGATGCAACTGAAATTAAGTTTATCATCTTTTCCTTGTGAGTAATGCTGTAATATTTGTAAGAGCAAAGTTGAAGAAAAAATGCACCTCAATGACAGGTTAAAAATACTGACTTTTGGTCCTTATAACAGGAAGACTTTCTTAGTTCTGCAGGCAGGCTTGTATCAACTTTGAATTCAATTTAGGGATTGAATTTAACATGCATAACCCAGTGGGTTTGAAACTATAAAGGGACTTAAAAATGTACAACAGATAGGACCTTAGAAGTCTAAAGGATCCTTCACAAGATGAAAAGTATTTTATGTTATTTGAGATACAGTAGTCTCTGAATTACACTTCAAAAAGCTTAACACATCCTTAAAATACATTTACAAGGGAAGATAATAATGTACAGTTTTAAATTTAGGCAGTGCATGTTCACCAATAAAGTTTCATCATCTTGAATAATTTAAGCTAGTGTGCATATTATCATACAACGTAAAGAGAAAACTGAAAAATGTGGAGACCCCTGCTTAGTGCTGATGACTGTGTAATGCTGTGAATGGTTGTAAATTCTTCGGGGAACCCACTGATGCATTCTTCTTGTATATTTATAAGAAAACTGTGGTATTAAAGTTTCATTTTCTTCTGTTTTAAACCTAAGCAAAACCAGGAGTATAAAAGCCATCGAGGAATGCAGAAGTATTACTAATGTTTCAGAAAATGGAATTATTAACCATAACACAATAATGCTCAGGGCCTGCTAGATGTTGCCTACTGATCAGCCCGCCTTGAAATTATGTTTATTTGCTTAAGTGAGTTTTTGTTTTATATTCTGTGAAAACATTTCTTTTCCCTGTGCGTGAACCCAAAATTGCTTAGTCTGTGTCCTTTTCCCTCGGATGCGATACCATAGCAGCAGCAGCAGAAGCACACGCAGTTGCTAGCTAGGTAGCTTATTATTATGGTCACACTCCAGCACACAGCATACTTGTTGGAAGTTTCCAGAAATATTGCACTGCAGTCATTTTCCTTGCCGTTATGCTAATGGAATCAGGAAAATCAATTGTCCTTAAGGAACAGGGGAATGAGATGTGCTGTAAATGCCACAGGATGAGTGATTGGTTGATTGCAGGGATGGTGATTCAAACGCGCTTCATCTCTACATTATCCTGATGAATTTTTATGGCCCTGCCTTTTTTTCTTCTATAGCTGTGGAGGAAGGTTTATGGCTTGCAGCTTTTTAGTTGATTGAATGCAGCTGGCATTGTTGCAGTGCAGAACAAATAGGTACTTTTTCTTTACAGCCTTAAAAGTAGATTGAAGAAATTGCACACCAACATTTTTGCAACAAAAGCATTCTTAAAAATGCAGATATTTTTATGAAATTACTTTGCTCTCCTTCTCTACTGTCAGTAATCTTTCTATCTGAATAAAGGACAAAAATTGCTTGAGATTCTAGAGGAACATAGCTCCAATTTTTATTCTTATCACAAAGAAAGCTAACTAAGGAGTTTCATTAGTATTCATTTTAGCCCAATGTAATTTTCTCCTTCCGAGTAACAAAAAAAGAAAAAAAGTATGCCTATAACACCACTGAACCAAAGAAGGTCATCCGAAGTATATCAGCATTTTCTGTAACTCTTTCAGATTGTATTCACTAGGTAGTAAAGATAACTGCTTCAGCTGAAATTATAATAGTTCTAGTTACAGAATATAGAACACTGTATAATATAAAAGGTCTTATTTGATTGAATAAAACAACACTCGTGATCAGCTCCGAGTGCTGAGCTGCTGACAGCTAAAACCAAACACTTAAGAACATTCTATTTATGCCCAACTAATTTGCTGATAATTTATTCATCCACTATTACATTGTTTGTGTTATGTAGGGAACCTTTTTATGAATTTATCTTTTTTAGAGTTGGAAACTCAACTTGGTTTGCCCTTTGAATTAGCAGTCTTTAAAAGGCATTAAAACTTGGGGTTACGTTATCTCATTATGGAGTTATGTAGTTACACTGTCATGACTTTTTGAATATTTTTCCGTTACACTTTTCATATATTTAGTATTTTCAAAACCAAGAGACCTATAATAGCTACGAACTGTGACATCTTTCTGACACAGCCATGCCTGTGCATTTCTAGCTTGATTTATAAGAACTGCGTAATTCTGAGTTGCTCTAAAATAGTGCCTGCCAGCTACATGATTTTTTGGTAATACTTACAGGAACACGTGAAAATTTAAGATGAGCTCAAAACATTATGTCCATCCATGCCTAAATCTGGTAATGGTATCAGGAAGTGAAAGAGTGAGCTATTATTTTAAATACAGAAGGGCTGATTCACCACTGTGTTTAATCTCATATAATAAATTGCATCTGTGCCAAGCGGGTGCAAAATACCACTGCTGATGTGATTGGGGAATTGTGATTTGATCGCATTTTACACTCAGTTTGTACAGGTGTTGCTATCAGCGTGAGTATAAGGAAATGAGGAGCACTAAAATTAAAAGAAATCCCTCTGTATAGGAAACCAAAATCAAATCTATTGTATTGTAAGATTTCACATTTACACGTGCATCACAGAAATCATAAAGTGCCTGTAAGGTTTGGATCAAAATAATGTTTAAAAAAATACCAATATTGTAAAGAATCATTTATGTGTTACAGATTATAGTACACACCCTGGGTAAATGTAGGTTTAAATAGGATATAAGGTTCATGTAGTTTTCATCCTGTGAATTTCACATACTGACAACATTATAACAAGAAGCAGAGATGCTAGATCGTAGGGCTTACCTTACCAGAGGAAATGAAATATGGTTTTTTAGCAGGTGATGACTCTGTTCACAGATGTCATGGATATTGATGACACGGTGTTTTAGTTTTTGCTGCCAGGTTTCTGGAAGCAATTTAATTTTTAGTCTTTTCATTCTGTTACCTCTGTTATCAACACTTCCCTACAAAATCTTCACTAGTATTTTGTTCTTGTTTCCGATATATAGTCAAATAAAATTATAAATTGCAAACCCCCATTATAGTAAATGTATACTTTCTGAGTTTATTGATAGATTTACTAGAATTTAATTTTATATATATAATACTGTTCTTTCCAGTGTTCTGGTTTCAGAATGAAGCAATTTCCTCAAAATAATTTATTGGCAATTCATTAATGTGAAATGGTAATGATCTTCTTGGCTTTTTTGTTAGTGATGTTTCTTTTTTTAATCTGAAGCACATAAATATAGTTTCATCAACACATTTAATAGTTAAAATTATGAAAGTTATTTGTGTTGTTCTTGGGTGCCATGGATTTGATGCAATCTGTGTCAGCCTCAGAGAAGCAGAAAAGCAATAGCTGCATCACAAGGTTTCAACAGAACAGATTCCTGTCTTCCAAAGCATGTGTGGATTCCAAGGCGACTAACATTGATAATGCTTTAAGAATGGCTTATTATCATAGTTACACAGGCAGCGAGTCATTGTTAGCTTTCTCTGACTAATACAAATGGTCTTTCTTGTTTATGTTTTGGTCAACCGTCTAAGGAGATGCAAGGAAGTAGAAAGAAACCATTTTGAATGTTAATGAAGGAGAGAAAATCACCTCTCATCAGATTACAGAGCTCATGAAACCAGAAGATGTTCCTATGCTGTTTAGGCATTAGATAGATATTCGTGATAGAAGTAAGAGGGTTCTAACAGTCCTGTCTCCTGCGGATGTTCGCATTCTCAGTACATTTATTTACATTAGGGTTGTTTGTGCTGTATTATGCCTGATTGAACCAAAGTCTCTTGGAGAGCAAAGCACTTATTTTGACATTTTCACATGGAAGTCAGCCATCACCCCTATAAGGAGAGTAAGCAAGATTTATGATGGGAATATTGATTTCCTTTATACTCTGGTATAAAATACGTCTAAGCACAAAAGACAAGCCAGACCTCTTTGTTTGCTCCTTCTTGCCATTTGATGTCAGGACTTGCTGGAAGTGCTTGGTATTTTAAATCAGAATGCAGTAAGGAAGGCAATTTGGGATTGTCTATACATCTTTATATGTATATTTAAATACCTTAGAGGGTAAGAGCTTCAGCGAGACTGAACAGAATTTCCAGCCCACAGGAAAGGAGAGCTGCCTTTCCAGCAGCCCTGTGGCACTTGTCTCTGGTCACTCACCTACACTAGCTCTTTAATCTGCCCTTACACATTGTCTAGACCAGGGCAGGTGTCTGCAGTGAAGGGAGAGATGTCTGAACTCCTCTGCTCCCTCTGTGTTGGGAGAATGGCCAGATCTGGGATTCTGGGGACATGTGCATCACAGAATCACAGAACAACCAGGTTGGAAGGGACCCATCGGATCTTCTAGTCCAACCATTCCTATCTAACACTAAACCAAGTCCCTCAATACCTCATCCACCCGTGTCTTAAACACCTCCAGGGAAGGTGACTCAACCACCTCCCTGGGCAGCCTGTTCCAGTGCCCAATGACCCTTTCTGTGAAAAACTTCCTCCTGATGTCCAGCCTAAATCTACCCTGGCGGAGCTTGAGGCCATTTCCTCTCGTCCTGTCCCCTGTCACTTGGGAGAAGAGGCCAGCTCCCTCCTCTCCACAACCACCTTTCAGGTACTTGTAGAGAGCAATGAGGTCTCCTCTCAGCCTCCTCTTCTCCAGGCTGAACAACCCCAGCTCTCTCAGCCGCTCCTCATAGGGTCTGTTCTCCAGCCCCTTCACCAGCCTCTGCTCTTCTCTGGACTTGCTCCAGAGCCTCAACATCCTTCTTGTGCTGAGGGACCCAGAAGTGGACACAATATTCAAGGAGCGGCCTCACCAGTGCTGAATACAGAGGGAGAATCACCTCCCTGGACCTGCTGGTCACACCGTTTCTGATACAAGCCAGGATGCCATTGGCCTTCTTGGCCACCTGGGCACACTGCTGGCTCATGTTCAGTCGGCTGTCGTCCAACATCCCCAGGTCCCTCTCCTCCTGGCAGTTTTCCAGCCAGGCTTCTCCCAGTCTGTAGCTCTGCATAGGGTTGTTGTGTCCCAAGTGCAGGACCCGGCATTTGGCCGTGTTAAACCTCATGCCGTTGGACATTGCCCAGCGGTTCAGCCTGTCCAGGTTCCCCTGCAAAGCCTCCCTACCCTCCAGCAGATCGACACTTGCACACAGCTTTGTGTCATCTGCAAACTTGCTAAGGGTACCCTCAATGCCCTCATCCAGGTTATTGATGAAGACATTGAACAGGACTGGACCTAGCACTGAGCCCTGGGGAAACCCACTTGTCACTGGCCTCCAG
Source organism: Coccyzus lansbergi (assembly GCA_033558105.1). Classification (NCBI taxonomy): domain Eukaryota; kingdom Metazoa; phylum Chordata; class Aves; order Cuculiformes; family Coccyzidae; genus Coccyzus; species Coccyzus lansbergi. The sequence goes on along the minus strand of JAUMJK010000784.1, from coordinate 1,148,089 downwards.
CTGGACTTAACACCATTTACCACCACTCTCTGGGCCCGGCCATCCAGCCAGTTCTCTACCCAGGAGAGTGTGCGTCTGTCCAGGCCAGAGGCTGACAGTTTCCGTAGCAGAATGCTGTGAGTATGCCTCTTTTCTTCTATATCTGCCATGAGGAAGCTGGAGCAAGGATGAAGCTCTCAGCTGTTGTTACCAGAACTATATCCTGTTAAGGTGTAGCTGATCTGAACACAACAATTGGGCTTGTTTTCCCAAATGCTCTACATACATGGTTCGTGTGAAGTGTTTAGCAGAGGTCACACCGAATCTGTGAGCTGTGTCTGGCTCCTGTTAATCCTGACAAACATTTCTTTGCAATGAGAACACAATCACCCAACAGCCAAAGGTAAGTATGTGATTAAATCTTCCAGGATTTCAGTTCTGGTAATTCTGTTTCTTCACCTTTTGCTTCATTTATTATGAGTCTGATTTTTTCCAGGGTAAGTTCTTTGAATTAGGAGCAATATGGACACAAAGTCAAATTATGATGTTGAAAATATGGTGACTTTTTGCCATTTGCCAATATTTGCAAAAAATTACTGAGCACATCTAAGATATCTAGCATTAATAATGCACTAAACCCACATTTTCTCCTCCTCTCTTTGGATCTCTCCTTATTACACATATGGCTTGACCTTAAAAATGAGTGAGTAATTTTTCCTTGGAATGGAAAATCTTTCTACTCTGCGTTTAAACTGAAAATGGAACCTAGCTCAAGAAAGAGAAACTGAAATCCATGATTGTTTGAAACGTGTACCTCTCACAGAGTGTCCCATGCTTTGCTGTGCTTTAATAGAAACTAACCCCCCAAAAGAGAAATGTCTATTTACATTGAAGTAAATTAATTTGGGAATCCAAGTACATCCTTTTGTGACTCTCTAGTTAATATGTACTATGAATAGAAAATTGGTAGTCGGAAGAATCTGATTACTTTAAAGTAATCCCACTAGGGGGTGCACCAGAGTAAACTATTTCTTCCATGAAAATGTGTTAAACTTGCGGAGAATCAGAATTATTCCTTGTAACTGAGCCAGCTCCAAGAGTGACTGAAGCTCAAAACGTGAAATATTGTCTGCCTGCTACTCCTCGGTCATCAAGGCTAAGATATCGAGGCGATTCTTTTAGTAAATAAGCACTATCTGAAGTTAAGAGCTTTATTCTGAATTGTTCACTTACAGCCTTTATAGAGAAGTCTGTGTTCTGTGCGACAAGGGGAAGACAGAGTAATCCATGTTTGCTTTGGAATTAGAGATGTGTATAGTTTTAATATGGAAATATCTGATATGTATAATTTTTTGAAACAGACACTACTCTTCTAGTCTTTTTTTTTTTTTTTTTTTAATTTGGAAATGCTATGAGTGGCAGACGTATCAAGTAAGAGCCATTTGATGTTTCAGTTTCTTCCTGTTCTGTTTTTATCATGCTTAATTTCCATGCTTTGCTTTGATGCTGTGCACCCATTTTTTAGCTGTAAACGCAGATTTCACATATTGTGTGCGTTCCAAAAAAGAAAGAAAAATTTACTGGTATCCTGTGCGACAAAAATTAAATTAAAAATTCCAAATATAATTATGCAGTGGCATTCTATTTTAATGAAAGCTACAGATGGATACAGCTTCTGCTATCCAATAACAGCTGATGTTCAGCCAAGGTGTATACTGTACAGACATACTAACAGTGCTGCTGAACCATTCCTGTAAAATTACCTTCTTTTTTTCCTGCAGCAGTTGTCTGTAAAGTAAGTCTTTCTATTTTCCCTTTTGTTATTATTCTGTGCTTAGAGAAAGTCAGTCTTATAACTACATCAGGATTCATACAGAATTCAGCTAATATTTTCTGTAAATCCGTTGAACATAGTTACTTGGGAAACAGTGGATTAAAAAAGAAAATAATCCTACAAAAAGACATTTATAAGTGCAGTGACTTGCAGTTGCTTGCTGGGTTTACAAAATTACTGACTCTTCTTAATGGTGCAGTGTCAGTCCTAGTCAGATGTTTTGGTTGCATGTTTGCTGCCAGGATTCCTTGATCAAGGACTGCAAAAGGGTCCTGTGTGGAAAATAGCAGTTCTGACAAGTCTTTCTGAATACAAATATTTAATGAGAGATTGTGCAGATGCTTTTGTAATACAATAACTGATGGATGTGTGTATGTGTGTGTTTATGTGTGTGTATGTGAATAACAGTTTCTGAACCTCCAGCTTTGTATGCTTTCAGAGGAAAGATAAGTTGAAATAACATAAAGGTCTGGCGTAAATTGAAGAAATGTGGGAAATTCAGTTAAAGGCTGAAATGTCATCTTCAATTCACCCCTGCTGTACTTAGTTATTGCAGCACACTTGGTACATAAGGTCACCCACTGTTCAGAGTCTTGTCTAAGAGAAGGCACCATTATCTGTGACGCGCAGGTAAGAGAGGATAAGTGAACAATGATGTTAACAGCCCAACTTTGGCGTTTTCCTGATTTCACTCAGTTTAAATGATTCTTTTAATGTTATTTGGCAGGTTTGTCCTATAACTGAGTGTCCTTTTTGGTTTTGGGTTTTTTTTTTGTTGTTTACATGAGTTTGCAAGTTTTTTTATTTTCTTTATTTATTACATCCATGTATTTATGAGTCTGGGTTATCAGGGTCATTGTGATGACCAGATCTATGCGCTACAGAAGGACCACTCTTCCCCTGAAGTACTTTAATGAAGATTTAGAATAAACATGTAGCTGGGGTTTCACTGTCATTTGAGCAGATGTTTATTACATTTTTAGAAGGGTTCATTTATCGTGCTGGTCTTGATCCATACAATATTAGATTCTCAAGTGTTCAGTCTGTGAAAACTCCTTGCAGTCTACTCTGTTCAGTGCCTGCAAAGCCAAGCATGATGTAGTCCAGAAGGAGGTATTCTTTCATCCATAACTGCATAATGTCTGATTGGGCCAAGGCCTTCTGATAGCATTCTTAGGATTGGAGTTGCCAGGACCAGTTAAGGTGTTTGCAGATCCTAGTTTAACCCCATATCTTCACACTGGAATATACAATTTCCTTTCTGATTTTTCCAGAGAACACTTTAAAGAACCTTTGTTCTATGATTCTGGAGGTTCTGAGTGATGGGCTGTTCAGCTTTAAAGGCCAGATTGGGATGGCTGACCTTGTTTCCCTTAATTGATGAGAAAGAAAAGGTCAGTGGCTGGGATAAATGTCTTCCCCTTGCTTACAGCAGAAATGATCTGAAAAGCCAGGAGTAGCAACAGTAAGCCCAACAGCAGCACTGCATACATGCGTACAGAATATCTGTCTTCAACACTAGGACTTTTAAATGATGTCTGCTTTATAATTTATCAATTTCACTCTTGATAATTAGTTTATCTTTTCATTTTTTGTTTTATGAAATCCTGGCCTCCCACGTTCCTGGTAGCCTTTGTTCATTCGCGCCCTTCCCTGCCCTCTCCCCCATTACTGTGCTTTAGTTAGAGCGAAGTCAGGGAGGCAGGTTTAATGCACCATATAGCTGAGTAGCTACAAGAGTGTAGGATCAGGAGTGGAATGAGAAGATCCTAAATTAGATCTGCTGCCAACGAAACACAACATTTTTTTCCTTTGTGATATTTGTTTTGGGGCCCCGACTCCCTCTTAAGCTTTGCTAGTTTAGCTGTATGTGGGCTGTGCAAAAAACAGGACAGAAGCAGAACAAACCCAAACAAATAATGTAATCACCGTTTTTCATACTGGTCTCAGGTTATGCTTGCAACACAAAATTCATACCTCTGCTCTGTAATATTAGAAGGAATCTAGTAGGCTTGTCATTTCTATGTGTTGTGGTTGAGCCAAAGAATGAGTTCAGGGGAAGTCACAGGCATCTATGATCTTGAACTACCGGGTATTATGGACTTTAAGAAACTGTTACTTCAGATGGCATATTGCTGTGCAGCTATCATGGTCAGGGCTAAAAAAAAAAGAATCGGTTTGAAATCTTTTCCAGCTTTTGGCACCTAAATCCTTTGGCATGTGGATTCATTTAGAATAAATTGACGGTCAGATCAGCACACCCAATATGTGCTTCATTAAGTGTTTGACAAAGACATGTTAGGCCGTAATCAGTGCATGAGACTATTGATGTTTTCTTAGTAGTAGCACAGTGTGGTACATGATACAGTGTTACTGGGCATCCCAAAAGGTTAACATCTGTCATCAGAATTACTACACAGAATATCCTGCTTGTAGGTATTGGAAAGGCAGCTGCATTATCTCAGATGTAGCCATGTGGTAACCAAAGGCATAAGCTTACATTTTAGCAGAGGTCTTTGAAACAGAATGGTATGGCATGGAGCCAATGTGTTTGATTTTTGTAGAACTATAATTCCTGTTATAATAATGGTGCTCTGTGGTTATGAAGAAGGTGAAAACAAGAATTGTGGTGCATTTTTCAAATTGATTTGCTTGAGAGTGAAAGATTATTTTCTTTTTGCAAATAACTATTGAGGTCATTGGGAGCTTGTTTTCGTGTCCAGATATGTACCCTCAGGATGTGACCTTTCTACATCAGTCACCATTGAAATGTAAGCATCTTCAGAAGAGTGTATGGCAACCTCCTCTGGAATAACTCACTTCATAGTGGAACTACAGAAGCATTCAAAGGAAAGGCTTGAGAGCAACCCTGCAAAAAGGGCTCTGAAGATGCTGGCTGACAGTGGGCTCAGTACGAGTCAGCAGTGTGTCCTGGCAGCCAAGAGGGCAAAACTGCATCCTGGGTTGCCTCAAACGCAGTATAACCAGATGGTCTAAAGAGGCAATTATCCTGCTGTGTTCTGCATTTGTGTGGCCTTACCTTGAGCAGTCCTGGGCCTCATTATTTAAGTAGGGTGTTAAGAATCTTGAATCTGTCCATAGGAGGGCAACAAAGCTGGTGAAAGGGCTGGAAGGCATGACTTACAAAGAGGAGCCAAGAAATTTGATCATGTCTGGTTTGGAGAAAAGGAGACTGAGGGGCAGCCTCATGGGTCTCTACGACTTCCTGAGAAGGGCAAGTAGAGAGGGAGCTGCTGATCTCTTCCCCCTGGTATCCAGTGATAGGACATGTGGGAATGGCTAAAACTGCATCGGGGAAGTTTAGACCGGTCATTAGAAAGCACTTCTTTACCAAGAGGGTGGTCAAACACTGGAACAGGCTTCCTGGAAAGGCGGGCAATTCTTCAAGCCTATCGTTGTTTAAAATGCATTTGGACAATGTCCTTAATAACATGGTTTATCTTGTGGGCAGTTGTGAGGTGGTCAGGCAGTTGGACTAGCTGATTGTTTTTTTCAAGTGTTTTATTTTCCCCCAGTAATGTTAATGAGGTAGAAGATAGGAAGAGGTTGAATTTTGGCAATATGTGAGCTATATGCACTATATTATAGACCTGCTGGGACATCACGTGTGCAGGAGAGTCACTTGCAGCTATGACCTTGGCTTTGAGGGACATGGCTGTACCCATCCCAGGCAGTACATTCACCTCCTAAGGAAGGAAGTCTGCAGTAGATGTGTAGTGAAGTATTCTGTAAACATTCTAAATGCATGTCAGTAAAGTGAATGCATTGATAGGCCACCGTCTGTATAGTATCTTCTGTGATTCACTTCTGTACTGAAACATAGTACCACTAAAGGATGGGGGAAGGGTATTTATCAGATGTGTAGCATCTAGATAAGCAGACATTGCAGTTTTGAAGTTCAGTGCCTCATACTGCCTATAATTTGTAGGACAAAGCCAAGACACAGATGGAAGACAGACTTGCAGAAAAATTTTTAGGATGGAGAATCCAACTTTGTCTTGATTAAATTACACGAAACGTTGCTTTGTTTGAGATAAAGTCTGGGACCAAATGGCTACTTTGCACATCTGAGAACTCCTAGTTTACTTACATTGCAAAATTCTAATATTATTTTGGATTATTATTAGATTTTTTTAAAATAAAGAATCCTAGAGGATTTTTATAGGTGAAGAGCTCAGCTGTAGTAATTGGCAGTGGAAACTCTTCATTAATTAGCAGATTTTTTTTTTAATTCTTGCATTCCTAAGTATAGTATCAATTTTCAGGGAATTCATGGCAATCACTTTTATGTTGACATTTCCTAGAGATATCAGTTGGATACAGTGCAAAAGCAACATTGTCTAATATGCAGAAAATTAGTTATGATTCTCTAAAATTTTAGCTCACTCTCCTACTGCCTAATCTTTCTTCCAGCTTTTTTTTTCCTGCTTGAATTACTCCTGTGGTACGGTTTTCATGGGATCCGTGACACTATAAAATACAAATTTTCCCATTGTGGCCATTTGTGTAGCTCTTCCTGGGAGAGTGGCAGAAGATTTTCTGTCTTTACTGTGCAAACGTTCCGGATAAGATGAGTGGCTGAGGTTCCTGACACATTTGTAACAGGTGAAGAGGACCACATGGCACACCTATGTGCAAACAATTGTGTGAAGAGATGCTCAATAGTGTCTAAATATCAGTTTGGTCTGCCAGGAGTGCAGCATGAATTGGCAGGTTGAGATAAGGAGAGGATGATTACATATCTGGATGGGAACACACTGATTGACTTAGGAAAGCTGACTTAGTTCAGGGAAATAATTAGCAGGTGTTTTGCCCTGTTTGCTGACTTGAGCGGTGCCAGAAATGTTGAGAGCTTGTGAGTTACCTATAAAAAATGTGGATGTCTCAGGCTGCATGACTAGTGCACAATTCAGAGATATATAAAAAAATAGCTTACATAGAAGAACCTATACAAGTTAAGGAAGAAAAGGAGTTCATGAGGGGGAAGAAATACAAGAAGAAAGTGCTAGGCTGTGCTTGAGTACACAAAGATGAAATCCGATTTAATACCACATGCGAACATTTGCAGGGTGACTGAAGGAAGCCCCTTTCAGTCAGGGGTGGCAAGAAGGCTTTGTTCATTGCCAAGTTCGCTTGTTGAAAACCTGTGCTGTGGGAAAATGAATATGAAGAAGAGATGAAGAGATGTTTTGGCCTTGTGATGACAATATGCACATTTTAATTGTTTGACAAATCACATGTAAATCAAGAGCAGTGAAAGGGAAATAGGCACTGTTTCAAGAATCATCTGCCTCTGAAAATTAGATCTTCACACCCATAAATAGAAAGCTAAGACAGAGCCCATTGAAGCCAGTGCACAGGCTGTCAGCCTCATCGTTCCATTTGGAATGCCTTTGAAAATGGGAAAATTATGGTAGGGAAGCAATAAAAAGCTCAGTTATCTGCTGCCTTTCACTTTGTCTTGTTGCCTACATAGATGCAGCTTGCCAAATTTCTGCTGTTGCTCTGGTGGTGACTTGCGTGGGTACACCCATTGCTTCCTTGTGCTCGGGAGATTGCGGGACAGAGGGGAATTAGGCCCATGACTGCTTCTGGAGTGTGCAAAGCACAGAGGATGTCATGTAGCAAAGAGGGATGCGTGTCAGTAAGAGGCAGCGTCTCTCGCTCTGTAGAGCTGGGTGTTGTAGCGGAGGAGACCTCATCAAATCAAGGATTTTGTTAAGCGAGAATGTTAAGTGAGCCAAAAGATACAAGAACGTTGCTGTGGGCCCCATCTGGGAAAATGCCACAGATGAGATATTGTGGGAGTATGTAAGAGGATAAGTGGTAGGAAAAATGATATCTCAACATATATAAATCCTTAAAAATACATGAGGGTATAAAGTCTTAATATTAATTTCAGTGATATTCAGGGGATTTTTTTAAAGTGGTACCTCTAGGGGCTGAAGTAAATAGTCCCCCTTAGTATGAACGTTTGATTGAATTCCCAGTGAGCCAATGTCATTGGGTATCCCTAGCAATCTGGAGTTACATGAATGGAAATAATGATTAATGTAATTGGATCTAGCCCAGCACTTCAAGGTACAACCTGATCATTTGTGGGCATCAGGAAGGATATCTTCCATCCCTGTGCAGGGTTGCTTAACATGTGAGGTAGATCATGGACAGATTGGTTTGTTTGGTTTTCATTTCTTTCACAGATCACTCAGGTGTGAATACCAAGTCATGGACTCACATGTTGAGGGGAGTCACTGCAAACAGTCCTCAGGAGATCTCACTAATGGAAAATTAATGAAAGAAGGCAAGAAAAATGTCACCTATACTAGTTTCCTAGTCAAGGGGATGGGGATGCACTAGGAGCTCTTTTACAACTCTTTGTAAAACATTTGTAGACCACCATCTGGGCCTAACACGGGCTGTTCAGACTAGAGGGGACCTTGGCTGAAATCTCTTCCCAGTTTGTGCTGTTGGACAGCAACCAAGAGCTTAAATTGGTATGGCCCAGCAAGAAAGAAATATTCACAGGAAAGCAGGGAAGGAAACATGGCTCTGAGTCACTGCGTTTGGGCAGCAATTTTTAATTAATGCATTAATTGTATTAATTTGGTTAGAGTAGCTAGAACGCAGTGCATCACTCACCCCATCGTGACTCTTGCTGTTGGCTGTGAAGGGCAGCTCCACTGGAACAGCTGTGTAGGGACAGCATAGATTGTGGGCAGCTAATAGACATTCACATTGGGTCTTTCTACTGATTTTCTCAGAGGGCAAAACCTTGGAAGCTTGTCTTGGAAGTGCTGTAGACTGCCCAAGGTGCTGACCCAACATGAGAAGTTTTTCCTCCAGGTACCATAAAAGGAAAAATGAAACACTGTCTGAAGGCCTTGGCAAAGAGAAGGAGGAAGATCTGAGAGAAATGTATTTTGAATAAAGCCTCTAATTTTAACACTGGAGTGTCACATACATAATCCAGAAGGACATCTCTTCTACCCAGAAGTGCTTTACATTCTCCCTGTGTTAAAGCCACATTCTTAGGTGGGTTATTTACAGCTTTTGTCTCCATGAATGACATTATTGATAAATTCCACGGCCACGGTCAGATAGGAAATGTGGAGGTTAAGAGAAACATTTTACATTGAGCCATGAAACACTTAAACCTTCCTCCCCCTGCCCTTTTTTTTTTAAACTGGAGGTACAGAATTCCTCAGGCATAGGTCTTCACTGGAAATTTTCCAGCCTGAGCCTCATTATATGGACCATTACTGCATTACAGTAAAATCTCCTATTGATTTCAGCCATTGTGATCTGCTGAGAAAAACACCCTGTTCAAGTTTTTAATCACAGCTGTAACCTCCAAGCAGACTGGAAAGGGACACAGAGCCAGTGAAGAACACAGACCATTCACTTAAATGGTCCCATTAATGTCCACCAAGCAGGTGGACAGCAATGTTTCTATCCCAGAGCACCTTTGAGAGGGAGAGAGGGGTTTTATTATGCACATTCCTGAGCCAGCTGGTGATCTGTGTTTCAGGAGAGCTGCAGCTTGCTAACACAAGAGGATTCCTGTTCTGGCTGTTCTGAAATGAGTGTCAGGATGTGGATGCATTTTAAAAAGTGACTTGTGCTCTTCCCTGAGCCTGTAATGAGACCAATCAGAAAAGCGATGTGACTTGTCAGGAAACATGAACTGCTAGGTACTGAAGGAACAAATGTAAGCCTTGCATTTATTAATCTCAGCAACATGAGACAGAGTAATAGAGTAAATGCAGGTGTAATGTAGTTACCAGTTAAGATTTTCATTCACTCTGAAGACTATTGGAATTTTTCAAAATTTCTCTTGTTTAAATGTACGTTTAAACAAAACCGAACATTTCAGAGGGTAAGAAGTGATGGACTGGGGTCAGATGTGTGTTTGTGTATCATTTTTCAATATGTAGCTGCTAAGAGTCTGTTAGCAGTGAAGCCTATGGAATGGAGGGTAGAAAAGGCTGCTTCACCACTGTAACATGTAGAGTGAAGGAGAGGGACGTTACATCCCACTGGCTATGGACTCAACTCTCAGCAAGTGCTTTACTCAAGGAGTTTTGGTGCCCGATTCACAGACTGTAGCTGTCATGGAGCACACATCACAAAGCCATGAATTATGAATGTATCTATCTTTTAACTTTAGGTACAGAAGAAGTACAAAGATAAATTATGGCCTCCCTAAATGAAGGAATGAATGACTTTCTAAAGTCATATAAGACAGATGTCAGGTATGGAAAGCACAGGCACAACCTCTGATGAAAGGCCTTGGTCTCTGCACTGGCTCCTCTGTAAAATCGTGGAGTTATATCGCAGATGTTTCTGCAGTTTTGACTATAAAGGTGATACACTGGGAAGAAGGGGGGCTCGTGCGTTGATGTAAGACATTCAGAGTGTGCACGTGGTCCTGAATAAGTCCAGAACCCTAGACCCACCTGCAACCTGCCTTTTGGTAACACAGCCTTAGTGTAAGTGCATTGATGATTGAAACTACCAACTGGAAGAGACCTGGGAGCAAAGGTGTGAAGAGTACTGATATATCTGCAGAAAGTAGCAGTTAGTTACGTCACTGTGGTTTCTGCAACTTCTGATTGCTCTTAACCTGTAGCAGCCTTATGACCCTTTCTCATATTAACGGGTGACAGAGCCATCACCTCTGGAGGTATTTAGAATCTTTGATTTCTGTGGGAGTTAGGTGGATCAACACTTTCGAGGCTCCGAGTTGGTTTCTTCAGTTAATGGATTTCAACTGCAAAACTTCTAGTCAGTTGTGAATCAAATGGCTATGTTGGTATTGGTTATAAATGAAACACCTCATCTTAGTCAAAACCAATGTTTTTCTTCATGGATAGTACCTCTAAAATCTACCTGTGGCTTGTTCCAGTCCGTGTTAAGTTATTTCTTCTATACTGCAGGGCCTGTCACATACAGAAACATCCCTACTTCTTTTGGTAGTGATGAAGAATAATTAAGTCCGTAGCACAGAGTAACTTAATTTTGTGAGATTCACTTGCAAGTGTAGGAAAATGGTGAAATATGTTCTTTCTAGGCTCAGAGCAGGGCCTGAAAATCAGGTAACCTCTCAGATTTCAAAAGCATTTACCTTTGCTTAAACTCTAGGTGTGACATCAGTTTTAATAAGGTACTTACAGACCTAAAGTGAAAGTAACATTACTCTGATTGTTGGATCTTATTTAAATCTCTCTGGAATCATTCAAATGCTGAAGGATTCCCTTGTAGTAAAGGATATGTCAGACATCATTCTGGTTTGTGAAAATCTGAAAGTGATATTGACTGGAATCTATGTACAATCAAAGGTGAACCTGTCTAATCAGCTACATTTTCAAGCCGAAGGAAGAATGAAAAGAAGATAGCTAATATGTTATATATTTGCATGTTTTGCAAATTGATTTGATGTAAAAATGAGCACATCACTTGTAACTTGAATGTGATGTTAGTCCATGATTAAGGCTGTTATGTATGATGATATTACAAATAACAACGTTCATCGACTCCTCACAAAGGATGGTGTTACACAATACAGTAGGGAGCCCTACATGCCTTACCATGCTAACAAATGTAAGAAGACAACTTCTCATTCCCAAATTTTAGTCAAGCTGTCTTTAGTGTAGAAGTAAACACAGATGTAAGATTTTTTCTTGTAACCAGAGATTGTTTGTACACCAGGAAACTCATTGATGTTTAATATTTTCTCAAAAGCCTTCAGCAGTAATTTCTACCAGCTAAAGCAACACAATTGACAAGGATCAGAACAGAACTCAGCCAATAGGTTATTTATTACTTTATTCTATGTTTCTGCTTCCTATGGGTAACAGCAAATGTCAGTGTGGATACACTCAGGAAACTCATCACTTGACACCAGAAAGAAGGATGACCTGCCCCTTAATGGAAACCCTCTCCTTGCTACTGAGAAGTGGTTCAAGAAGTCACTGGATTTCATCTTGGCATTTCAAACACATTTACCTTTGCTCAAGTGGTCAAGGTGAGGGGATGGTTGCCACAAGTCACTACACAATGCCTTATCTTATCTAGAATGTTTCAAAGGAGTGATAAGGTTTGGTTTTTTTGGCAAGGAAGAATAAAACTCCTTTAGCAGCAGAGGAGTTAAGGCTGTACAGACTTATGAATAACTTACCAGGGCATAAGGTAGGATCAAAATAAAGAGACTGCAGGGCTTTAGTGCAGTGTTCTCCTGAAATAAGACTGTTTGCCTTGGATAGCTCCTGCTGCCACTGCCAGGCCCCAAGCAAGAAGTATATTCATAAAAGAATGTAAATTGGATCTCTCAGTATATGCAAGTATTTAACTCACTGCCTGTGCTGGCATAAGCCACGGGCTTGGGCAATGACTACTAGGAACTGCTGCTTGAAAACACTTTCATATAAAAACACTATAATAAGAGATTGCTCTTGTTGAGAACTTGAGTCTCAGCTACGCTTTCAGTTTGCATGGATTTTTCAGAATCAGGACTGGCCTTGAGCAGCCTTACAGGGGGTGAGAGACCCAGGCTGGAGTCAAGTCTTAAGTGAGCTAGACAGTGTTATTTTTGAATAGGAGTTGTTTTAAGCTGTTTTAAGGAGTTCAAGGAAGGGTTAAGCTGTTTGCCTACACTCAGCTAGAGACAGGATTATGTAGTTCTTGAATGACTGGTTTGATCAGCAGTGCTTTACTCTCATGTTTTTTTGCTTGTCTTTTTAGAGAACAGAACAAAATGCTTTATAAACATTTCCTTAGTAGTTTTTACAAAGTCTTTAACTTGGCCTTTTTAGTACTTGAACTTAAAAACCAAGTGCAGTGAAATATAATTTGGTTATAAACTTCACTGTATCACTTCACGACTATGAGAAAATACTCCCTACACATGAATACTGATTAGTCCACAGTTGTTTATGAAGTGCATAATGGCTGGAGCAGGTTAATACATTTAACAAATAAATGAACCACAAGAAAACTTGACAAATATGGGATGAAGAAAATACGACACTTTAGAGGCATAAACCCCAACTCCCATCAAGTTAATAATAAATAATTCTCATTTTCATAAAAATGTGGTTTGGGGAAGATAAAATACATGAATCTATGTTGATGTCGCTTGTAGCAGAAATCACTATGAATACTAAGAAAGTGCAGCTTATATTTTAAGGACAGTTGTAATTTACATTCACAAAATATTTTGTTCCCCATGGTCAATTAGAAGGGTAAAGATTTTACTTTAACTTTTCTAAATAAATAACTGAAATGAAATGTGTTTACAAATTTCTCTGCCATTGATCTTCCTTTAGAAAGAATTACCGTTTTCAGGTAATTTGCAGATTCTTGTCTGGAATGGTTATTTAGACACTTTGACATGCCTCTTGTGTCTGGCAATGCCTTGATATCAGAGGATTACGACTGTCCAGGTGCTCTGCTGCAAGGCAGTACCTCTCATTGAAATCTTTCTTCTGAAAGAACATTGCTGCTTCATGAAGGCTGGGAGGGAGATGGTGAAAGCCTTATAAAACCTGATCTCTGAGTCTTCACTGTGTCTGCACAGAAATTCTTCTTGACAGGCAGTTTCTTGGCATTGCCTGGCTGTCAGCAGAAGCAGCATATCTCCTGAAAATGTGAGAGTCCAGTTCCTCACATGGGATTGAGGAGGCTGTACTGAGACTTCTTGCATGACATTTTATACAAATAGTTATGAATTCATTCTAAACCAGTTTTAGTTCAAAACATACTTATCATTGTAATGGGATGAACACAAAGGTCCAGTTCAAATAAGCGTGGGGTGGTATGTGAAGTCCATAAAATCTATGAAATCCTTGCTGATCAGATAATTGTTCGTTCTTGCAAGCAAATCCCAGAGAAGCTGATTACAGGTCCAGAAGATGAAAGCCTGTGGTCTCCTTAGCTTCATGCCTGTGATTCTAAAATCTTATTTTGATTTTTATTTAGGAAAAAAAAAAAAACTGTCAGTCAACAGGGTACCACGTCTTTTTAGAATAACTTCATGTTTTTCCTATGTTTCTGACCCAACAAAGCAAGATAAAATGAACATTCCAAGAATCAAAAAATGTTCAAGTGCAGAGAAGAATGAGTGTACCACATTTCCTGATTGTAAGATCTGTGTAGTTTGAACATGTGCTTAGGAACTTTGATGAATTTTGACTTAAATGTTTACCCATGTATTAATAGAAATTATTTTTCTAAATGAATGCTTTAATTGTTATCCTGTAGGGCCATTCTCTGCCCAGACCAAACAGTATTTCCTTATTTTACGCTATGATGGATTAAGATTTTGCCTTGTCCTATTTAAATGTGCCCTCAATAGGCTGTTAAGAGGAAGGAGATACAGTTATTTAATTACTGTTTTAAAGAAAAGAGGAGCTGTCTTTCTGGATATTTTGTGGAAGAAACTTAAATTTATAACACTATTCTGTCAATTCCTTCTACAGCCCTAGGTGAGCTAGGCAGGGACATGCTTTGTTGGGACAAGCAGTATATCTAGGGTAGGAAATAGGTGGTTTTTAGGGTGTCTGGAAGCAGATTTAGGAGTTGAGGACAATAACATATTAGACCTATGGAATAGGTCGCAAAAGGAACTAGGGTTCTTGATGCTCAGTGTTGCACAACTTAAAATTAAGATCTTAGCTCTGGGAATAGAATTCAAAAGCCAAGGACAGTGCTTGAGTTTTCTATACATAGGCTAAAGAGGATAAAACCAAGCATAGTAATTGGAGGCAACTTAAAGTAGGCAGTATGCAGTGCCAGTGTAAACATCCCAAACCCTGTCTCTTTGGTATTTAAGGAGTTCTTTGAGGTCCGGTGTCAGTGAACTCTGTGAGCAAGGATCCGAAGATGACAACACATCCTACATTAATAATGCAGAAGGGGCACAGGAGGGAACAGGACAAAGTAACAAAAGGCTTCTGATGAGAATGTTTTCAGAAAGAAGAAATTTAGGTTAAATTTTGCTACAGCTGAGGAGATTCAAACATCCCCCTCCAAAGTTCAATGTGAATATTCTTCCTGTCAGCAAATTGGCTATTTTACAGTGGCAAGGGATACCTCCTGCATCTCCAGCTAAAAATGGGACAGTGTAAAACCAATTATGTAAGAGTCATGGGGACAGAGAGAGAAAAAGAAAGAGGAAATCTATAACCTAATGGTTAGAACAGAAAAATAGAAGTATAAGGACAACGTTATTGCTTGAGAGGGTGGCCACAGACATACAACTCATTTGCCACTTGACATGCAGATGCCTAAAGCTTTGAGTTGATATAATCAACTAAAATTTAAAGAGTATCAGGTTATGAGGATGCAATAAATGAAGCCATCCAGGCATACTAGGCTTACATTATTATAGTGATTAGTTTTCTGGACATCAAAAGAGACAACAGTGGAGCACAACCAAGGGGACTTTATTAACACAAATCTGCAAACATCTCCACAGGAGTACTATGCTCCAGAGTTCTCAATAAGCCTAAATATGTATCAGGTAAGTCAAACCTGTGCTTTCTGTGTGCCAGGGGAAGACCAAAAGTTCCTGACCTCATTGCTGGAAGCAAGAACAAATAGGCACTGATTAGACTCAAGTTAAGTGTATTTCACCTGAGGGCTCATTAACCATAAGAGAAAGGGAATTGGGATGCCTTTTGAAAGTAATAAAAAACAGTACTTGTACTGTGAAAAAATACTGCCTTGATGGCAAAAAATGTATATAATGAGTTTTGCGCTAAAATTATAAAGATACAGTTTAAGAAACAAATTTTCAACAAATAACAAGTAACAACTACAAGAGTTAAGTTTGCAGTTACTAATACGGATACCAGAAATATATCACAAAGCAAAAATGTAACACAGTTCCAATATATAGTACCAATTTATGCTATACTTATGTATTATACTTAATATAGTCAGAAGAAGTATGATTAGCAGATCAAAAAAAAAAAAAAAACCCAGAAGGATAAGTAGAGCTTAAAATTGATATTAAGTATGGAAAGAATAAAAAAAGAAATGGAAACACAGGATTTAAAATATGGAGCAAAAGCAAGCTTTAAGAGATACCTTCATCAAAATCAAACCACATGCTAAAAAAACCAATAAAAGGTGAAATGTAGCTAGAGAGTCATCAGGAAACTCTTGAAGAAAAGAAATTATTAGCACCAAAAGAACTCTGTAGGAGTGTTCTTCTCCTATTGAAAACTATGTGTTTATTAATGACTACAGAAGTAGTGTAGGACTGTAAAAAGGTCAAACTAGATTAAGAGGGAAGATTAATTTGTCACTAATGTTTACCCATATAAAATTTTTACTGAAATGAGTAGCAACTTGCTACTTTTAGTGTTTGACTAGCGCTTGCAACAGCCCTGGATTCACAGAGAACAGTCAACTCACCAGCCCAATACAAGATACATAAACAAGTATCCCAAGCTTCACTAAAAAAGCTTAAAGTTGGACTTGGTTTATACAATCCAGATCTGAAGATTTTGAAATTTTTAAGGGAATATACTTTATTTCTCTGAATATTACAAAAGGTGTGCTCCAGTTGATTTAATTTTGATACCAATAAATCTATTTTGTGAAATACTCAAGTTTTAGTATTAGAATAACAGTGTCCCTGGCCGTGCACCAGTTTTTCATAAAAATATTTTATAAGAATAAAGTCCAGGTCAGAAGAAAAGATTGAGATTAAGTAGCATTGAAAGGAAACATGAATAAAAAAGAAAATTGAACAATAATCATATGCCGGGCAATCATTTACAGAACTTGCCTTCAGAGTCCTAGAAGTGAGGCTTTTAAAGCATTTGTGAGTGGATATATATTAGCTTGCATGGTGGTTTTAGGAAAAACGTGACATTGACACAGACAAATAGACTTGAAGTGACAAGTTTGCACTTTGCAGGTAATGAAGTAGACTTCCATGAAAGAAGAAAAAGTGAAATGCCCATCCTCAAACAGAGCTATGAGAAACTCATACTTGACAAAAATGAGAGCCCAAACCCAGAAAGATCTGTTTGCAAACAAGTTGTCTTTAGCATCTTTTTCTTCCCAGTGGGGAAGAAATTAGACACTTAGGCAGTTTCACTTATTTTAAATATGTGATCTGAGATAGCCATAAGAACAAGGAAGAGTGCCCAGGAACAAGATCAAGTAAAATAAAGGAATTAATAAAATGTAAGTGTCATGTCTCTGCAAAAATGTGTATTAATAAATATGAAAACAGGGAAGTTCTGCTGATATATGAGGTCAAACACACACACTAAAAAAGAGGTTGTGCCTGTAACTTTTTATTTAAAAAAATAAGAAAATCAGCTACAATTACCTTAAAAACAGTTCCTTTCTGACTCACAGGTGCATATGATGGTGCCAATATTCAAAGCAATTCCACAGATCATTTTCTGAAAGGATGCTGAGGCTCTCTATCACTTTTTCCTTTCATATCTTTGACCAATAAAAATAGGCTCCTTTGAGCACTGACTTTATCTTTGGGAAGAAAGTGAAAGGTCTGCTGAATAGGGCAAGTGCTCAAGCACAGTGTTGTTATTAGCTCAAAACTGCTTCACAGAAATGGGTTGTGCTCTGTTACACACCGACATTTTCCAATCAAGGTTAGGAAAATGTCTATATTTCATAGAATCATGGAATTGTTAAGGTTCGAAAATATTTCTTAGATCACCAAGTCCAACACCTCTATGCCTACTAAACCAGGGATGACGACTCCGCTGCTTCCCTGGGCAGCCTGTTCCAATGCTTCGCCACTCTTTCAGTAAAGAAATTTTTCCTAATATCAAATCTAGACCTCTCCTAACACAACTTGAGGCCATTTCTTTTTGTCCTATCACTTATTACTTGGGAGAAGAGACCAGCACACACATCACTACAACCTCCTTGTAAGTAATTGTGGAGAGCAATAAGGTCAACCCCAGCCTCTTCTTCTCCAGGCTAAACAATCTCAGTTTCCTCAGCTGCTCCTCATAAGACTTGTTCTCCAGACCCTTCACCAGCCTCATTGCCCTCCTCATGATGTGCTCCAGCATCTCAATATCTTTATTGTACTGAGAGGCCCAAACCTGAACACAGTATTCAAGGTGCAGCCTTGCCACTGCCCAATATAGGGGCAATGTGCATTTGAACATGCATGCAGTTGTACTGAGTGAAGTGATCAAGTTGAGCCTCGTCTCACTGTGACAGGTTAGAACACATTCTATAACCATCACTTTCTCTCTCTCTTTCCAGTCTTGGTTTCCAAGCCATAGGGTTTGTCTCTCTCTCTCTCTCTCTCTCTTTTTTTTTTTTGCGCTTTAGACCTTGTATTGCATGGTTTCAAAATATCTGTGTGGGTAACTGAGGTACATAGTCTGGTGACACAGACGTAGAAATGACTATTTTATCACTAAAAATAGGGAAGAATTATAGGGAAGACAACTTCTGGATGCCTCTCTAAAATGTTTGGGACCCAGCTACCTCACTTCTTCAGGAGACCTTTTCTCTTTCTGGAAACTGAATACTTAGCAATACCTAGGCAACTTTCCATACTTACAAATAGCTTTAAAGTCCTTCCAAATGCAGATGAACTGAATCAACCTCTCTCCTGAGTAAATAGAAAGTAGCATTTTCCACTATGTCCTGATGGAGTTAGAAACAAGAAAGCTTAAGCTGATGCAAACCAAGCTGTTTTAGAACAAGAAGTCCCTTAGGTAAACACAAGGAAATTCCTCTGTGACGTTTAGTGCATAATAGTGTCTAAGAAAGAGGCTTAATCTCAATGTATAGGTACGGAGAAAGTGTTTTTCTTGGTAGAATCCCTATGTTTAATTGGGATATTGGAGAAATATGAAAACTGCTTTCAGAATTGAATTAGCATATGAAATGACTTTCCTCATGCATTGGGTTCAAGTGCTTCAAAACAAGAAACAAGACAAGACTGTTCATTATAATTTGTTTAATTATTGAACCATTAGTGCCAAAGATTAGGGACACTGAAGAAGTTTAGCAAATAAATGTACTGGGAATTGATATTATATGCTGATTGCTTCTTGCTGGCTATACAAAATACCAATTTAATGTAATGGAAGCTTTCATTTGGGAACTAGTCTACAGACAATGCCTAAGTTTTGAAAGAGGACAACTGCTTATTGAAAGCAATGTCAAAAGGGCATGATATGCAGGTATAAATATCAAAATAGAAAAGCAGTACAAGTTTATGTTATCGAGTTTACCTTTAATGGTATAAACAGATGAACATTACTGTAGATAGATTTAATATATTTTACCTTAAGAACTGCATAATTTTTCAGTGATTTCAAATTCTTTTTCCCAAGGAAATTGAGATATTAATAGGCATTTTTCCTCTGTGATCAGCATGAAAAACAATAAGGACATTGGATTTGCATTTATCAGTCTGGACTTTTAAAGCATTTTTATTGGAGAGACTCTGTTAATGATTATATTAGAGTAGAGATGGGCATATACTTCATGATAGAATCATGTATCAGGGTGCATTCCAAAATTATAGTCCCAATAGTCCCAAGAAAGTGCATTTAATAATTAAGCCTTCATGAGTTATAATGAAAAAATAATCTTTGGCTGAGAAACGAACATTTAGACTACTCAAATAAATACAAAGATCTCTTCAGGGATGAATGATGCTGAAAATAAGGTATATAACATACACAAGAAGTTAATACAGATTACTTGCTTAATTGAAACACTTCTGGAAGAAAACAGCAACAACAAATGCATAAAAGCATTTCAGACATAGGATAACATTTTGGTAATTAAGATTATGTCTAGACCATCTAGTTATGACTACTTTTTCTGAGGTAAGTCACATTAAGCTATTTAGTTATGAAGTGCTGATTGTAAATATGAAAAAACAGGGAAAGAATAAAATAAAAAGAATGAAATGAGCAGAAGCAGGTGATAAATATTGACTTTGCTGCTAATCAGGTAGTGTAAGTTCTGTGCTGTCTGGTTCACAGAATATTTTTCTCTCTGTATAATAAAGTACATTTTGTTGTGTTGGATGTCTGTCTAAAATGCCAAACAAACTGTCTTTCAGAAAAATTATATGGCACTGTTGCATTTCAATGTGTACTGGAAATCTGACAGGAATAATAAAAAAACCCCTAAGACAGGGAACTCAGCTAGATCTTAAAGATATGCAGTGGGAATTGGTGTGCTAACAAGATTTCATTTACCCTTTGTATATAGCCTCTTTTATGCCTGAACCTGTGGCCATTATTAGTATTTTTTACAATCTACTTAGAAAAAACAGTAAAATATCTAATAAGAGAGACTTCCAATTTTTGGGGTGTTGAAATGAAGAGTAGAAGTATTTATCTTGTCTAGGAAAACAAGGCTTCAACAAAGGAAGATATTAAGAAGATGCTATGGTGTGGTACTTAGAAGAAAAATAGTAGGGAGAAATACGAATGTAAAAGAAGATAATTTAAATGTCTTTCTTCAGATATTCATGCTTGTCCTGTCCCAAACATCCTGCTCCATGCCTTGCTGAAGTGCTCAGCTTTTCTTTGAAATCTAAATTGTGATGATAAAGGCGAAACTTTAACTGTATAATTAAGTCATATTTTTTAACGTATACAAATTTCAGGGATTTTCTCTGACAGTAGAAGATCAATAGATAGGATGTTTCTGTACAAGTCACAATAGGCTACATCATAGTTTCTGCCCTAGACGCAGCATCAGAGGCTAAACTTGCCTACACAGGGCAAGGACATGGCAAGCAAAAGTTTCACAGAACCAAGTGTTCATTCAGGCCAAGCGCATACTAATTCTGGGGAGGTCAAAATTTGACTTCTGCCTACATTGGCAGTATCTTTTTTTAATATCCAGCTGCAAGTGTCTTTTCAGCACTAAAATTATTTTTAATGTAATGTTTCCTACCGTGGATGAAAATAGTTTTTATAATCTAAAGTGGGACTTGAGCCCAGGATCCCAATATACAAAGCCATTACATTAACCAGCTGAGATGCTCTGTCATAAAAAGATAACTACCTTTACATAAATAACTCCTGACTATGAAAGCAGGGCTTGTCTTTGAAGGTGAGAGAGAACATTGCAGTTTATTGTGTTATACGAATGAGAAATATGATATTTATAGACCAGACTACAATGACCCTAATGATGAGTACTGAGAAATTTACACTTTAAGGGGAAAAAAACTTTTTAAGAACTGACATCATCATCAAACAATTTGTGTTTCTCAGTGAATCCATGAACTGAGCCTGGTGTTTTAATGACTAGAAATCATGAATATTAAACTGGAGAAAAGTTGACAGTATTTAAATGAGCATCATTAAGAGACACATAAATTAACAGGATTTTTAGTTCTTGTGGAACCGCCGTTTCAATGTTAATTAAACAACTGGAGTGCTCTTGTGCATTCCCAGCAAACTGTCCCTAATGTGTTCTGCTGAATATCATTATGGGTGGCTGCCTTGCTGTTTAATTATTTTCAAGCTGGTTTTTTTTCCCCCATTGCTGCAGTGGTTTTATGCTTGTCTTGCATTCAGAAGGTGATGGTGCTTAATCCCAAAGGAGTCTGTCAGTTTGATCTACATGTGGTGCTTATACTGAAATACCCATTTTTGTAACTAATAAAACATGCACATATAGTGTTGTTGCCTAACCCTGCTGAAAAAGCCCCAGTATTGACTGCATTATCTTTGTATGTAACAACCATTTGATGACTTACTGGGATTTTAGCAGTAGCTCTCTATCACAGTGGTAATCATTATTTATTCCATTCTGCACACGGAGGTGGTAAAGAATATGAATTTAAATATAGAGAAGGAAAGCAAAATAAGCATGAGATCTAGTTATTTTGTAAATGTGAGGAGAAATGTTACACAGAGCACCGTGTGCTCTATCTGTTTAGCAAATTCAGTGTTCAGCTGTTCCTTTTCTTCTATCTGCATTATATATGTGTACATCAGGAATTAAAGTAATGTTTCTTTTCAATCTTGGACATACACCTATCCCTCTCTGTACCGAGACAGCAAGGAGAGGAGATTTTATTTGATTCTCCTTTAACAGACTTAGCCTTTCTAACGCCTCTAAATGGTTCTGCATCCTTCCCTTCCCATGGCAGCTGGCGCTCTGCCTGCCGCGCAGGAGCACCCACATCACGTTTGAAGGAGACACCCTCTCAGACTTTCACATTTATCTAGACACTGTGTTAGGCTGCCTGCTCATCCAGGGGCTGGTCACAAGGCTGTTTGGACTCTTGGGATTGAAGACCACCTCTGCTTCTTAGGCGTTTGTCCATGTTACCTATTCTCTTGCCAGGTAGATGCTGACACTGTTCTCTCCAAGCCCAGTCAGATTTCCACAGCTAGAGTACACAGGTAACAATCCCAGCTAAGCTTATACCAGGGATATTACAGTATACTAATCATGATGCTAATGCAATGCCAGGTATCTGCACAGGTTCCATATAAAGGTACCACTGAGAATTTCTCCGCTCTACGCAGTGGAGAGAATGTGGCTATTTTCTCCCCTTTCTGGACTCCTGAGACAGACCGGAGAAAAGACTCTTGATACTGAGCAAATGTCTGCTAAGTCACATGCTATTGCCCTGCTTCCTTCCCTGCTACTCTGCAGTTTTGTTAGAACCAGAGGACTCAGCCTTCAAATCATGGCTACGTATTACTGAATCCCGTAAAATCCAAATTTGAGGGTGCTAATGCATTCCTACACCATTTAACCTCAATTGACCAACTGCCTGCCCTGTACAATAAAAGCTTGGATGGCAATGTGACAAATGACCAGCTGGCCAGCCTGAGAATTAGAAAAAGTCTTTGTAAGTTTGTGAGCTGAGTGAAGGAAAAAAAAATCCTAATTTTTTTAGGTGGAGGAGTCAGACTCAGTAGATGGTAATGATTCCATACTCCATACTATATACTATGTAACTAAGGCCAAGGAGCGCAGGTGTTGAAAAAGCTCTGCCAACCTACGCATTTGTAATTCCTAGAACTGTGTATACACACTTCTTACTAGTAGCAACAGTAACTTTCTCTGTGGAGTTCAACAATTCAGAGAGATAATATACTTAGTGTTATGGTGCTGAAGTTATCAGAAATAAAGTAGATGGAAATTAAGAGTCTGATACAATCCTCTGCTTCAGGATTATCTTTTACTCTGGAAAAAACCTTTTTAGCCTGTTTTCTGGGAAATCTGACGGAACATTTGTTGATGGGGGAAAAGTATTTTGCAGATTTCAATTTAATTAACTAAAAGTTGTTTCTGAATGTTCTTCCTTCCTACCTACGTACTCACAGTTCCCTATATTAGTAGAAACTGTTGATAGATATCTTCAGGGGAACTTCCTATCTAATTAGTAGATTTTTTTCATACTGTATCTTGCCTATAAAAACCAAATTAAAATAACTAAACAAAGCTAATTATGTGGTGCTTTGAAATACCTGTCACATAGTTGAATATACATTTCCTCCTTTCCTTATTCTACATTGCATCAGTTAATAGGTATTTATAATGATGTATTTCACTTTTTCTGGAATACTGTTGTGACTTGCTCATTTAGAAGGTGCTATTCAGGTCCTTTATGAAGTCCTTGACTGCAGTAACAAGAAACCATGTGGTTGTAGCTCACAGAGTAAGCAATCATCTCATGCAGATAACTTCTTTGCCTTGTTTTTTGAGACTTGCATCCTTGGATATCCTCCCTCTACCTCAAATCTCCAAATAGTTGGTGACTGGAGATGTGAGTATTGAATGCAGAACTGAAAGAGTATAGGATTCTGGGTGTCTAGATCCAACCTGGTTTCTATTTGGTGCATAATTTAGCTTTGCTTTGTTTTGAGACAACAGAAAGTTATTCTGTCCACATACTATCTCTTAATAAAATAGTCTTTGGTTTAGGATGCCATTTCAGATAAAATAAAATATATTCCTAATATGCACTCCAGATTTATTCCAGACTTAACCAAAGTTTAACAAATTGTGCTCTTATTTCAATTGAACTAAAGTTAATAAGAGAGTTTATTTGGAGGCAGACCAGAATTTCTATGAGTCACATACTTAATGAATTTCTACCAACTTTGACCATTCACTTAGGATTTCCTGACTACAGGGAGGTGGTCAGAGGCAGAAGCATTTGAGGTTAGATGCTATATTGCATCAGTTAATACAAAACTCATTAAATATGTACTGGATATAACTGCCAGAGCTGGCAATTATATTTAAGCAGTCTGCATTATTTCAGATTATATCCTACAAGAAGCTGGTAGAGTTGCAGGCAGTACTGTGTTTCATTATTTTTAGATGATTTGTCCAAGGAGAGGGGTGTGTGTCAATTCCTATGGCTATTTGCACCAGCAGGAAGGGGTAAATGCCAGCAGCAAATGCAGGCAGTTGAACGGTGCTGCTAGCACAAAAGCAAACAGAACTGTACTGGATGAAGGTCTTGACTACAGGTTTCTGGAAGGGGAATGACAAACCTAATTAAAACCAAAATCTCCCATCAGGTTATCCAGCCAGCAGCATTCCCAATAATTAGGTAACTGAAGTAAAAGAGAGGTTTTTCTCTACATAAAAATGAATAAGAACAATTTAAAGTCCACAAGCTGAAAACAACTTCTCAAAGGTCATGCCAAATGCAAATTCTTACCACAGTTGAAGGCTGCAACTTACTTATGTTGAAGGACAATGGTCTTCCTTATTTACATATCTTACAATGGTCACACAGATATGATTCTGATTCATTAAACCAACTTTTCCCTTTACCTCACTTGAATTTCTTGGAAATATTTAGTACAGTCCATAAATTCCTCCTTTCTTTCATAAGAATGAAGAAATATGGACCTTCAAAAATGCATTTCATAATGAAAACAACTGTGTCATCTTATTCTTCCTTACTGACTCCCTTGTGTTTAACTTCTTCAGTAAGCATCATAGAGTACAAAATGTTATTCCTGAACACAAAGCTGCACACAAAACAGTTATTTAATTTTGCTGGGCCTGTAACCTATGATCAAGCACTGTTGTCAAGTGCTAAGTTTTTTTGCAGAGGTTTTCTGAGTGTTTCTGTGTCATTACAAATTGCAGCTATTGTCTTGTCAATAAGGCATTATAGAGGTGAATGGCTTTGTAAAAGTCATCACAGTGATGAAAACATTTACATGTCTATGTCTCCTTATTTTGGACTTTCTCTTTTACTTTCTTTGAAGGTTTAATTTACCACCTGCACCTGAAGATTGTTCTGAAGAGGCCTGCAGGTTTTCCAGTAGAATCCCATATTCTAATTCTTACATTTGCAAAGCAAAGCCCATGTGCATTTCTACTTCTTTCCCTTCAGTCAATGACATCTTTGCAATCAGTCATCGTTAGGATTAAAAGATGCAGCTAGATGTAAAATATATTTCTTCTCTGTCGGTTGATGTATCGCTACTTAGTTTTCTGGCTTTAAAATAGAGGTATAATGTGTTCGATGTTCAAAATCCAGAGCACAATTGCATTTAAGGGCGTGGGGATATGTTTACTAGGTGAAACCTTTTCTGAGTAGCTCTTAGGACTGGTCTGCTTGCTTGAACCAGATACCGATACAAATTTTGGTTACCAAACAGGAAAAAGTTCGGGTTGGACTGTCAGCTCTGTGGTGTGTAAGTTTATTTATATTGGTATAAATTCTGGTTTTGTGTCTTATTTTACACATACCATACATGTGTCAGAGAGATAATAATGCATTGGAAATCAGGCCTAAATTCACCATCCTTTTACTTTTTTTTTTCCTTCCCCAGCAGACCTTAGCAAGATCATGAAATTGAGTTTTGATACCCTTGTTCTTCTGAAAGGATGCAGGGTGTTGTACCATAGGCAAACTGATCCCTGGACATCGCCATTTGCAGCTCTGGGCAAATGATGCACAGGTACAAGCTGTGAACACTTATTGTCTCTGTTGAGCTAGGCAAGCCAGGTCAAGATTTCCTCAGTGTGCAGGAGGAAAGGAGAAGTTTGCTGTTCCATTGCTTAGAAAGTTGTTGCAAGCCTGAGCAACATTAACTGAGATGGAAAGGAGAGAATGCACAAAAGAGAAAAGTGAGCAAGCAATACAAAGGCTAGAAGACACTCTAAGGAATAAGAAATGTTTAGGGATAAGAAAGCAGAGACTGAGGCAAGAGCTGAACCCTTCCTTTGCCTGGTTTTGCTAATCTCTACTTCTGGACATAAAAATCCAGAAACTAAATGCAAGTTCAATTAAACTAAATGCATGCCCAAATCGAACCTGTCTGAGGCCTTTTCCTTTGGTATCTCACCTCTGAAATTCTTGCACTGATGTGCAAATGACCTTACTTAGAAGCTTGTGCTACACAACTGCACTTCTGAGTGTTGCTACACAACTGAACCTACAGTTCCCAGGGGCAGGCAGCACCTCTGGGACAGCAGCAGCTGCCCGGCCACTGCACACCCAGAACTCTAGTTATTTGCAGGAGGTTTGTAATTACAGTGTTTTGAGACAAAAGGCTTCTGCTCAGGAGCATATAGCTGTCTCTCTATCAATTGAAATTCAGGTTTTCAACCAGCAGTAATCTGATACTCTTCGCTTCTGTGATTTTTAGCTGCTCCAGCATGCACCTCAGAGCCATACACAAAAAAATCAGATATGAAACAGCTTTTCAAAAAACTTTCTTTGTTCAGAGCTTTTTATGTTTACTTTTCTTTCGATGACGATTCTAGTTAAAGTAACATTGCGTCATTTGGCTTAGGTTACTAGATAATTGGGGAGTCTTTAAAGCGGATTTTCAAGTTGAGAATAATGGAGACAATTTATAGTAGAACAGATGGTTGGCCTTCATTTGCCTGTTGACAGGTAGCGTGTTGTCAGCACTTCAGGTTGTTATCACACAGAGAACAGCAGTTCAGAATCTTAATTGGGACCCAAAAGGATATACTCTACAGCTTTTTCTGGGCTTTTACAGGCATGGGATGATGTACAAAAGAAAAGGGGATGGGGGAAGAAAGAAAGCTGATGTATAAATATGATTCAAGTGCAAAAATATTGAGTTTTTGCATGATGATTTCAGTGTACAGATCTTTTGATGAGAAGAATACAAACCCTGAAAGGATGAAAGATGTCATAAAAGCACTTCTTCCCATGCAGGAAGGGTTGCTGTGGTCTTCATGTTTCTCACACAAATGCTTCCTGTAGCAGCAACAATAAATAGTTTGTTAGATCAGGCAGAATAAACTGTACAAGCAGTGATGCAGGACACCTGGAAGAAATTTAGGAAAACTGAGAGATTTCTGATTGAATTTTTTTCCCCATTGTGTTTCAGGTGTTTGCTATATTGAGCAGGAAGCAGCTGAAATCGCTTTCCCTGAAGCAGCAACATTGCTGTTGCTTATAATGTATTTGTCTTAGCAGGAAGAATGTACAACAAAATCTATAGCGCTTTTGAAATAGCGAGATTTATACTTAATGTTGCAGATCAATATCTGGCTTTGTTATCATCATAATTTATTTTATTATATTTAATTACTTTTTTATCTTCGGTATGCTGAACTCTTCCTAGGAGGCTGTGCTTTCAAAAAGTCAGTGGTTCCAGAGAATTTGAAGAAGAAATACTTTTTATGGATAATGGTTAGGAAACGAAAGTATGTGCTGGCAGCAAGAAAGCTGACGGTTTGGTCTATAGGGGACAAATTCCTCTCATACATGCCGCTTAGGGAGATTCTCCTGAAATAATGCCATTATTCCCAAGAATGTTGTCAACCTTCGCTCTTCAAGTATTCTTTACCTCACACATCCAGTTATGAACTCTTTTCATAACTCATTATTATTATTGAGGGCTAATGCTGGGCCTGGCCTGAGTCAATAACACGTAATTCCTGCCTGAAGGGCTAACAGGCTGTGGTGGACTGCTCTCTTTCAGAAACGAACTTGAAGTCTAGAAGCAGGTCACATCCCAGCTGTGATATTTTCCCAAGGAAAGCAGCTCAGTTAAGCATACAGCCAAAGCGTGATCTCCATCTGAGAGGCACATGATGCTGTATTAGTTGGCAGTGGAGTATTTTAAAAAATAAAAATCAGTCTCTAGCAGCTGCCTTTTCAAATCTTGAAACAAGAAGGAAAGAAAGCAAACATTTCTAATACGACTCTGCTTTTAAGAGTGATGAGACATCGGAGAAGACACTACTATAAAACTATTTGCGATTCCAAACAGCACTACAGCAAACACCTATAGTTGCAGAAATTTCAGGAACATGTGGGAGATGCATACAAGCTGGATTAGAAACAGAATGTCCTCCAGCAAGCTTCATTGTTTTTTAGCAGCAAGCCACAAATGCTACTTTCATCCTCTAGAAGAAAAGAGTGAGAGAACTTTAAATTCGTTGACAGATGTGAGAAATTCACACCATTGTACCTTGTCTTTTCAGATAAGTGGCTGACCTCTGCTTTCAATGAGCCCTGCTTCCTCAGCTGGGCAAAATGACTGGGCTTTTTTGCATATTCATTCTATAGCAAGGCTTCAACAGTCACTGTTTCACCTTTGCAGAAGATTATTTTGGCCAAATCATGACTAAAGGATATTTTTAACTGGCTTCTGTAGACATAATGTCAGAGGATTTGTTTCTGAGTCATAGACAGAGCTTCTATGCAGAGCGTTTCTGGAGCACTTCTAAGTTCCCACAATATCACAGCGCAGTGTTACTGAGTTTACCATTCTGTGAAAAATTAAGTGGGTGCTAAGTACTGGATTGAGAGCCATAGTATCTGGATTTGGGATCAGTGACACTCAGTTTCAGGCAGATGAGAGGTACCATGAAATTAGCAGGCTTACTCAGGCTGAAAGCCATGTGTGCTTTCCTGCTTTGAAAGACTAGAATCAAAGCTGTCTTTTGATGAACGATACAGGTATAATACTGATATAATGCAGGTACACTAACAGTCGGTCTGCTCCTTCCCATTGCTGCATTTATATGTGCACCTTGAAGGTCATGAATAGGGTAAAAGCACCTCATTTACTCACTTTGCTCATTGAGATCTTGGAGGCTTTGCCGAACCTGAACTACAGAAATTAGCTGAGCCCAGGTGATGCAAACACATTCTCACCAAGAAGTAAGCGAAAGCCTCCTGCGTGTGAAAAATTGGGTGAAGCTGAATTTCAAAAATGCTGTTGATTTTAAGACCTTTATTGGCCTCCGTGTCATTATTGCTCTCATTGGGTGTGCCTGATGATAATATTAACCTCCTACACAGTCTTCCCCATCTGCAGAAAACTGCTTACCTTGCAATCTTTGCAAAAGCTTGTTTAGTCCTAGGCATCTCTAACAACTATAGGCATGATGTGATGAGGTGAACAGCTGTAGAAGTGTGATATATGGAAAAAAGACTAATTTCTCTTTTATGGCCAAGAATGGGATGAAGGATCTGTGCTAACACTAAACAGAGTTGTACTAAACCTCTGTCTGCTTTGACTGCTCTTATGCATTTATTCTCTATCTGGTGTTTTATCCCTTAAATTAATCTGCCTCAGCTGCAGAGATATGAGCAGATGCTTGAAGACTACCTTGCTGAGAGGGATAAAAACACAGGGATGGTGGTATTTGACAGATATTTCACATTTAGCTTGCCAAGAGTGTACCATATTCATTTGCCACTGAACCTCACGGAGAACATGGAGCTCACAAGTACGCCAGGGCCCCTCATTTTGTCAGGACTAGGATTATAATACTCTGCCTGTAACCTGCCAACCCCTTCCAGCCAGTGCACAAGGGCCCCTAGCTCCCATCTTCCTTGGGGACAAATGTATGGCATCTGCTGAGAATGTGTGGGGTCCGAGAGCCAAGGGCAATTCTTCATATGCCTGTGTTTCCCATCCTGCACTCCAGATGAGCCAGGAGCATTCTGTCCCTAATTATCCCCATTAATAATTAAGCAATTTTGTTTGTTTCTTTGGGTTTTTTTTTAGAAGGTTTCTCTTTCTCTTCCATTTTCTTTCCTTACTGTAACATTTTCTTTTAATACTGGAAAGCATTTCTTCATTGTTTGGACTAATTTCCAAACAGATTAAAAACTGTTGTAGCAGTCAAGCTTCAGTTCCTTCGTTTATTAGATTCAGAAGACAGCAAATTCCTTAAAACACAGATATAAACAATTATGGTAATGCATTCTGATTTTATAATTAGATTTCATCACATGAAACATATAAGTTTGGGATTCAGATTTTTTTATATTCTCTTTTCCTCGCAGCTCTGAATTTGAAGTTCATGAATTTCTGTTCCCAGCTTTGCTCCCAGTCCTTGGTGGGCCGTGTCATAAGGTATAGAAATTTAACTCTTAAAGACACTAAAATATGAAAAGATATTGAAATGGGAAATATTTTACTGTAAAATGCATGTGGCAAACCTAGTCTTATATTCATTATGAAAAAAAAAAAACCAAAGAACTTGCATAAACCTTGGGATGCCTTCTCAAAACTTCCATTCCCATCTCACAGAAATCAGAGCTGAGACCAGGCAACACACAAGAATTCAGAGTCCAGCTGGAATAATTCACAAATTATGCTAATCTCTGAAACAGAGGAAAGTTGCTCTTTTCACAGTGAGAAGTAGAGTGGAAGTTTTGCCTACAGATATAAGTATGAAACTCTCAACTACTTCATGGTGCCCTGCTAGTGTGAGTGAGATATTTTCTAGTCACTTTTTTGGGCACAGAATCAAGCTGTCAGAGCTTTGCTGAAAGCTGAATTTGGACCCTCGTTGTTATTACATACAAGAGCTTCTTAATTTTTGTTTTAATTACTTTTGTCTTGCATATCCAGAAGGATAGGAAATGAGTTTTATTAATACATTGAGAGAGTAATGATCATTAAAGAATAAAGAAAGGATTATAGTATTCTGGTGCAGTCCTCCCACACGGAACCCCGAAACCTAATTGTAGCCCTTGAGGGTTTGAGCATTGCCCTGCTTAATGATAATTTGTGTCACTGCTCCAAAAAAAGAAGTGGCTGTTAAGGCAGGAAAAAAAGCTCTGATGAACAATGGGAGAGATTAAATTAACACAAATGGG
Organism: Coccyzus lansbergi; assembly: GCA_033558105.1. Classification (NCBI taxonomy): domain Eukaryota; kingdom Metazoa; phylum Chordata; class Aves; order Cuculiformes; family Coccyzidae; genus Coccyzus; species Coccyzus lansbergi. The sequence goes on along the minus strand of JAUMJK010000784.1, from coordinate 1,117,178 downwards.
CAGAAGCCCCATATGTGATCGCAGAAGCTATTGAGTGAGGTATTTCCAGGAATAAGAGGGAAGTATTAAGACCATTGTACAAAATACTGATGAGTTTTGAATGATCTCATCTGTATAATTCTCATTACTTTCCTTTAAGGAAAACAAAGTCAAGCTGAAACAGGTGCTGGAAAGGACAGTGGATGATAAGAGGTAACTGGAGAGCATGTCCGACAAGTGGGGAGCTATCTATTCTGTGCATTGAAGTACAGCAAAGAAAGCCTTGAGCTAGCACCTGCCCAAGATAGTACATCCAGATGGTGCACTGAGATGTGGGAATAGCAGCATCATTGTAGCCCTGAACCTCAGCTGAAGTACCTCACAATACATCAGTGCATCTTTGTCCAGGTGAAGTGCTGTGATGAAGCACCTTCACGGTTTCCTAGAAGTGGACCTGGCTCTCGTGGAGGCCATCTCACACAGCTCTTCTCCTTGGGTTGTAACACATTCTAAAAGCTTGCTGAATCTACTCAAATCAAGACTGAAGGGATATAATTTCTCTCTTTGTAACTATATATATTGAATTGTGCACACACATGTTATGGGAGGGGTGGGTGAAAAGGGAAAGAAAGAAGAACTAGTTAAATCTGGGTCAAGAATAAATGTACTGGTCATGAAAGCAGTAGGAGCTCTAACTAGCAAAGGAACAGTTTAGCAGTGGTTTTACATTAAGAGTATTGAATTTGGTTCTTAGCAGATGTTTGCTGCCTTCATTAGCAAGTTAAAGGATGGAGCAGCCAGCAACTGAAGCTGCATGGATTCATTGACCTTCCAGTTTCGTACCCTGCACCAGGAACTTTGCTGGATAAAGTAAACCACTTGGAGGTAAGAGTTTTTTAAAAAAAGTCACGTTTCCTCCATAAATCCATGTCCCCAGTGAGTGTTGGAAAGTTCAGTATATCCCTTGGTCCAAAGAATTCACAGGGTGTCCTGAGTTGGATTGCGGGGACTAACAAATCAGTAGCCCTTTGATTTGTGCTACAGCACTGTTTCAGTATGAACTAAATATCTCCTTGTATGAGTATGAACTGAACTGTTTCCCAGGTTCTCAGTAGTCCTATATTTTATATTGATTCATTTTTGATGGGTCTGAATAAAAAGTTCTACAGAACTTTTAAGTACAGAACATGTTATCTCCTTATCTGTGGCAGTAGACAATACTGTACAAAAGTCTGTTAGTTAGCATTGCAAAGAACTGAAGCTCTAGTGAGTCACAGAACTTCATAGGCATGTGTAGGGCAAGCTTCAAGGTGCATCTCAGTTGTGCTGGTGTTCATGAGACAGTGAGCGAGCTGAGGGGCAGGAGTCGTCTGAGATCAGCGTGAAGGTATGTTGAATATGTGCTGTATATGCTTAAACACTGTGCCAACGGCAGTATATGTGCATTTGTTTATATTGCCCTTCAATGCAATTTATACAGACTAAAAGAGGCAGAGACAGCAGAGGTTAAATATTCAGGGTGGAGATTCAGCTGCATGGATCCTATTAAGGTTAATGGAAATTGTACCACTAAATCCCTTTGTGTTACCCAGTGAATAGTTGGTAACCCTTGCACCGTACGCCTTAACAAGAGTTTAGTCATAAACAGCAGCAGCACTAGAAATGAAAGTCATTTGATGTTCTAAATTAAATGATTATTTTAAGGACAGCAAGTTCTGCTGCAGTTGCTGTTATGTTCAGAAGCCGAGACAAATAAGGATTTAAGGAAGAGATTAAGGTTTTGTAAGAAGTAACTTCTGGTTTCCTATCTGAGATTCTCTTATAAGCCTTGTGATGCATCTGTTTTCAGTATTATCCCCATGAAGATGTCATCAAATTCTCATCCTGTCCTGTTTCAAATATCTCCTGAGAAATTTGGGTCAGTGTATCTACACTGAGAGCTGAGCATATTGAGCCCTTGGTGCAAATGGGGCTGTGGTCAAAGTGCAGTGAAGATATGGCTTTAACCTTGGACGTAGCACTCCGGAGGTCTTAGACCTGAGATGCTATTTCTGTAGCATGTGGGGCAAAGTACTCTGACATGCATAGCATTGCACTTGGGTTGTTAATTTCCTTTTGGTGCACCACAATAGAAAAGGGGAGAGCAGGGGAAACCTATTTTTTATATAATAAATCAAATCCCTGGGACGTATAGTGAAGTTGCAGACCCCCTTGACAGGGAAAATTTGAATCCTCCTTCAATACTGAAGTGCTTGTAATTCTCCTGAAAATGCTTCATATTATAAAACACTTGCCATTAAAAAAATGCATTTGAGGCTACTTTTCCCAGCAAATCTATTCACCTGTGACAAGATAAGGGTTAAAAAGCCTTTCTACCTCTAGGACAAAACAGCAGATAATCAGCCTTACCCTCCCCAGAAACATTCAGGATAACGGTCACCTGAACCTTTATGTGAGTCAGGACCCATTTTCTCTAATATAATCATGCTTGGTGATGGATTCAAAGAAAATTGCCCAGTACTTGCAGGGTTAAATCACTAATAATGATGTTAGTAGTGATCTGGCTGGCAAAGTATAATTCCCCTGAGATCACTTTCTCTGAGAAATGCAGCAGTGTTCTGTGGTGCTTTTTTGAGCAGAAGGTATTATACTCTGGTTTCCATGTGGATTAGGTGGTTACTTTCACATCTAACCCCTTTTTGACACTTAAAGTTCATATGGATTATCAGTGAGGTGATGGCAGGGTGACATTCACTGTTGTCTGACCATCTTTTGTCTTTATTTGTCTTCATTACCAGTTTTTGGTAACCTTGGAGAAACAAGTTAGAGCAGCTATCAGCCCAGATGACAAATTTGCAGGCAGGCCAGGGGGAAAGAATCTGATCTGAAGTGAGTCCCTGTTCCTCTTGAGTAATGCACCTTTGCAGACTTCACTCTTCAGGATGATTTGGTGTAGCAAAAAGGTGTGAAACAGGGAAATCCAAACCCAGGTAATTCAGCTCACGTTTAAAAGGAGGTTTTGCTTGTTGATTAGGTAATCCTTCTCTAGGAAATGCATGGCACCAACTGCTTTTCATGCTAGATTAGTGCTCCTGTGGTCAATTTGCTTTTACTAATGTCAGGGCCCCACGGAGCAGGTTCATCTGTCGCATAGCAACTGCTTCAGCAGCAGTGGAGGTAGCCATGCATAAAAGATTACACATGATGGCAGGGCACGAGTGTGAAGATTTTCAAAATTAGATACAATCTCAGCATGAATACGAACTGCAGAATTGACATGGAAGGATTTTTTTCAAGTCATCAAGTTTCCATATTTATCAGAAAAGTGGTTTAACCGCAGTGCATGTAAAACGAAGGGAATGCAGAGGGCAGTAATTTAGAAAAAGCGGCAAACAAGCCAGTGTCTGTAAACAAATAAATGTAAACAGAAAGCCCCACACAGTTTCTGCCAACTGTGAGGCCACCTTCAGTTTCATGATACAGATGCCCTCAGGAGAGGAGAGGATCTACAGTATTTTATGTACATTTCAAAAGGTCATAATCTAAAATGTCCCACAGTCACTAGTAAGAGTAGACAAGATAACTTACATGACTTCATTTATAGTGGACCTCTGAGCAACCTATAGAGCTCCCAGACCTTACTCCAGGACCCTGCCTCCCTCGCTACCTTGTTAAGAGGAGCAGGGACATTTCCAGCTTCACTGTTTGCTTTAGATCTGGCTTCTGCTTTGTCACGCAGTTCTTGGACATTTCTTTTCAAACTATGTTCAATCTTTTCTCTCAAAAGATGGACAGAGGAGGAGAGAGAATGATTGATTAGTTATTTTTGAAGAGGACTGCGTTTGGTGTTTAGTTGCTGAATGAGATTCTTCTTCTCTGTCTCTAAAATAGAGCAAAAGTGAGAATTTGGAGATCTTTATATTTGAAGTGCCCTGCTAATTTGACAGAATACTTTTGCAGGAAATGTTTGGTTTTGTTTTGTACTCCTTTGTATTCCCTCTTACTGAGAGGACAAAAGACTCGGCTCCTGCTGCAGAGTACTGTGGCTGATCCTTTCGTATGCAAGACTAGCAGACTTGCCTGAAACAGGAACCTTGGAGGTAAATCAGGCTAATGAAGCAGCTCAGGGAGGCAATGTGCATTATTTTGTATCCCACAATGATTTTAAAGTCAACACACATACAGTACCAAGTATTTTGTAGCCTAAGATACCTGTAGAAGATCCAAGATCATCTAGTCTCCTCAGTGCTTTCATTTAACTGATAGCAATTAACTCTCTTTTCATAGTGAGGAACCATTTCACTCTCCAGATAAATTTTATGTAGGCAAGAAATTATATTATGACAGTTGCTATCCGTGATGCTAAAATGCTTTTATTAGGACAATTACAGCTCTTTTTTCTCTAGGCTGAAAGAGAAAGCGAAGAGTTAGCTTTGCTTGAGAGAAAGCAGTTTGTTAGTAATGGCCTTTTTCTGCAGAGAGATCAGGGTCTTCTGGATTAATCTTTGGATTATATAGATTTTCCAAGGATAAGACAGCTAAGTCATCCTCTGTCTCTAAGGAAGACAGCATTGTAGCTGCTTTGGCTAATCTAAGACAACAGCTTTTCCCTTGGAGGGTGTCAGTAATCTGAAAGATTGGTAGATAAAATAATTGAAGTTCTCAGGGGTTAAGTTTAGAGACTGCAGCCATTTTTTGTGAGAGCAGCAGCTTATTAAACTGACAAAGACACACTTCAGTACCCACTGGCTCTCCATCATCTGCCATCACAGTGTTATTTCCTCGGCACGTGTTTGGGGTATTCTGAGTGGAAGCGAAGACAAGAGGAAAGGGTTAGGGCCTTTTAACAGCCAAATTTTTTCCTTGCTGCATGTAAGATTGATAATACTGTGCAGTTCAGCTGTGTTCGCCTACTTGTGATATCAAAGCATACTCTAGGCTGTGATGAGGGTTATCCTACTCTAGACAATAAGAATGCTTCACTATCCTTGCTAGTAAGTGGAAAACAGAGATACAGAATATTTGGCTGGCATCACATTATAGGTTAATGGCAGAGGAGGGAGGGGAATCCCAAAACCTCATATTCCATTTCATACTTTAACCAGACACAATATTTTCTCCTCGACCCAACTCAGGGCCTCTAATTTGGTATCTGGTATTGCATCATAGGCAAGGCAATATCATAGATATGATAAACTAAGGCTGATCTTGTGCATGTAGCCTGACACAGAACATAAAGCATGCTCAGCCCATGGCCCCAAGGGTCCTCCATCCTTCTTTGCTTTCATGGTCTTTGTGAATGAGCATGCACAGCTTTGTAAGCTATAGCAGCATTTCATATGCCTCCAGTTCTTGGCTCTCCCCTTACATGCTTCTAAAGAAGGCATGGAGCACTATAATAGAAAACTATTACTAAATCAACACACTTTATTCAGGTTTGGTTCCATGAAAGTTAAATAGATATGCTTTTGAAAAGACCACCCAGCCATGAGTCTTTTGGTGTCTGAAGAGTTCCATCACTGGTCTCCACTGTTTGCAGTTATCTAACACATTCACACAACATTTCTGATAAAACGTTAAAAATAATTTTTGGTCCCTCCTTCCAAAATTGCCAAGGGCTCATTTTTTATCTTGCACTTGGTCTGCCAGCTTTATAATACCAGCCCTAGCTTTACTTAGAGTACATTTGGCAACCCCTCTTTTACCAAGCAGTCAAGTCCTTCTCTGTCAGAGTGTGAGCAGAAACATACTGCCATTTTTCTGGAACTATTAATAGGAGACAGATCATCATCTTTCTTCTCTGAAAGGAAGGTGAAAGTAAGGATAGGAGTCATGTCTTTCTATCTAAAAGTATTTAAGCTCATAATAATTGTGTTTCCACAACCCAAGTGTTTCTTGAATGAATATGCATTGTATGAACACGCACAGAGGCACAATTTTAGGACTTTCGACGCGGACAGATACTTTCATTCCTCCACACACAAAGGAGAAAAATAGGAACTGTTGAGTTTCACTAACGTATGGATTTCTATTGCCCAATCCTGCCTCTAACAACACTCAGTGCCAGTACCTGGAGGCAAAGGTGCACTTTACCTGGAGCTATGGGATTAGTATGGCCAAATCACCCTTTCCTAACACTCCTTCTAGGTGAAGGTTGGTGCACACTCTCAAGAAAAGTTCTTCAAAACCATTTAAGAAGAAAGTAAAATACTATACTTCTGTCACCTTGTATATACTCTTTATTTACTGCAGTGCATCTTCAGAGTCTTGGTTAGGTAGTAGTGCCAGGTAAGGCAACATCATGAAGTTAATGTTTTCAGATTTGCAATAGTTTGATTGCATTGTGTCTTCATTTTACTTATGGAAGGACAAACATAATCACAGAGAACAGAATAGGGCTGTTAAGCTGTCTTTTTTGACTTTTATCATAGCGTCTCTTCATCTTATGAAATGCAAATAGTCCAAATATCTGCCATTCCTCTCCACATTCAGTTTTTGTTTCTACCCAGTAAAATCAAGCCATTTTATGTTACCTTAAAAAAAATCAATAGATTGGGTACTATGCAGGCACTAATGATAATGGTTTTTTTACTACTTGTGGCTACTGCTGTTTCTCTATGGGTTTTTTCTTCAGCAAAATTGTATTCACCTTTCAAACTTTCAAACTACAATGAAGTGGGCTCTGATGGAATTAATTTTGATTTTATCACCTCTGTTCTTAAATATTTACCAGTACACTCTAATCTCTTTTCTGTCAAAGGCTTCGTTCAAGACATTTTTTTCCCTTTAAAAGTCTGACTGTAATGAGTGCTGCATGGTACCTTTTCCTTACAGATAGTTCAGATCTAACAGTATGAACACTGACTCATAGTTGTGGGGCAACTTGCATTTTATTGTTCAGTTTGGTTTGTTTCTTTGAAAAAAGTGCATGAGAATTAAGCTCCTCTTCCATCTCGCACAGGTGGTATAAAAAACCAATAGGTTCTGAAAGAGAAAGGGTAATCAGAAAGTATGTTTTCACTATTATTCTTTTCCAGTTAATGCCAAAGAAGTACTAGAAGGGTAAAATTTGGTCATCTTGTTTGATAGATATTTTTGTTACCTGCAGATCTATTTATATATTTATGTTCTATTCCAGACATCTACTTATACATGTAATTTTCTAGTTCTTCCTCCAAGTTCCCCTCCCTTTCTCCACCCTGCTTATGTCACTGCTATGGAACCCATGACTTTTCTACATTTTTTTTTGTATTTTACTGGATTTCCATGATTTACTCAAGTCTATATTATTTTGGAAAATTAATTTTGTTCATTTTCCCATTTCCTAATGCAAAAAATTTGTTTCAAGCAGAATATATACTGTACAATTTTTTTTTTCTGTACGGAAAAACTAGGCTCCACTTATTTTTTTAATTGATAATAACATTTTTCTTGCTGGAAGGAACAATCAGCCTTTCCATTTTCTCTTACTTTGTTTTGCTCATTTTACCTTTTCAGATTAATAGTATTTTGCTATCACCTACTTTCACCTGAGATTCAATGTTTCCATTCCACTGTACATCCAGCTCTATAATTAGCATTTGCTAATTAAAAACATCATATTTCATTGTTAATAGCCACTGCATCCTCTTCCTTTCTTTGTTCAGGTACAGTTTATTTTTCTCAGTCTGCATTGTTTAAGTACCATGCCAGGGCTGTCTCAATGCAGATTCAGAGACTCCATCCGTCAGTGACAAACTAAACTGTTTGTTCATCAAAAATTTTTGCTTAACTCCCAGATTCCTGAATGACTATAAGTGAGCTTGAACTCTTTACCTTTCCTCATCATCTTTCTCACTTTGCCCCGAGGACTTAAATCTTGTCTTCAATGCCATCTACCTGGTCTAAAATCTGGCTCCCACTTCTCTGTCGTTTCTGTTTTTTTCCTATCTGTTCATGGACTCTAGTATCCATTTTGTAGTTCAGAGGTGTCATGGTAATTGTTGCCAAAAAAATACCTAGCACTGGGATTTAAGCCTAGTTAGACGTGACAGTGCCAGTAGAGACAATGGAAAGAGAAAAAAGACCTCCAGAGAGCAATTAACTTCACCTATCTTAGGCACACACCTTAGGATGGGCAAGAACCATACATCGGTAGTATCTCTCTCCAGTGACTTCAGTGGGATCTGAAGTAACCAAATTAAGTTGGTGCCTTGCTTTACCTTAGATGGCTAACATTAGGTGAGAAGGATCTCACCTTCAGGTCTAGAGTGTGATATCCAAAGATGATGCTGAAAAAGTTACCCCATAAATCAATCCTGTTGGCAAGGAACTAGCCGGTCCATTTGGGAACCAGGCACTATGTAGGTATGAACCAGTCACTATGTAGGTATGAAAGGAAGCAGGCAGCCCCATCTCTGAGTGGATATGATCTAGATGGAGCAGTCTCTACTTACCCCAAGGACTTCTGCTGGTGAGGGATTTTGCTGCTGATGTTGTAGATGGTTAAGCCTTCAGCTCTCACTAGTTATGTTAGGTTGTTCAGACTCTGTGTACCTATACACTGTAGCATAAAGACTGCACTAGTTTCAATACAGACATCTCATGCAGCTGACTTTTGTACCACGGTGACCTGTGCCAATAGTGTATTTAATCCTGCATCCCTTATTTCTGGTCTGTCAAGAAACTTCAAATTGATCTTCAAGCTTAATTTTATAATAACCCATAGGTAGTTTAAATATTTCAGTCAGTTCACCTCCTAATCACCTTTCCTTGAGGCTAAATAATTCCCATTTCATCATTCTCTCAGCTACTGTGTTAGCCTTCTCCACTACATTAATCATTTTGGTTGCCCTCTGCTGTACTTTCTCCATTTTATCTACATCTGTCTTCCACTCTTATGACCAAAATTGGACATTATATTCCAAATCTAGTCTACCACCACAGGGTCTTATAAACTAAAAATGTAATTTTATTGGCTTTGTTACCGATGTACCTCTTTCTTAATGCATTCTAGCATCTTACTAGCGCTCTTCACTGCTGCTGCCTGCTGAACTGAGAGTACGTGATCTGGATCAGTCAAATACACTCAGAGCTTTTTCTTCTCTCATGTTAACTACTTCATTAACAAATAATCTATTTCTAATTTTACTGCACCTCTTTCTTAGTATTGGCATTATTTACTGTGTGTATACAAGCTTTCTGTGAAGAGGAAAGAAAAGGAGGACATTGCAAGATGGAGTGATGATGCCAACAATAATGAAATTTTTCTTGAAAATCTGGATGATTTCATTAGAATTTGCTTTTTGTTGTTCTGCTTTATATTTCATATTTCCTCTATGCCTTTCACACTTTAATTAGTGCTACCAAGAGTATTCTATAAACATTTATATTCTTCAGAGTTTCAATGATCAGCCCTACTTTAGTGTGTTATATTTATGTTATTTAATAAACATGGAGAAAAATCTGAGAGTAGCACAACAGGGATATAGTGAATGTTAAAAATCCTGACTACAGTGCTCAGAGATATGAGGTTACCTTTTTTTTTTCGGAAAAAACGCAGAAGAAAATGTCCCATAACAAACAAAAAATCACACCACCCTTAAACAACCAATCCATGAGTATTTGAAAGAAAATTCTGTTCAGGAAAATACATATGATTCTATTTTCTGGACAAAACTAAGATTTTTTTTTCCTCAATTATTTTGTCATATAATCATCCTAAGATTTCTCGCAACTTTATATATAGACAGATATAGAATTGTGGACCTCATTGTAAATCAAGAGACTTTGGATCAGTGTCTTGTACATTTTTGATAGCAAAGTAAAGCAACAGAATCGAATATCATACTAGATAAATAGGGGGAGGATGGCTATAGCATACCATTTTCTTCTAAACTTCTTATTATTTTAGTGACGAATGATTCTAGTAGTTAGGGTGTCAAGCTGGGACTTAGGAAATTTGAGTTCAGTTTGAGTTCAATTGAGTTCAATTTCAGGACAAGTCATGTAATTTCTCTTTGCCTCAGTTTCTCATTGACAACAGGTTCTCTGTAAATGCTGACCATACTGCATACTGTGGACACAGAGACCATATAACAAAATAAAGTTCTCAAATGACAAACCCATCTTAGTCTCATTTTACCAGAAGCAGGAGCAATGCTTTCATGCAACAACTAAACTTAAGCTGGTAATGACCATCTCCTGGAGACAAGTCATTAACCCTGCCTGGTTTTAAACATGCTGGAGGGAAGGAGAGTGCTGGTTTCTGGAGCAGTCACAGATAGTGAAACTTGTTTACCTTTTGCAGTTCTCAGTAAAGCAAAAATGATATCCAGATTTCTCAGGAATCCTTGGAAATAGGTGCAGCCAGAACAGTACAAAGAGGATTTACAAGGGCTGTAAATGTGGGACAGAATTCCCAGAAGACTCATGTTGTAGCTAGACACTGTATCCTGAAAAAAAATATTCCCTCTTCTCTGAAATTACTACTAAGCTTTCTGGGAAAAAAAATATGCCTTATATCTTGAAATGTTCCTAGCTGTTTAGATAATTTTGTCACTTAAAACAATAGGAAAGATGCACATTTTCGAACTGCCCACCTAAGGTCTTCCTCTATTCCTTTATGTGTTTCTGACCCCACATACTGCTTTTATTTTAACCTGTGTCCCAATATGGTTTCATTGAGACCTATTTACAACACATATTTAATAGTTACAGATATTTAATAATTATGCCCATCTGATGAATTATGATGGTTAACCACATTTGAGTTGTAAAATACCCAAGAAGTCTCTGCCTAAAATATTAACCAATATTTCAGTAGATGTAAACTCAAGAAACAGATGCAAGTCACACATTGAAACAAGCAATGCTCATTTACTCCAGATGATGACTTGACTCCAGTCTGAATACACATGATGCTATTTATTTTTGCTCAGAAGGCAATCAGAGGTAGGATTTCCAAACACAAATTGTACTGGCGTAATCCATTTAGCTGAGATTTAAGGATTAAAAAAAGAGTAAGAAAATGACTTGGATGCCCATGATGTAAATAAGATTAGATAATGAATCATTTCCTAATGCGTTGAGAAAATAAGATTAGACTGTTGGTCACATGAACAGTATTTCACTGATGACCAAACCCAAAACTCTGAAAATAATCCTTTGCTTGCCCTCATCTCTTAAATTGTATCAGGAATGCGGTCTTAATGATGATAATTGTAGGCATTAAGTATTAATACTGCAGCTTTGTGTGACTCCAGGGTATAAGATCATGGAGAACTGGTGGTCCACAGTTTACCACTATTCCTGTTGCTCATTTTTTGTCGTTAAAGTTACTTTATGAAGGTCAGAAACAAACTGAGACCCTAGAAAGCAATGGAGCTCTGCCACCAGCTTCAAAGCATTCAGAGTTTGCTTGGGAGTTTTTGTCTGGTGTGTGCCCACCATAAGAGGAGCTGGACTTGAACATTTGTTATGTGATAATAACTAATAGTCCCAGAAAATGGCACTCATATTAGCCATCAGCTAAACCTGGAGAGCAAAAGTAGCAAATGCTTTATTCATTGAGCCTCCATCTCTAATCCTTTTCAGGTTTCAGCTGTCATTAAACCTTTTTTACCAAAGTAGTTTTAAATTACTACATTAATTTCAAAATCAAGCTAAGTTCCTTAGTAAGTGAACCATTTTCATCAGTATCTGAAAGAATTCATTATAAAGTTGATTCACTGAGAGCTCTCAACTTACTACATCAAAGGAACACCACAATTTTCACAATTCATTATGTTCTTACAGTAGATGTTCAAAATATTTATTGAGCTTCTGCTAGCTGGGATTCATGTAAAACATTATAAACTAATCCTGAATTTTTTGGTAGTAATTTTGCTTCCCAAATATATATGTGGCCAGCATGCCGTGGGAGAAACATATCCAACTGCTGTAAATCAGTGCAGCTCTATTGAGCTCCTCCAAACCACTCTAAATCGTAGAGAACTGACCTATTAAAAATCTTTGTTTCTGCTTTTGCATGTTTATATCCTAGTCAACCTTCAGTGATGGGAAAGGTTGAGATGAAGGAGTAGATCAATGTGAGATCAATTGTTAACATTTTAACTGTTTTCATTGGTAGAAATAATGTTGTGCTACTGCAAGGTCTATATAACACATAACACAGTGGGGTCCATTTATGAGATGAACTCTTATGTACTGCCATAATACAAATAAAAATCTTATTTTTTTCACCTAGCAGTGGCAGGGAATAAAAGTGAAAGAATAATGGTACATGGGAGAAGGGAAGCAGAAAGAGCTTGGGCAACTGTTTATCCAAATCTTGAGGACTAGAGCGATGCGTTTGCATCAAACCCCTTTTGTTAATTTCTTTGAAATCTAAGTATGGTCTTGTTGAGTAAAAGAAACAAAGCAATTCCCTTAAACATCGTTGGTGTTTCCTACTACATTGAGGCTGCTGTTAAAATAATCCAAGGTAGAAAACTGTGCTCAGATCTAGTGAGCAGTTTTCAGGGAAATCTGATTTTATTTTTGAGATGGCAAAGCGACTTCACCAAAATAACAAAATCACTGTACTGCCTGTATCACCTGTAGTCTAATAGAGCCTTACTCTTAGAGAACAGATGGGAGATACAGGTCCCGGAGATAGCCTAGAGGCTCCAGGCAGTAGAGATATTGGTTTAGACCTCTAAATATCCCTTGTCATAGGGGTTTGTAGTGAGGAACTATTGCTGGTTCTGGCCTTTATTGGTAGTGTGTTCCATATGAATCATTCTTGTTCTTCTGTAAAGCATGACTTGGGGGAAGTTTGTGAGAGAAGAGTTTTGGAGTTTTTAATTCCTGAAGAAATTCCGCTCCTGGACATTTTCATGGAAATAGATGTTTGGTTTCAACAACTCCAAAAGCAGATCAATATCTACAAAAGCAATAAAACAGCTCAGCAGAAGAACAGCAAGTACAATTCAAGAACAATTTGCCCCTACCTGGAAAGGCTAAGACAATAGGATATGTGGCAAAGAGCAGTGGATCACAGTAACATGATATCACACAGGCAACACTGACAGACCACAAAGGACTAGCGAGTCCGATACAGCGTGTGGTAGAAGACTTGATTTGCACAGAGGAGCCAGGTCTTCAATTATATATTATTTTGCTAAGGAAGTGTTACTAGAAGAGTTAATGAGTCACATAAGGTGTATATTTTCTGTAGAGTACTCACGGTTCATGTTCTCCAAAGAAGCACTGTACAATGGTAAAAGGGAGGCTTCGAAGTCAAGTGCCCATGGAGACAGTGGATGTTGCTTCACCTCACTGGCCTCTGAGTCACCAGCATAACAGAATATGTTTTACCTTCTAGAAGAACTAACAGTCCTAACATTCCTAATTGTCTCCAGCAATGCTATAAACCAAAAACTTCTAGGTGCTGACATCAGTGGTATACAGGAGACTGAGTGTTGAAATCTTTTCCAGTAATGTAATAATGCAATTTCAGATACGATATCTATATGCAGGCAATGTATCAATGCGTTAATATTCTCTGGAAGAGAATACTTTATGGAATTTGTTTAACTACTTGATGTCTCTGGGTGCATCACATATCATTTGGGTGCACTATGTGTTCTGGCAATGGGATATAAACTTCTAAAACTTTCAGCTATCAGAGCAGCATTTGCTACTTTGCCTCTGTGAGTATCTGAAAGGAAACGCGCTAAGGATCGGGGGTGTCAGAGCCTGCTTTTAGAGGAATTATCAAAGAACTTTTGGGTTGTTCAAACTACAGAGATCAGTTGTTCTGTCACAGCACTTTTTGTGGGGAAGTCACATTGTGCAGCAGGCACATTGCTATTGTTACAATATATATTTGTGATTATCCAGAGTTAGATTAGTATGGCTGATTTAGGGATTCATCAAAATGAGCTCATACCTTCTATAAAGGTTAACTTTGACTTGTACGAAATGCATTAAAGATGAACAGTTTTCAGTATTATGCTCTTCAGAACTTTACAGTGAATGAGCTACATGTCATTGATTATTTACGGAGCACTCCACACCATAGTAATTCCAAAGTAATATCAAGATATATGTATCCTGAAGCTTGTTGGAATGGAAAAAATGTTACCAGTGATATTTTGTAAAATAAGTGCAGTATAAAGGTCATTGTAGGGAGGTGTAAAATTACAGGATATCTTGGCCATGAAATTCAGTTGAAATAAGTTCAGAAATTATTAATCTGTCCTTAGAGTGAAATGATGCATTGGCAAATCTGCAGTGAACTGAATTTCACTTAGGTTTTTGTTTTAAGTGGAAAACTGAAGGGAAGAGAAACCGCAGCTTCACAAAGATTTTTGATTTCACCATGTTCCCACAGAAGAACTGCAGTTTTGACAGGGTTTCAGCTTCAACTGGCAGCACGTCCCATAAGAGATTTTTTCTTCTCCTTTCTTATACAAAGAGAGTGTTTAGTATTGTATCTCTGTGTGTTTGCCTCGAGCAATCTAAGGTACTATGGCTTTTCTAATAGCAATTCACATTTGATTTTCATATTATGGCTGTTCAAGGTTTCCAGTAGTGTTTTACTTTTAATTTGACAGAAATTAATAAGTATAAGAAGAAAGATATCATACATCAGCACTGTACAGCAGTGTTGTCACACTTCCTAATTCGTTAGACAATAAGAATAATCTACCACTTCCAATTTAGACTCAGTAAAATAAACACATGTATATTAATGATTTTAAAATATTTCTGTTCAGCCAAGCATGTCTTCTTTATGCAGAATAGCATCAGATCAATAATTAGTTGCCATGCATTTTAATAACAAGAGTTTTTACTTAAGATTGTTTTTCATAATTTTGCATTTATGTTTGACAAGTTCAGGAACTTGTCTTTTTTGAAAGAAATAATATTAATGCAGAAACTACTTCTCATTGTATTATTGCTTGCCAAATCTAATATGTAAATACCCAGTAGAACTCATGCTTATGTTAATGGAGAGAGGATCATAGAAATCTTGTAGACAGAGTCTATTTGTCCCACTTTGTTCCACACATTAGTATTCTCTATGGTACTTAATTATTCAGTGTTTTAATTTTAAATTAAAAATAAATACTGTACAAGAATGATAATTTGAGTGAAATGATAGGAAAACATTGTCACAATGAAATACATGATAAGTTCCCTTACAATGTTCTTCTACTCAAAAAAATAATGTGAAGAGCTGCTCTTCATATTTCCTAAATTTAACTTCCTGTCATCATTACGGATCTAAAGAATACTTATTGGTGACTGGTTATAATATGGAAAAGAAAGCCAGCTGAAACTGCTGTATAGCCAAAGGCATAGAGAACTTATTATTTAATACTGGAGTTATTACTCCTGTGCACGTTCTGTAAAGTAGAAGTATTGTCACCTTTTGTTTCAAAATTTATGCCTGGCATAAGTAGTTTTTATATATGGATTTTCTTTTCTCCTAATGGCTTTTCTCAAAATAATTCATTAGCGATAAGCTTATAGCTGACAATTTTGCCAAGTCTTGGCTAACCTAGAAGTTTGCTCCAACTGTAGTTGTTGGGCATCGTGATGGACCGTGATACCAGTCTGAAAGAAGAGGAAGCTTTTATCTCCTAAACAGAAATGGCTACAGAAGTGATCTTCCTCTAGAAAATGGCTTTTCCATTTACACTAAACACAGTGGTCAACAGCAGAAATTATTTTCCAAGGAAAACAAAATGGTATGGATATGTGAAAGACCTAAAAACTGACTTCTTTAATTTGGTAGCAAGATGGAGACAAATCTTGATCGCAGGAACAGGGAGCCAGAAGCACCTGCTTTCTAATGTACTTTTGACTTTTTGGCGTCATCGACAGTGGCAACTGAATGCTGATCACTACCCTGAGGTTGTTGCACCAATACAACCCTCCTAATTATCCTGCTAGTACAATTACAATGGCTGAAACACAACACGAGCTCAGTGACAGATTTTCTAAGTTTCCATACCAAAGAGAGAAGTGCCTTTTCCATCTCTGTTGCAAATGTGGGTATGTAGGTAGTTGTAGACCTCTGTTTAACACTTTTACTTAGAAATTTTATTTTAAATAAGTACTGATAAATTATTGTTTAATACAATAAACATGCTATAGTTGGGAATGTAGACTAATACAAGCAGGTTTTAAATTGTATTGAAATATCTTTAGCTACTTGCTACCAGTTTTGAGAACATTTCTAAGGAATCTTGCCATAGAAATGAAGCTAGGTTTATGGGTCACTCTCAGGTCATCAGAATATGCCGCTGTAAATTTAGAAGATAAATACAGGTGCCAATTCCTTTCCAGAGTTGTCACATGCTTATTCTACAAAGTCACACTTGTGTTTCGGTGACAATACTGTTAGCCAAGATACACAGGCACTACACAGAGCTATGAGTAATGATCTGTATGTTAAACCTTAATCTTCCATGCTCTCTCAGCCTGCAAACCTATACGCATTTGTAGAAGCAAAGCTTATTTCACAATCCTTTATCTCGCTTTCTCCATTTCAGATACCTGACTTCACTAGCAGGCTCCACCTGCAGACAGGTATTACATGATCAGACACCTCTCACTTTCCCCCTCCTGGTTAAGTGATAGTTACTCTGGAAGGCTCTCTGTCTTCCCTCTATATTATGGGTGAATATAGTTTTCTTTGCTCTCTTTAAATTAGGAGAGATATCTGTGTTTTGCTTTGCTGTGGTTGACATCCATTGCTTTCCCAGACAAGCTTGGACCTGCTGTAGCTGGGACCTAGACTGAGCTGTGGTTCAGTCACTTTCCACCTCATTCCTCTTTAACACATTCCATTTTAACTGTATTTTGAAGCTCACCAGCTTGTTAGCCTCTTTTGTACTCACTGCAATTGCTTTGGGGAGTTTGGAAGAGGCCCTCAGCTCCAGCAATACACAAAACACGTAAAATTACATATTGTTATTGATAATATAGTTCAAATAAAAGCCTGATTGTTACATTGTTAATTCACAATGGAAACAAGCAGGAAGCCCAAACCCCTGTTGTTACTGGTGCTCAAATTATATAATCCTGTACCTTTATATGAAGCTCCATCTTACAGGCAGTTGCATTTTTTTCTGCATTACTCTTATTGGAAGCCTGTTCAGAACACTTTTGCTGTTATGATTAGAAATCTTCTGAATTCTAGCCTAAATTTATCCTATTCCTGATTTTTGTTTTAGTGCCAGCAATCACCTATAGCACAAAATTGTTTTTCAATCTCTAGGGTGTTTCACGTGTTCATCTACTGCAGTAGTTTTCCCTCTTCATTTTGCTTTCACACCTTATCCCTTCTGTCTCAATGGAAAAGGACAAGTCTCTGTGGCCAATTTGCTGTGGTGGAGAACTCCCCCCAGGAAAACTCTCTGTGGGAATATGTCTCCGTAACGAGTGTTATGGTTATGGTTAGGGTTAGGGTTAGAGTCAGGGCCAGGGTTAAGTTTAGTTTTTGGGGCTCCCCATGTAGAGTTGGCAGTGTAGAGCTGTCATTGACCCCTGCATTATTTGTCCTTCTTTGCACTTGTTTGACTTTTTGATTCTTGAATCTGAAGAACAGAATTATCCAGACTATTTCAGAGGCAGTGATACGGGTTTCTTGTGCAGTTGTGCAAGTTCTTTGCATTTGGAAATACCTTCCTGGATATGTCCTAAAGTTGCATTTATCTTTTTGACAAATGCATTACACTGACACCTCATACTATCCACAGTCTTGGGGGAGCATGGTCTGGTAAATTCAGCAGCTACTCTGAGTAAGCTAGGCAGATGCTGGCTATCTGTGAAGGATAGGAATGTGAATGTTTTTTGTAATAAATCAAGACTTAACTCTTCACTTCGAAAAATTATTTATTAGTTCTAACTTGTAAATTTTAATAGTGTCTTTTTTAGGCTATAATTTAATAAGGAATGGATGGGAATTTGAAATGAAACAGAAGACGAGAATCAAAGCAAAACTACTGAAGTCACATTATGTAAGTGTTATTTTGTATTTTAAAAATATTGTCCTTTTATTATATGATGCCTTGTGGTTATCTGAATAAAGATTCTTCTTTCTGTGCCAATGAACAAACCAGAAAGATTTACTTGAAATGTCAAAGCATGAGATACAGTATTATTTTTTGCCATCTTGTTAATGGAAACAAGATAATTCTCAGTATAGGAAAGCTACATTTCTTCACCTAGAGGACAATTCAATAAAGAAAGAGATAGAAATGAGTCACTTACCTTTGTAACATATTCCTTTTAACTGGGCAGCAAATCAATACCACAGAACCAGGGATATGGAACATTAATAATCTTTTCTAGATGTTAAGACAAGGATAGCATTTTCAGTGGTATGAAACATGGAAAATAACTGTGTACTAATAGCAGGATACTTAAATTTAAGATTGGAACGATGCTTAATTAATTAATTAATTCCTGTTGCACAGAGAAACTGTAATCTGAATTATCAAGCAGGGTGTGACTTTGGATAGTTTTAAAACAAGTTACAAAAATATTGAAGTGAGCTGACCATGCATGTGCATGAGGTTGAAATGGAGAAGTCAGTTTTGACTTGGCAGCTATGCCTTGATCCTGTCATTGATCTGCTATGTTTCAATACCTGTATATGAAACCTGGATATGACACTTATCTTCCACAAGATACTAACTGTTACAATCAGGCCTTATCTATGTATAAGAAATGGAATTGTACAGGTATTCCAGCATACTATAAGAACACAAATACAAAAATGCTACACCAAAATAATTTAGTTATAACCAAATGTGACTTTATTCTGGCACAAGTACTCGTATAGAGTCCAACAGGGGAGATAATCTTGATAGCTGTTCAGCATATTCTGTAGCACACTGACCACAGCAGTCATGCCAGTTTTGCTGTGTGGGCATGATCTTACCATTTGCATAACAATTCAGCTGTTTAGATCTTGCTTTGTCACAGCATTTAATTGTGGTCTGAACATATGACAGAGTTCATTGTAAGATTTACATTTAAGCACAGGCTTAGAACAATTGCTTTACCTTCTAGTATTTATGCAATAGGGTCTTTTTTCATATATAGTTCAGATGAATGATCAGTGAATGAGTGGGAAATTATACATTATCCTGGAGCATACCTAACATAGCCTATATTAGGAATAGACTGTATTCATCTTACAAACAGATATATTGCAATTGTATCCGTTTTTCTACAAGACAAGATCTCTAGTGTGGCTGAGACCGCCTCAGATTTCTTAGTCTAGTTTTTGTTTTTATATAAATAAGCTGGGAATTCATGGATTGCTTGGGAGGCTGAACTGTACAATGGAGTAACAGGGTGGTTCTTTGTACATTGCATAGACATTTCCACTCTGAAAATGTGTAAAGCTCCGGAACTCTGCATCCATCTAGGTATTCAGAGCAAGGGCTATGCAAATGTAGAGCCTTGTGGTTGAACGTGAATATTTGACAAGTGTATATTCTAGAGTTTTTTTCTCCCCTCTGCCCTCAGAAACCCTATTTCACCTCACAACTTAATTTTAACCTCAGAAACCTGCAAAGTCAAAATTGCTATGAAGAAGTGGGTGGATTGCTGTATCCCTTCTGCAGTTTCAATGAAAAGGCCTGGTCATAAATGAAATCACCCTTTGGGCTTTCAGTGGGTCCTGAGTTGTCATTCACTTGCTAATTATGTAGTCTGTCGTGCTGGTGATTACGGATAAGGTAATAAAGGCATAGTCTGACTGCGGATCTGAAAGTGAGTTTTCAAAGGCGACAATTAGAAAAAAACATCTTTTGACTTGCAAACTTGATGTAGAGTCAGAGAAAGGATGAATATGGATCCAGGAGCTTTGTTTTGACTGAGGGACATTTTCAACAGCAGCTACACTTTGCTCAGTTACATTTTAAGCCCAATCAATAGGGATAGACAGTGGACCATGTAGAAGCTGCTGTATCAGATCCTTACAGGATTAGAAGTCTGCTTTCTGATCAGATGTGCACATTAGGCTTCAGTAAACCTGCTGTGCTGAAACTGTGAAGCAATGCTTCTCAAATACAAGACACTATGGAAGTCAACAAATATGCAGAAATTGTGTTATACAGCATAAGGATAATAACAGATTTTGGCAATACTTTACAATAAATGTTCTTCTGATATTGTTCCATTGCAGGTATTTTCACAGAGAGGAAATGGTAAAGTCTTCCAGGAATGGGAACAGAATTATCAACAGGAAGCCTAAGATCCAAAACCACAGAGGTAATATGAGAATTGAAGACAACTAGAAACTTGCTAAAGAAGTTAAAATGAACACCAAGAGTTTTTTAGCCTTTAAAATTAGATGACAGAAAGGGAAATAAAAATGAGGTTGGCTTGAGGGAGGATGGGTTTAAGGATGGCATAGGTATTTCCAAAAATGAGATAATTTCGTGTGTTAGTTTGGACAATGGCTCTGAAGTTGGATTGGAGAAAACTGGCTTTAAAGGAGTTGAATTTGGAAAGATGGAAACAATGGCTTTTCAGGTAGAAGTAAAATTCAAGGAGTGCTGTTTCAAGGGATCTGTGTCACAGTAGTCTGAAGGAATTGGCATTTGAAACTGCATTTCCAGTTGAAGGATATTTAGGACTGTGTTAAAGCAAGAGCAGTGTGAGAAATTTCAGACGTGCTTCCTATATTTAAGACGGGAAGAAAACTGTGATCTAGTTAAATGTAGGCATATTAGTGTGACATCAGTAGTACGCAAGGCATTAGAATGGTTTTCGGAAACAAGAGCAATACAGAGCATAGCAAATGCAAGAAGTAGGATAACACACAGAATAGGTTTAGCAAAAGCAGATTTACTAGATTAACTAGATAATCTTTCTTGAGATTATCCTGATCTTTTTAGACAAAGAACTGGCAATAGATGTGATATATATACACTGTGAGAGAAACATCTGACGCAGAGATACAGGGAGAATTGTTTGACTGGAAAAGATGGAGATTAGAGCCAGAATTGTGAAATAAGTAGGAACTGGCTAAAGGAGATAATAACAGATGATGCTGAAAGAGGAAATATGAGGTTAGAGAGAGAGCTAGCAGTGGAGTTTCCAAAGACACAATCTGGGGACCAATATCACTTAATATTTTCATTAATCAACACAGCACAAAAAGAAAAAGAACCTGCTAGAGAAATGAGCTGATGGCTGAGGGTAGGAGAGATTGTCAATAGCAAGGAGGCTCACAGAATACAGAAACCCAGAATATCCTCAGGGACCGGGGAGATATAAATGGGATTACATTCAACAGTTCAAGTAGCAAGGTCAGGTAGCTGGGAACTAATGACAATCTCTAATACAAGGTAAGGCTTGTCGGTTGAACTAATACAGAAGAATTGGGCATATATTTGGCATTTCCAGTCAAGACAGGAAAAATTAATACCCTGTAGAAAGCTTTACTAAGACTTTTCCAGTAATATGGTGACCAGTTGTAGCCACCTGTGTTTAAAAGAAAGAAATTACTCCTAGAACAGGAGTAGAGAAAGGTGAATAGTTTGATGGGGTAATAGATACTGTGCCTTACAATACTAAAGGCTGCAAAGAATCATCCATAAACATGAGAAGAGTGAAGAGGATCTTTTTAAGCTTTGACAATATTGTTAAATAAAAAAAATAACTGTAAACTAGTACTCAATAAGTTACCCTGTATTTTACAAGAGAAATTCTAATAAAAGATATGAGTTCCTGGAAGAGCTTTCTACGGCAGCAGTGTGGAGAATCCCTGTAACAGAATCACAGAATCACAGAACAACCAGGTTGGAAGGGACCCATCGGATCTTCTAGTCCAACCATTCCTATCTAACACTAAACCAAGTCCCTCAAGACCTCATCCACCCGTGTCTTAAACACCTCCAGGGAAGGTGACTCAACCACCTACCTGGGCAACCTATTCCAATGCCCAGTGACCCTCTGCATGAAAAACCTCCTCCTAATCTCCAACCTAAATCTACCCTGGTGGAGCTTGAGGCCATTCCCTCTCGTCCTGTCCCCTGTCACTTGGGAGAAGAAATAAGAAAATTTCTCAGGAAACAGGGAAAGAAAACAGCACTAATTCAGTGATGGAGAACTAATTCAGTGATGGGGATGGGTATATATGTCTGAAGGATTCAGTAGCACATTTGCATGCTGTAGCAGCAGACTGGGCTCCACAACCACTGGACTCAGTCCCATCATCCTGTTCCCATTCATTCTGGTCCCACACCCATATAAATACATTTCAACTTTTAACCCTGCAGCCCTCTCAGGTGAGCCCCCAACACCACTGATCCAGAGCAGTGTTATGACTCTTCTGCAGTTTGGCAGACAGGGGTGGCAAGGAGATTCTCCAGCCTCACGGGATTGCAGGGGGAGAAATGTTTTGCCTATAACCACCCTTCGGCACTGAGAAATGGAGAGGAAGCAGTCAGCTTTGCTGCATAAACATCTAAAATGGAGCTGCTCATAAACAGGAGGCAGGTTTCTCCAGTTATTCTTTTGCCTAGTCAGATCATCATTATTTTAATCCAAAATGTTCAGCTGAAAATATCGGCTTCTCATTGACAAAATGAACACTGTCTCCTCCCCCAGCCATTAGGGTTTCTGAGTGTCTGCTAATATCTTTTCCATTTTCCACATTTAATTTGCCTAGCAGAATGAAATAAAAACATTCTGACATTTTCAACGAAATCAGATACTTCCCAGGAAAGTTTTGATGGAAAATTTTCAAAGAGCCCTGAGGCTCAGGAGCTGGTTGCATCAGGGTGTGGCCAGCTGAATCTGCTGCCTGAATCAGTGGGGGCAATATCTGAGCATCTTTTAAACCCTCTGGACTCTCAGGTGATTGCTTCTAAGAGGAAAACATCTTTTATCGCAAGCTGCGTGCTCTGGGTGGCACTGACTTTGCTCTCACAGCAGTTCTGGCTGACCTTGATGCGAGTGGTGCAGAACGCCAAGACGCGGCTGCCTCCACCCTCCCCTTCCTCCCCCTTGTGCTGCAGAGGCACATGAGAACTGACCACAGCGTAGCCCTAAATGTTTTATTTTTAACTTTTGCCAGACAACATGTGTATCTAAGGCCTAACAAAGAGAGCTAGAGAATAGGGTGTAAGTGCTTGTCAGTGTCAGGCCCAATCATTGTCAAATAGGGGCTGGATTCTGCAGCTCCACTGCATGCAGAGCTCCCATTTCTTTCCGTGGTGCTGTGAAGCCACAGCGAGGAATGCCTAGAGAGATAGATAAAGGCAGACAGACATAGATACAGACTGACAGAATCAACCCCCAGATGGAGGTTGCTTGAATTTACCAGAAATTAAGATGTTGTACTGCTTA
Organism: Coccyzus lansbergi; assembly: GCA_033558105.1. Classification (NCBI taxonomy): domain Eukaryota; kingdom Metazoa; phylum Chordata; class Aves; order Cuculiformes; family Coccyzidae; genus Coccyzus; species Coccyzus lansbergi. Next base: position 1,093,850 of record JAUMJK010000784.1, on the reverse strand, counting down.
AGAAAGAGTTCCATGATCTTATTAAGTCTCTTTTATGTCTCCCTTTTTATTTTATGATGTCTCCCTTTTTATTTCATCCTCCACCCTCTTAAAAAAAAAAGTACTTCATGTTATTTACAGATTGAATTAGAGGAAAATTGTCTATGGACTAAATAAAATGTTTGCATTCTTTTCTACTTGCAAAGACCTTCATTGAAGGCTCGTGTTTTTAAAGAAGAAAATGCAGTACGACAGAATAGTGTCATATATTCTAACTTGCTCTTGCAAATCAGGACTTCTTAATGTTTTCCTTTTAAATAAAAATACCATTTATCGTTATCAAATGAAGTGTTAATGGAATCAACTCACACACAAACTCATACATATATATATAAATAAATATAATATATACATAAAAAATCCTTACTGCAGAGAATGAGCAAGCACCTTGTCAGCAATCCATATTATATTCGTTAATTTGATTCCTGCCAAAAAATCACTTAAGTGAGACCTTCTGATTTCTTTCTTTAACGCTTGAGGCTCCTCTCATCTAAGCAGTGTTTATTAAACTATTTCTGAAAATCAGCATAAGTAAAAGCCACTTAATCCGTTCTTTTCATGTTCTTCTTCTTTTTTTTTTTTTTTAAATTAATGTGGTTTGGTTTGGTTTGTTTTTAATTCCAGTCTAAGAATCAGAAATGAAGCATTACTCAGTCTTAAAAATGCCACACATTCAGGTAGTGACAATTGAAATAATAAAATCTTATGTTTGTTATGTTCCTATATATTCAGCGGGAGATTGATTCTAGTTTAATTCCAGGACTAATAATGACAACAAGATAAATATACTCACATGAAGAATGCTACTGTGACTGGATGAATGAGGTCTGGTCTTCAAAACTCTTTACTCAACCCCTAGTCTTACCAGTGTCCCCTTTTGCTATGTTGAATAGCAAATGTCTTGCCTTTGGGTCCCCATCAGCAAGGTGGGTGCAAACACATTGCTCTCCTTAGTTAATTTAAAATGTGCAGATTTAAAATGTTATATGAATAGATATTAATAATAAACATTAATAAATCCTGTAGCTCCCGAAACCCAGATCCAGTTTGGAGATGAACAATCAGTGTTATTTTTGCAGAGCTGGCAGATACATCTATGGCTGAATCTAGACATTTTGGACCCATTCATATGAATGGAGTTTCACCACTGAAATGAATTTGTCCAGGATTGCACTCATTTTTTTTCAATACACAGGCTAGACTAAGGCAGACTGGAACAAGACAAACTGGTAATTGTGTTTAGCATAAAAGCAAGGTAGCTCAGAACTGCCTATGTGAACTGCTTTGTGTATTTGGTCTCAGTATGGCAATGCTCTCATTTGCCAGATGTTTCAGATTTGACAACATTAGAGTGGATTTTATGAGCTCCAAGGAGTTTGGTGGTGACAGGTTTTGTCCTCCTTCCAGCTGTGCAGTTGAGGACAAAATATTTGCCAAAACTAGACTGCCTCTTGCAGAATTTGATAAGGCTCCTTCTACCTGAGGTAGGTTTGTGGCTAGAGATTTCATAGAATCATAGAATAATAGAATAACCAGTTTGGAAGAGACCCACTGGATCATCGAGTTCAACCATTCCTATCAAACACTAAACCATGTCCCTCAGCACCTCATCCACCCGTGCCTCAAACACCTCCAGGGAAAGTGAATCAACCACCTCCCTGGGTAGTGACCAATGACCCTTTCTGTGAAAATTTTTTTCCCAATGCCCAGCCTGAACCTCACCTGGTGGAGCTTGAGGCCATTTCCTCTCATCCATTCCCTGTCACTTGGGAGAAGAGGCCAGCTCCCTCATCTCTACAACCTCTTTTCAGGTAGTAATAGGGAGCAATAGGGTCTCCCCTCAGCCTCCTCTTCTCCAGGCTAACCACCCCCAGCTCTCTCAGCCGTTCCTCATAGGGCCTGTTCTCCAGCCCCTTCACCAGCTTCGTCGCTTTTCTCTGGACTCACTCCAGAGCCTCAACATCCTTCTTGTGGTGAGGGGCCCAGAAATGAACACAGGATTCAAGGAGCGGTCTCACCAGTGCCGAGTACAGAGGTAGAAAAACCTCCCTGGACATGGTGGTCATGCTGTTTCTGATACAAGCCAAGATGCCATTGGCATTTATATAGGAAAGAGCCATCCTGGCTGGACACCCCAAAATACCTACCAGGAAGGATAAAACTTATTTTTGAAGGTGCTGAGAAGAAGATTGTGGTAGTGAGATAGTCCTTATGGAAATGCATTTAATCCGAGAGCTGAAACAAAAAGATACCAAAAGGAGCAGGTAAGAAGTTATTTTGCTTTTGGAACCTGTTTATTTAAAGAAGAAAGTCCTTTGCACACCCCATCATCCAGACTGGGAGAACAATAGAAAAACTTGTTGAAAGCAACAGACTGAATCAACAAGGTTTGCTTGAGCCACTCAGTTCAAACACATTCCTGAAAGTTGTTATACCTCACAAGTATCACTCGTGTTTGTATATGTTGGGACATAGAGTGGGTAATAAATCTTATTATTTATTGCTCTGCCAGTATGCATCTTGGCAATATTAAAATATATGCATCCATACTTATGAATTTTATTCCTCTTCAAAGGAACCAGGTCCTTGTACCAACAGACACAGCTATGACTTTATAGACTCCACTTTAGCTGGCACGCCTATAGAAATCTCTAGAGAATTAGAATTCTTGTTAAGTGCACTGGAAAGCAGAATTTAATCAAATGTATGCTGAAGCTTGCTGTTAAAAATATGCAACTATAAATTGCATTTCTGTAGAAGTTGCTGCAGTCCTACAGTGACCACTGAAGTCTTTTTTATTTATTGTACCATGAATACAGAATAGATAAAATTAAATCCTCCACAATCAATGGCTCCAATTTACATGCGTTACTTGTCAAAGTGACTTTCTCTGGTTCCCACAAAATGCTATATAATGTGACATCTCACAAGTCTTCAGGAACTTCCTAAGATGAAGCTGAAAGATAAATATTGCAGTTGTGTGTCTTTATGTCACGACTCAAATAATTTTAAATTGCAGACATGTACTCCTCTAACAATGTTAAAATTGTTCCAATGCAGGATAAAATGGTAGTTTTAGTCTCTGTGATTTTTATAGCAGTTGGTAATTTCCATGCACTCGTTACACTTCTCAGATCAGGAAACATTACAGGAGAAAATGTTTTCACTGGAAATTCTACTCTGCTGCTCATCTTCCCTGTGAGGTATATACCAAATATTTAGCATCTAGGAAGGCTTTTATGAGTTGTTTGATGCTCTAAGTGTCAAAGTTAGACCATTTGGTTTGGATTAGTGTCATTTTTGGAGTCTGTTAAAGAGATAAGTACAAGCCCACCTCCTGGTTTCCCCTCAAAACATACTTTTATTAACACTGCTGCACTCAATTGTATCTATTCTGTTTGGGGCCATTCACTAGCAGGCTGGGAAATGTTTGAGAAACATTAAATGGCAGAGTAAAAAAATTCTGTCCTTTGGTTCTGCTTTGAATTGGCTTTAAATCCCTAAATTAGAAGATTACCTTGGAAGGGGTTTTAGAACTTGAAGAACCTGAACAATAAAAACGCTCAAAATGCAAGTCATTTAAGCATACTGAGATCTGATGGAGTGCTGTTGACGTGCGACTATCATTAAATGCACTGCACTGGAACTTCAGAGTTTTATATATAAATATATATATATATGTATGTATGTATGTATGTATGTATGTATGTATACACATACCCCAGTGTATGTGTATACAGGTTGTGTTTGGGTCAAGGTATTGTTGGGACTGCATCTGTAGTGACATGATAGGGAACAAACAATTATTTTCTAGATAAACTGAAAACAGAGGAGAAACAGGACCATCCTTTGGGCTCATGCACAGGCTGGAAGAGGATTGGGCTAAGATATTTTACACAGAGACCACTGCGACATTGTTGTGACAAGTCATCCTGAGTCCGCATCACGAAAAAGTATCTATGGATGTTAATGACATGTCAAGGCTGTGCACACACAAACAGATAGTATATCAACATGATGTTCTCCCTTCGATTGAGATCCTGAGGGTACGTTTTGGAAAGGTGCAAGGCAGCCTAAGGGAACCCTTGCATGGGCATTTTGGATGCACATATGAAGGATGCACATACAAAGAATGCACAAACGAAGGGTGGTGCACAAAGATATTGCTCCAATGAGAATTCAGGGAAGAGTTTGGGTAGCTCAGGAAGGAAGAGTCCCTCTGGAGATCTGTCAACAAGCAGGGGAACACTTTGGGTTTATATCCAAGGGGACAAACAGGCAAAGATTCTTCTTGTCATAGGACTGGGCTGGCAGCCTTGTCCTCCCCTGTATACTTTGGGGAATAGACTGGGTTTCCTAGACATTGAAGAGGCAGTTATGCTTCTTGTTAGTGGTCGGTAAAGAATTGTCTGCATCCCTGTCCTGTCTTATCTATCACTGCACCAGTCAGGAAAGTAACCCTGCACTTAGAGAGGACAAGGAAGTTATCAGCAAAACAAGGTCAAGACAGAAAACTGCAAAGGGCAGAATGAGGGACCAAAATGGCACATCCTGTCCTACATCCTTCAGACTCGAGTTAGGAGGAGATGCAGTACCACTGCCTGTACCTGGCTGAAGGGAACAGGAAGGGGAATAGGATGTTTTTCATATCGGTAAGGGATGAATATTGAACACTAATTACTTACGTTTGACATTGAGTATTTTGTAGCTATGGAACAGTTTTTGAGAGACTTTTTTTGAGAGTGTTTTCCCACCCCCACTCTAGTTAATGAACATCCTGTATCCTAAATCCTGTTCTGGTGCCTGAGTGAGGCTGGTGGGAGATGGGGTTAGGATCAGACCCTCTTACACAATCTGGTTCTTTCTCATTCTCTGGTTGCCAGGACTGGCTCTGAGACGCAGGGTCCTAAATCACAAGCCTAGAGAGGAACAAATCTGGCCTAAAGCTGCCTGTGCATTTATACCCTTGACCTTGTTTGAAACAGAGCCCAAATAAACAAGTTCATTTTTCAAAGGCAAGTTGCTGGAGCACCAGTGCTGTGGTACCCTAGAGGCCAGCTGGACTGAGTGCTCAGCACTAAACCCAGCTTTTCTGTATATCACGCCTTTTTAACTCATTCTCCCCATTCTTAGTGTATTAAATTCTATAATTAAAAATTAAGACACATGGATAACACAGGCTTTTGAGCTAGAAACTGAAATATAAGCCTCTCTACCTTCTTAAAATCTATGTATATGTTTTGTATGTATATACATCTTAAAGAGCTGTTGGGTACAGCACCACCTCAATTATGATGAAACAGCAAAGAAATTCCACATTGGGAAAGGTTTTCTGAGGGTATATTCTTGGTTACTGCTGAAGATTAAAAATAACCTTCTCAAGCAATAAATTGGTTGAGACAGTAACAGGACCAAAATCATAGTGAAATCTAGTAATGAAATATTAATGCTACCGTGTTAAGCTGGGAAAATCATAAAAATTCATTTTGCAGAGCTGCGTAGACCATATTACTAGTGTCCTGAGCTAGCTAGATTTTAACATGCAGTTCTTTCTACCTGTGTCCTGTTCCTTTATACAATTCCTATTAGCAGAAAAGATGACCAAACTCTTAAGTCACATAACTGCTTCAGGAAAGCAAGGAAACCCTGTTGGAGTACATGGCAGCAGCTCTCTAGAATTAGAAGGCATGTTGCGAATGACACAAAGAAAGCTGTCAAGTACCTGGCGCTTTGCTTTACTGCTCTACTAAATGGATATTGTAGAACTGTGGCAGACTACGGGGAAATTTCATTTCTAGGGCAACATTATTTTGCGTGAAACTGAAATTAGATAAAAACTAGGCATAAAGGTATGTTTGAATTTCAGTTAGTGCTTGATCTTTGTATGCCAAAAGGACCTCCCTTGGATACTCAGATTAGCTGTGGGCTTTCTTTCAGGTCCTGAAACCTGCAGCTCTCAGAAGTCAGACCAATTTAAATTGTGTAGATTTTGCTGCTTTACATAACCTATTTGAATTCGGTAGATTTAAAATCCTGCAAGGTAAATAGGTACATTCTGCATATGCCTATCCTACTGGCTTAGGTGGTGGCTTTAATGTCACACTATTAAACAAAGTGGTGAGAGGAAGCCTTGCAAGGTCTAGCTACATGGCATTAACTGTGTGCAGTGGTTTCCCGAGCAGAAGGGGTGTCTGATTTGCTGCCCAACAAAGGTAACCCCGTTTTATCAGCATCCCTCATCCTCCATCTCATCTCAGCAACAGTCCCTTTCTGACACACCACAGAGCAGCTAGTGTATTATTAGCAGTGGCCATAGCTCAGCTGGAGTTGGTTGCATTAAGCTCACAGATATAACAAGGACTGTTTACATTGTATTTCATACAGCAGGTTGGAAGGAGTGATACAATCCTTGCAGACACACTGGATTCCTGTGCCCAAGAAAAATGGCTCCCAGAAACACACTTGTGCACACGAAGGTGCTGAAGAGAAAAGCACAAGTAGCTTCCCTAGGAAAGAATTGGGCACCTCCAGGGGGGAAAAGGCAGTCACAGGATGAGAGAAAAAGCAGCCGTAGCAGCAGAATTTGCTACATCATCCACACCTAGCTAAGCCTCTGGAGAAAGAGAGAGACAGGGTACTTAAAGAAATTCAGAGTTGGAAGCAAGGAGCTGAGCCTGAGGTGGGATCTTTAAAAGGGCAACCAACCCCCCCAGGGACAGGCCTCACAGGACAGACCTGATGTCCTATAACCAACCTACTTTAAGGGGAAGGTATGTAAATACCAAAGGCTTGTTCTAATGGCCTGGAGAAGGACTGCTTCTTGCCCCAGGGCAGGGTCTGTCCTCATGCCACTGAGTTTTGAGGCTGAAGTAACTCCAGGACATCACTCCTATGCAATTTTTTTTTCACTAGGACTTGAATACCGTAGGGGTTTGCTCCTCTTGAATCCTCAGAGGAAGGCTCAGTCAAATAAAATACAGAGCTGCTTTGCCATCTGTGTGCCAAGGATAAGAAAGCTTATAAAAAAAGAAATCACAGCAGCTTCCTGGACTAGCTTGCCTGTAAGCATCACCTCACAGCTGGGTCCCTTGGTGCACAGACCTCGCTGGCCTGAATATTTCCTGGCACTTTGCTGTACACATGAGCCTCGCAGACCTGCCAAAGGAAAGCTCCAGGGTGACTTTGCAGGTTGCTGGGTGTGTACGCCCTGCCCATTCTATGGGCAGGCCGATCCCATAGAATAAGTACTGAAACAGAGCAGATAGTATAATCTGTTTTAATGGATCCTTCTGCTGCTGCTGAATAACTCCCTGGTTTGGATTACTTTTGCTGCCAGCACGATTAGTCAGCAATTGACAGGGCAGGGGGTCTTGGTGGGGAGTCCGCAGCTAGCTAAGAATATAAGGCAAACAAACATTATTTTCAAGCTTATTGGGAGAAAAACCTGCAGAGAGCAGAAAGTTTGTCCCTTGCTGTTTTCCTGGGTAGGGGTGCAGTCTTGAAGGCAATGAGACAAACACTTGAGGATGGCAGATAGCACTGGAGTGCAGAATAAACAAGGAAATGACACTGGATCCCAAGACATAGAAAGAAAAAAAAAAAAAAGACCTGCTAACGAGAGCTCAATTTCAGAAAGAAGAAAAGCTTCTTGAAACCATGTGAAGTCGCTAAAACAAGTGTCTGTAACGATGCAAAAATTGTTCTCGCCTACTTCCACCTCAAAGAACCGGGCATGTTCACAAAAAGCTTCTTCAGTGTTTGCCTTTGAATAATGAAAGAAAATATAATGGTCAGCAAAGTTAAGCCATTAAGAGTAAATCAGTTCTCTTTCCATCAGTGAGCAGTCTGGATTACCCTGTAACACTGAAGCCATTCGTTGTTCCCACATCGATTTTCTTCTCTGTGGCACCAAACACACAGAAGGCACCTTTGAGTGCTCCCTCAGCCACGTGGAGAAAACAGATAAAAGCCCTCTGGGCCTCCTCTATGCCTGTGTGCAACCTCACCTGTGTGACACCTGGCTGTGCCCAGCACAGAAATAAGCACAAGAAAGCTTGGCAGCCTGCTGAATCGGCGTATTTTCTGTGGAGGAGAAAATACTGCCAGGAAGCAGTGACCTGCCTCTTTTTTAATTTTTTTTTTTTTTTTTTTTTTGCAATGCACTAGTGCACAAGCATCCCAACAGGACTAGTTTTGTTCAGTGCCAGGCACCTGAGGCAGAGGAACGTGTGCCCCATTTAGTGGAAATAAAAAGCAGCTCCCCCCCTCTTTTTGTTACTTGCTGTTATTGTGGAAGCTCTGCTTCCCTCATCTACTGCAAAATATTGGTTTTGCTCTTCTGGCAGCTACAATTTCAGCCTTTTCAAGAAGCTCTGAAAGCATGGCAGCTTCTTTGGTGTGCTTGATGTTTTGTTGCACCTTGCCCTACTTTGACCAGACAATAGCACAGCACTTGTCCCATCCAAGACAGTCTGTGGCACTTTCTGCAGCTGGAAAAGCCACTGGCTCCATTTTCTCAATCAAGCCAAGCGTCTGATCAGCACATGGTGGTTCAATGTCTCTCCTTTAATTTGACACTCTTAAGAAGCAAGAACGGCACCAAATAAAGTGAAGTCCAACTACAAATAAGAAAGGCAGCAGTGATGGACTGACCAGGAACTGCAGCCCCCGTGTCCTGCAGAAAGCCACGAATGTCAGTGGAAGATGATGAAGTATGAATTCACAGGTTAGTCTGTTTTCCCCCCCTGAGGTCTAAAAGAGGGAATCACTACCTTTTGACATGGATGTCATTAATCAGACATCGAGTTCAGTCCCTCGTATGGTGCAAAATCATCTGGACTTTTATCTTTTCAACTTTGCATAGAAGACAAATCCAGGCCTGCTAGTGCTAGGGAATGGGGGTGGGAAGAAGTTATTAGTGAGAAATTTTTGAAGCATAAACAAAATTTCAGCGAAAGGTTGTTTCTGCCATGACACGATTATAAATGAGATGATCAGCCACAAAGAACATTGTTTTTTGTGGCTTTTGCAAAATGAATCTTCTGTTCTAATGGGAGAAGTAAAAAATTTAAAGGGAGAAGGAGACGGTTCCTTTAAAAATTCCAGATATTTTAATTAATGCCAATAGCATTAAAATATTACAGCTTGAGATGCTTATGAAAAGTCTCTTTTATTCATTAAATTTCCCAGACCCAACATAATTAGAATTCTTAACATTGGTGATCTCTCAGCGTTGGCTTCCAAAATTAATGGTCTGAGTAATTTCTTACAGCAGACGAACTGAGTTTCAAAATCAATGTATTGCGGTAGTATACACCGGCTTTCTGTGAAGGCAGGATGCACCATTCCAAGACAACTTTCAAAAAGGAAAACACCCTCCATTTTCTCTCTGCCAGATTTCCGTATTCAGAAGACGTAATGAATAACTGTAAATTCCCGCACTCAACATTTAGAGAATCTTTGAACAGAAGCTGTCTGCACCACTTGAGTGTGCAAATCATGCTGGAGTTTTAGTGTCACACATTCTTTCTGCCATCTCAGTATAGGAGAGGCTGGCACTTAGGATGAGTTAGGAAGACAGGCCAGGAAGGGATGCTATTTTCTGCAGGTCCTGCTTCACTTGCAGTGGAAGTTGAGAGGACCATGATGAATGCAGTTGGGCACGGGACATTGTCCTGGTTCAGCCATCTGAATGGTGCTCTGTAGATTTGGGTTCTGCCAAAAGCCTGCTCTGTGAGCCTGGGAAGGTCGTTTAACCCAGGCGTTTTGCATGATGTTGCTAAATGGATGCTTTTAATTTCGGCATCTGATTTCCAGAGTGCGAAGCACTTCCAGCTGCAGCTCCTGCTGATGGGCCGAGAACCTGGGAAGAGCCGCGCTGAGCTAGGAGCTGTAAGTCCTGCTGTTGCCAACCAGGCATGGTGGGATTGCACAGCTCTTTCTGGCAGCATCCTGATGGTAAGACTCAGGATCCTGGGTCCCATTGCCAGTCCTGGAAAGCCAGCAGCTCTGGTGGGTACAAATCACTCTACCTGTCCTCTCTATCTCATCTTTGCTCCAGTTTTGTCTTTTCTTACCCCCTATCTCTTTGCCTGGCTAGTCCCAATCCTCCTTGTCTGGATTAATTTCCTGAAGCTCAGTCCCCTTCTCTGTTCGGCACCAGGCTTCCTACATCTGCACTGTTTCTCTGTCCCAGCACCTTCATCCAGCCCATCAGAACTGTCTAGATTTCCCTACCTCCCCTTACGGCTGCAGCTCTTCCAGGATCCTGGCCAAGTCTTCTTTCTCTTCTGCCAGCACAGTTGAGTTTGTTCCCCTTGTGGTCTCAGTGCCAGAAAATAGGTGATCTCTGCACCCACAGCAGAGCGATGAAGAGGTCTGTCTGTAGACAGTATCTTGCTCTGGTCCTTTAATCAGGCATTAACACGCATGTGGCGTGGCGAGTGGCAGTGTGTGAGCCTGTGGCATGGTGAGTGCTGGAAAGGGCTCTAGCTCTTCCATGCTGGGAGTTGAGTGGGATGGGGCTGTTCTAGGTGAGCTGAAGGGCACAATGAACCCAGTGTGACAGGATCCTCAGAGTTTTTAGGATTCCCACTGAAAAAAAAAAGTCTTAGCTGAGGAAGTCAGTTTCTATTTTTTTCAAGTGCTATCACTTGGCCACGCTTGCATAGATTTTCACAGCAGTAATGAAAAGGCACATCCTTAATACAAAGGTCACAAGTTGACTAAATTTCTTCTCCCCTATCCAAACTGCGAGGAGCCGTGGTGCATCTTAAAGTAGAGGATGTCAGTTCTTTTTCTTTTACCATTACAAAACAGTTCATTGTTCCCTGGCCTTGCCCTTGGGAATAGCTATATTGTTTTGGCTGAAGCTTTCCAAAATAATTCAGCCTGAGGCAGATGCCCAGGATGGAAAATGACAAGTTACTGGTCAAAATATGACAGTTATAAGCAGCTGAAAGTAGAGTCTTGTAATTGGAAATGTCAGGCGGTCTTGACAGTCGGCAGTGCTACCAGCCCACCAACCTCAGGAAGTTTGGTCAGGATTTTATGTGTAGGTAGAGACAGTCTGTACACCTTCTAGAAACCTCAGTAATTTAATACATGGCACAAAAGGGAGTAGCAAAGTTTTCTGGGTCTTAAAGCGTGGCATGAACTGCACCTCTGCTGCTGGCAGCTTTGTCATCTATTTGAACAGAAGCTGGACAACTGCCACGCTGGCTTCTCACAACTCTGGTGTTACCTTCTGCCTCTGAGCCCGAGGGAAAGTCTCAGGAAACAGATCAGGGACTGGATGTCAATCCACACCTGAGCTTCCCTCTAGCTATCACTTTCTGAGTGGAGTGGGATTCCCCAGTGCTTGAGTTGCTGAACTTGAGGGGGCAATTTTGCAGGGAGGAACGGCAGATCTACAGCTCCCAGCCCCTGCGAGCTCTGCTTATGCCTTCAGCATCTGTCATATTGAGGTGTGGTGGAAGCGTTGGAATGGGTCTGCATTTCTGTTCATCTCTTGGTCTGATATGTGCGTAGTGACTGGTTTGATTCCTACATCTCTCTGCCAGGTTTATTACCCAGCCATTTGACTTTAGCTGAGGAAAATATCAGATATTTCCAGCTATCTCTTGCACTTGAACCAAGTCGGTCACCACCTGCCTTTCAGACACCTTCCCAGGAGAGAAATTCACCTTTCCCTGGTGCTGGGGCAACCATCCAGCCTTGCAGTCAGTCACCACAGTTTCATTAAATTTTATATTTAACTTTCCGTCAGCACCTGAGACCAGAAAGAGTGTATTAGTGTCTTGGAGCTGGAACACTACATTGAATTACCTTGTTGGTTTATCTGGTCATAATAGCGAGAGAGATCCCAGTGCTATAGTTAAGAGTCTGTCAGCATTTCCATTATAAAACTCTTATTCTCAAGAGGTTTTATCTTAGCTGTAAAAGTCTGTTCCATTGCACAAACTTAGTTTATAACATGGCATAGAACAATATTTCATCTTTTAATATTGAAAACACATACACAGTTAGTTCATATTGAAATCTATATGTGCATAGCCAAAGATACACTGGGTTTAGGTAGCAAACAACCTGTTCAGCATCTTCTTCTCTTTTTAATTTAACTGACATGACATGATACTATGACCCTGGCTATTTTAATAGATATGATACTGTGGTTTGACAATCTTTTCCATTACTGGCTCATGAACTCCTCTAACATATGTTAATATGATTGTTCACAAGTGTAGCAGAGTCACACTGTGGAGGAAATGTAAGAGGTTTTGCACAAAGGCTGATTGCCCTCCTTCTCCTTTTATTCTAGACACCTGTTCAAGGTTCATGCTCTATAAAAGCAAAGTAAAAGCCTTGACCAATGTCCTGACAGGAAGGATTTGGCACATGTCTCATCATGGTTCTATCTACTGTGGTCTGCAGGGCAAGAAGACATCAGCCACTGAGGAACAGTCTCCTCCAGGGACCTCTCTCCTGCCTGAACTCATCCCCTAAAGCCTTCCCTCCTTACCACATCCTTGGTCTACTAGGCAGTGTGGGAGAAAGTCAGTGGAGAATGTAGGAGCTGCAGGCTTTGGCTCCCCAGGTCTCACCAGAGCTTCATCTGTTTTTTTTTTGTTGTTGTTGTTTCTTTAACAAAATGTTTATTGATTTTCTAGCAGGAAACAGTTGAGTCTGTGTCCTTTGGAGAAGCAGTGGCTACTTATCTCACCTAACTATCCAACCAAAGGACAGCATCTTTGGATGGGAGGGTTTGAATTCAATAAGAAAAAGCACCATTCCCATCTGGTGTACAGGGCCAGACAGCAGGGCTGCTGTAGAGGGTCCCTGCAAGGCACACTGAATTGTTTCTGAGGTTTTTCTTTTCTCCAGACACAGGTTGACACAGGCAGGAAGCTCCTTCTCCCAAAGCCTCTACCCATCTTGAGAAGAAGTGAATCATGCAGGACACTGGACATGAAAAGCCATGCAGAGAGCCTCCAAACTGAGTGTCAAATAAAACATATTCCATAGAAATATATTTTTTCCTGGACAAATTTCACTTTACGTGCTAAGGAAAAACTTTTTTTATCCAGTCCTCATGACTTTTCAAAACTTACGGCAAGATAGTTTGTGTCCTAGAGACCCAGAAGTGCTCCCGTTTCCCTGGTGCGGCTGCACTGGTGCTACAGTGACTTTGAGAATGCGACTTTCTGTTAGACAGACTGCCTGTTTGCTTTTGCTTTCCATCCCAGCCATATCATATTATCCTCACTTCTGCCTTCTTTTCCTTTGGTGATGCTGCTGAATTTCAGATGCAATTTGCTCAAGTTGGGGTCTACCTTCAGCTGCTGCTTGGCATGGTCAGACAGCCTGGGGCCTCTGGCTGTGTTTGTTGGGGGTAGCTTCTAACTGGAATCAGGATTTTCTTGCTCACAGCTTTCCTACCTCCTCTTCTAAGGTCTGCTTCCCTTTTGACACGTGGCTTTGGACTCCTTTCCCATACACACACTTTCACCCTTTTGACAAGGCTCATTTTTCAGGACAGAGATTGTATTTCTCATAAAAATGCTGGCAAAGATAAAGGCCATACGGGTCTGTGGACCAGCTGATAGAAATTCATCTAAATCCCATGCTGATGGTTTCCCATTGATAGTCAAGGCTACACAGGCACGGTTGCAAGCCTGTGATTCAGCAACTTAAACTGATTAATCAAGTCACTTGATTTTTTATGCATGCAAGTGTGCCCAAGGCAGCTGCATTAGTTCGGCTTCTAGTCAGAGTGTTAGTAGTGTTGAGGATGTCAAAGGGTTTTGTGATATTGATATATATAAAAAAATTATGCTTAGTTTTCTGATTAGGTTGTGGTTTTAAATAGTCTTTAGCAGCATTCATTCAGTTGATAGAATCCTTTCTGCAAATTTGCATGCACGTTGTACTACTGATGCTGCATTTCTTAATTATGGATACACTTTATCTGACTAAAACATGTAACAGGCCCTTTAGCATAAATTATACTCGATGTGTGTGTACTGACAGTACTCCCCAGGTGTGTGAAGGGATTAGTACATGTTAGAAAAGTGCATGCATCTCAGTAAAAAGTTTAAGAAAACTTATCAATTTCCAAAAAAGCCCCTGCTAAAATCCACAAGAACACAAACCCAGAGCGATTTTTGGCTGCAGCAGAGAAATGCTGTATCTGCTGTTTCCTAAATACCCTCATGGTTTTGGAGACACATAGGCAGAATCTGAGATACTGATGGGCTCGGTAGCATCATAAGTGCATGCTTTGAGACAGTGTGTTTATAGGTGTGTGTTTTTTTCTTTATAAAATGAAGGAGTAACCAGAGGAAATGTCAGCATGTTTTCCTGGCTCCCTACTTAAAAAAAACCAAACAAAACAGAAGGACATCTGTATTTCTGGGGTCATTGGTGTGGCTTCAGTCATCCTAATGCTGCAAAAGACAACTTTTTTTGAGGCATACAGCTGGTAGGAGTGTGAGGAGCAAGCAAAGCTCATTTACAGCCTGCAGCTGCCAGCGAGCACTCAGCAGTCTCAGCTGTCCTGGGGGTTAATGCTAAGCACTGGAAAAGAAGGGGAAGCATCTGTACAAAAAGCCTTGCTTTCAGCCTGCTCCTGCCTTCTCATGCACGTATTAGGTCAAGAGACTTCATTGACTTTCTTGGCTCTGAGGATTCATAGCCATCTCCTCAATACACTGTATCAGAAGACAGGACTTAGGATCCTGTGGTTCTAGGTGCAAAATTAAGAATACATTTCAAATTGGTATGTTAGAAAAAAATAAGGCAAAACTAGAAAATGAATGGTTGGATTGAATGGAGTCAAAGGGATGCAGATATTTGGGTTTGTTAGAGATTTGTCATGGCAGCAGTAGTTGTTGATATTTATTTTTCCTCACTTCAGTAGAACAGTATTTGTTAATAATTCTAATAATAAAACATCAAGAACAATTGCCAGATTTGCCATTTTTCCCCCCAGTCCGTGGCTAAATCAAATATTCAAATAAAGGAATATCTTGCATTTTTGTTTGTGTGTTTTTATCCCCCCTAAGTATGGAAGACCTGGCATAACATGATGGAGCCTGTAGGAAACACCTCCACGAGTGACCTTCTTCTGGCCAGGAGAGAAGCTCAAATACACTTTACACCACTTGCATTGTGAGCTGCAACAACTGCTGCAAATACATCAATATGAAAAAACACCAAACCAACCCAAACCCCAACCCGGTTAGAACTGACTCACAGATGGACAAATTTGTTATTGTTTTCATGATCTTTTGCAATGTGTTTGCAGGTTTCCACAGCCTTGTTTAAATTCAAGCAAGGACCTTTTTGCACCAACTTTGCAGGATTTCATTTGTGAGTTGTACATTTAATTCTCCACAGCAGATGGTAATGTGTGGGTGTACTGCTGTATATTTGCAACAGAGTCCTTATCCTACAAAATTAATTAAGTGTCTCATGTGCTGATTTTAAATCAGAATTGTATTGTTCGTAAAAAGCTAATTCTTGCATATCATTTTGTCGGGACCTGTGCAATTCCAACAAACTGCAAGGGAAGAAAAGTCAAAGTGCTGCTTTAAAGCAACTAGATCATGGCAGCTCTAGTCAACCCCGACACACAGGCTGAAGAGCTAATGACTTTGTGTGTTTAAAAGTCACTTAAATTAAGTATTTTGAGCCTTAGTGTCAGGTAACTCCAGATGTGGCTATGAAGGAGGTTGCTGGGCAGTTCAGTCAGGCTTGGGGACACGCAGCACAGACAAGTCCTCCAAATTAATCCCCTTTTCTTTTAGTGGGTTTCTTTTCTTATCAGATGTTTATTTTGAAATGATTGCTTAGGCACTGGTGGCAGTACTTACGATAATTTCCAAAGTTTAGGGGGTTTTATTTGTGTTTCCTTCTAAGTTGATAAAATGTCTTTATGAAAGCTGCCACTGGTGGCTCGCACTTGTGCTTCAGCCATGCAGCCATCCCAGGCTGCACGTCTGCGTCTTGGAGAAGAAAGCATCAGGCTGAGCAGAGATTTTCAGCAGAGCTCAGGTACTTCCAGACTTGCCAGAGCCCCATGCCACTGGCTGCTTTACGACACAGAAAATGGGGCTTCATCTAGGATGGGTGTCATCGGAAGAGAGGAGACCCAAGGCCTTGGTTGTTGTAGTGTTAAGCAGGTGGTCAGGTTGGGCAAAAAAAAGCCAAAGATGGTTATTTGCCTGCTCTACCGGCCTGAGTGACAGGTACTGAGCTGCTGTGAGACAGAGGTTGGTTAATCAGAAATGATGTTTAGGGGATTTGGTTCCTGACTTCAAATAACAGATTGATGCAGGGGGGTGCTGTGTGCCACACAGGGCAGGTAAGACAGTGCCTCAGTCAGAAGGTCCCCAGTATGCTGCCCCTGGGCCATTGAGAGTATTAACAAGGAACTAAATAACTGTCCCTCTTATACTTCAGACAGTGGAGCAAGTCTGGGTGGATGGGAGCACCTCACAGCCCCCAGTGCTGGCTGGGAGCTACACATCGAGCTGCTTGGCCAAGCACCAGACACAGGGCTCAGTGTGGGGGTGAACAATTGAATGAGGGACCTCAAGGCTAGTGGCTGATGTATTTGGGGACAAGACACTTGTTTTGGTGCAGTGTTGGGGGCATTCCCATGTTCCCATATCACATTGGTTTGCTTCTTATCTTGGTGGGGGGAAGAAACATGAACCAACCTTGTAAGTAAGTAGCATTACTTGGGTCATGATTGCTGGCAGCTCTGAATCCCAGTGATTTGAGATTAGGCTGAAGGTTTATTTGGGAATGGACAGGACAGAGGTTTGCGATTTTTTTTTTTTGGCACAACAAATAATTTGCAGGCCTGTAACATTTACAATCTGAATGAAATTAAAGATGAAATACTTTGACTGGTGTCATAGGGATGCTGTAGATCTAACTTTGGTGTTTCAGACAGTGTTTTAAGTTTTTGCATGTGTGCATCCATGTCCCCATCTTCACAGCTATTTCTCTTGAAAGAGTATTTCACAAAATTGCTAATCTGATAATCAGGAAGAATGACTCTGGTTTCTTGTCCTCAGTTGTGTGGGAGTTGATTTACTTTGCTTTTGTTTGACCTGGCCTTTTGGTCACTTGTCTTCCTACAGCCTTTCAAATCTTATCCCTGGCAGATTTAAGGAAACAGGCATTTTGAAAGGCATGTTTGAAAGAACAGAATCAATTTGAGCTCAGTTACTGTGGAGTAAGTTTCCATTCAGCTCACCATCCTAGTAGCCTCAGTGCACTCAATCCCATTTGGCATACAGCACTTCTAAGAAAGGCCTCAGAAGTGCCTGTGGCACCAGCCTACACATTCTCCTGGTTGTTGCAGGTACCACTCCAATTCACCTGGGATGAAAGCAATTTCCTGAGATGCAGCAATGCCCAGGAGCACCCCACAGGGCAGGTACGTGTGTCTGTAAGTGGTTGTTGCTTTTTGTTTCCTTGCTGCAGAAATTCCTGTTTGGCCCCAGCTGATTTGCCCCCTGAAGCTCAGCTGGATAGGTTCCATGACAGCTTCCAGGTTCAAGAAGTCAGTTATTTTTAGAAGAGATGCCAGATTAGTCAGAGCTTCCATAAAATTATGCTGGATTTGATCTCCTTTCATTGTGCTCTGTACATACAATTAATTACTTTTGTGCATGGAGCTTAGCCTGCAGTATCTCCAGCACAGGGAATAGTTTGTGTCATCGTGCACTGGTCTAGCTTTACCTCATCCATCTGCAGTTATGTAAGCAAGATGGGTAAATTACCAGCCTCCCATCTCCTGGTACAGATAAAGAAAGGGGATCCCCAAGGCACATTCTGGGTGTCTCTCTCCTCATTAACTATCCTGAGGCTAAATTCAAGTACCAAGGCAGCAGCCTCCAGTAGGTAGGGTGCATCCTGACCCAACCATCTCAATAGAAATCATCCATGGCACCAGCATATTGGCCCACTTTGGCTGCAACCAATGCAGTATCACAAGGGAAGCTAAGTTCCCACATCAGAAATCCCAAAGTAACTCACAGCTGTTATCTTGGATACAACAGCCACTATTATCAGCAGGCACTCCCCCCTCTCCCCCTTCATTCAAAGCCCGTTATTGGGACCAAGGTAGACTGAAGTGGAACAGAAATTGAACACACTCAAACCACCCTTCCCCCCAGGTGATTTTCCTATTTATGCAGCAGGCTTGCTAATTGCAGAAAGTGATTACCCTTTCAGGGAAGAAATATGAAACTTGATTACTTTGAATGAGTGTTACTGAAATTTGTTTCTGATCCCAGCTGGGTAGAAATTATGCTTGAAGTAACTTTCTAAATATGCTCACATAGCATCATTGAAGCAAGGGTCCATCTGTGACCACTTTGATCCAGCATACATTTGTGATACTGCAAAAGGGAGAGTGAACTTTACTTATAAGATCCTTAAAGCAGGTAGTCTCCTTCTTGTGTTGTGTGTGTATGTGAGCTAATGTACAGCTCAAGTAAACTCACTAATGCAAGCTGGAGGGAATGGAGAAATAGGTACCTCTCACAAACAAGACGCGGAAGACCAGTAACCAACCTTTAAGAGGAAGTGGGGAAATAATTTGGATCAAAACTGGCCTCTATGTAAAGTCAACAGCAACACGCCAGACTATGCAGTCACATCTCTGTCTTAAGAGCATCTAGACCGTATGGTGATTTTCATCTCACTACTTCTCTGACAATACAGGGAAGATAAAAGGACAGGAAAAAGGTTAGGCAATGAACCTAATAAATTCTCTACTCTAAATAGTGTTATTATTTACTATGGTTCTTTCTGAAATTCAAAGTGTTGTGGGTTTTTTTAATAAAAAATGGGCTGATACATGTTACACCATGTTATAATGTATATATGTATATCAGGAATGTGTGCATATACATATATAGATAGATGTAAGGATTATGTATTTCAGAGCAAGCCTTTAAAAGCAAATGAGTAACTTGTGCATTTGACTATGGTATGGGCAGGTTGATTTAAGGATGAATTAAGCAAGCTGTAAATTTAAGAACAAACTCATTCTGTGGCCTGAAATTAATTACTATAACCAACATGGTAACTTAATCTCACAAAAACACGAGTTTATTAATAGGTGAAGGAGCTGAAGAACCACACAGTCCATCCAGCCCTTTGATATAGTTTTCCTAATCTCAGATACGAAATCCAATGCTGCAGTTTTACAAGGTACATATTCTCCATTAGTGAATGTTACAGAACACAAACATGAAGTGAATATTTGTATTAATGGGATTCAAACAAGTCAACCGAAAGAAGTATCAACTCTACTTATAACACGGTGAAAAGAATCAAATTTGGAATGTGATCATATATAACGCTGTACAGCAGATATGTACACTTTGATATTGCATGACATTCATAGCATATTCATAGAAAAGTCAAACGAAGTGATGGTTTAAAAATTGTACTAACATCAAAATTTGCTTGCTACTTTTGTTAAGTGTTGATATTGACTGAGTTAATATTCTCATTGTGTAAAAATACTGTATATAGTAGAAATCCTTCAGTATCTTCTACATTCAAATAAAGTTACAGTTACAGTTCGGTATTTGGTGTTCAAAATCTTAAATTAAATGGCCGATTCTTCCTAATCTGCAAAAGGAAAAACAAATAATGAATATGCTCAAGTCTGGTTTGGCTAGTACGTTTCTCTCTTGAAGACCTTAATTCTGAAGTCAGACTAACATCTACTTTGTTTGATGTGTGGCTGGGATTACTAAAACATCTGAACACAGTTAAAAAGGTGGAAAGTCCATAGCCATTCTACACACTTTCATTTATTGTCTGGACAATTAAAGTACAAATAATTCAAACACAACAAGGTTATGAAAAAAACATTTACAATACTTTCCCTCAGAAATGATCTAAACTAGCAAGGTTAACATGAAGTCATTCATTATAACTAAAGTATACAACTGCCTGGTCCTAAGAAAGATTTTTTAAATTATTATTATTATTCAGATAGTAAAACACATCGTAGAGAAAAGATTCTGACATGCCTTCCCCACTAATGCTTAGCAAATGCATCAAAACTTTCCCAGCAAACTGCGCTCATTCATAGCAGATGATGTATAAAGGTTTCCCTGAACATTGAATGAGTGTTCCTTTAAACTAAAATCTAACATTGCTAAAGTAAAAAACTGATAAAATTATGATGCAGCCTTTGCTTTAGTTATTTGTCTACTACAAAAGTTTGCCTCTTCAGTGTGAAAAAACAATACTTAGTCTACATGCAGTTAGTGGGTATAGCATGGAAAAAATGCACAAAATAAGCACAAGTTATAAATAACCATAACGTTTTATTACCATTAAGACTAAACTTGTATTGAAAAGATTTTATATAACAAGACAAGAAAAGCAATAGCAAATTTAACTATCAACTAGATTATGCATAGCGAGTAACTGTTTCTAGTACTCAGGGAAGAGCATGACCCTTTTTTGTTTTAAATATATAACCGTACAAAGCACAAACATACTAAAATGATCAGTGCACTGGACATGGGAGAGCACCCCCTCAGTCATTTTGTTCCCTTAGCTCTGTTTTCCCCAATCTGAATTACATTAAAATAAAGACCCAGTTGTTTTCATTTCTACTGTGCAGTAAGAAAAAATATTCACAACAAACATGACAATATATCAAACAATATTTCTACACAAGTTACCTTGATACCTCTGTCACTTAAGTATCATAAGAAAACATTTTAAGACATATACAAACAAAACTAGCAAAGTGTTACAACTTATAATAAATTAACCAAAAGAAAAAATAACTTTATATATATATATATTTATATTATATATACACATACACACACAACAAAATGACACAATAATATGCTTCTTCCCATAGTTTAAGTAAACAAATAAGTAGACTAGCCAAACTAGCTATATTTGATTTTGGCCATATGCATCACATCGGCAATTAAATAAATAAGTGTTTCAAGCAACATAAACAGTGTTCCAAATGTGCCAACACAGCCCAATTATATTAGCTTGGGCTATAAAGTGAATTTGAAAATTCTTAACAAATTTAAAGCAAATGTATTTTCTCTAAACACATTACATTTAACTATGATACTAAGATATGTAAATAATTTTGTAGCACCTACCGCTCAAACCAAGGAAGTTTTTGATCAAAAATTAATTTTTTTAACTTTTGTTCTGCTGATATCCCATACTGATGACTTAAAGAAAAACCGTCTTGCAACTCATCTCCTTGCTTTTGGGTTTTGACTGTGGGTAACTGCGTGCCTGGGAAGAACACTCTCCCGTACTGTATTTAATATTTTTATTACATGCTATGAAAAGATACGAAGATCATCTGTTTGTACCCCATCCTTCAAAAAACAATCTACTAATCCAGTTTAAAACACACATCTTGATCTCTAAAAAGTTACCAGTGCAGTATGAACATGACAAAGTTGTCAATTTCCCCTAAATTAGCCAGTCAAAATATTTTTTCTCAAATCCAGATTCTCTTGTAAAAATTCTTTATATTTTATAAAAATAGATTTTTCTTGAAACCCATTTTCAGCAAAGAGACCACCTCTTTGGCAACATTGTTAATGTTATTTAAATTGTTATGTCATCAGGTATCCCCCTTTTCCCCATTCCCTAACAGAAGACTGTTTAGTTCACATGATACAAAAGAAAAAAGGAAAAATAAAAAAAGTTGCAAAATTATGTTCTTTTTGCAATTTTTATTGTTCCTCTTAAATTTACGTGGGGGGGTTTACCAATCTGATTCAATCAATGTTTTGAAAAAAAGAAAAGAAAGAAAAATTCTTGCTTTTAATCCCATTAGTTTGTAAAAATTGTTTTTGTTCTATTATTTTTTCAAATGAGTGAATGGTCATCTTAAAAAGACCCACCTTCAAGGAAGGTAGTAAAACTAGCTGGCCGGGTAAAAATCCCTGCACATTGTTATCTATGTATATTATATTCAACAACAACAGCTATGAAAGAACATTCAATGCATCAAAGGTTTTTTTTTTTCTAAGCATTATAAAATCCTTTCCTGTTCCTCACAGGATATCCAATGTTTTAATACTTAGGCAACACTGGCTTATAAAGTCCATGGTTGAATATAAGCCTTGAAGAGTTTTTTTTGTTTTGTTTTGTTCGTATATATATTTATATATATATATTTTAGTAAGTAAGGATATGAAATTCAGGATTTGTGGGTTTTATTGGTTTTAAAGGAAACTTGCAATACTCTGTCTCCTAAACGGTATCCATTAAGGCTGGCAATTGCCATGGCAGCTTCGTCGTAGTTGGTCATGGTGACAAAGCCAAATCCCTTGCACTTGTTGGTGTTAAAATCACGGATCACCTTGACATTATTGACTGCTCCAAAGGGACCAAACAACTGCCACAGCACGCTCTCATCCGAGTCGGGAGACAAGTTGTAGACGAAGATGCACCATCCAGTCCCAGTGTGACCAGGGATATTCATTCCAACAAGGCTCGTCATACCATCAATTGTGATTGGAGAAAACCTACCAAGTAAAAAGAGGGGTCTATTCTAAATATATCTCTTGGCACAAGATACATGGAACCAAGACTTTAAAATGACTAAATCAATGTTAATGAAAATTCTTGATCCTATATCCCCAGAAAATGACTACACAGTCACCCTTTGCCTCTTAAATTCTGCTTAAGCAAAGGGGAAGAGTGCTAAATAAACTGAACAAATGTGGACATATTTGCATCCCCCTTCAAGGATAAGCCCTACTTAAATTTATAAAGATGCAATAAAAGAAATGCTTAAGGGCAACCTAAGTCAAAAAGGGCCTCTGCACATGCTGCCATAATCATGGATTCATTTCAACAGGCCTGCACAAATTTGCCCTTTATTCTCATGACTAAAAGAATAGTTCTGGGACAATGGAGATCTAATGTTTTACTTCTTACTCGTTCACAGTGAAAAAATTCCACACTCCAAAACTTAAAGCTTAACACAAAATGCCATTGTCAGAATTCACCTGTAACAGTAGCCTCTAGTTGAAAATACTATTAGATTTAGAGACATGTGTGAGTGGTAGATTTCAATTCTCCTCCTAACATAGTCCTTAACTGACATACACCAGGGGAAAAGAAATCCAGTTCAAGTCCTAAAGCTGACCACATATTAAAGAAGATTCATGCACCAATTGTAGAGTTAGTAGATCAGTGCATAAATACAATTAATGAGCACATCAACTAATACCTTCATACTGTAAGGCTTCATATCCATGACAGGCTCTTTGATTTGATTCTTCCCACTCAACGTAGAAATAGATACCCCTAAAAATCTAATATAGTACCATATTTGCACACACACCCTCCCTTCACTTTGGGCACACATTTTCTTTACCCTCTAAATTCAGAAGCTGAAGTCAGGTAGTGTGTTTACGAACGCAGAACCATCACAGATTAGCATAGGCTAGGCAGGATCTGTGGAGGTCATCTGATCAATCCCCTGTCTGAAGCCACGCTAATTTCTTAAATTCGATCTGCTGATTATGACCTTGCACAAGAAACTTTAAGACCTCCAAGGATGGGAGGTCCACTCCTGCAGCCCCTACTCCAAAACATTACCACCCTTACTGTGAAGGATTTACCACTATACTCAGATTTCCCCTGCTGCAGCCTGTTACTATTGATTCTTCTCCTTTCATAGTCAATCTCCAACAGCAGCTTGGCTTACTCTTCTTTTTAGTGCCCCTTGTAGGCATCTGAGAACAGTCAGGGCTGAATTCTACATTTGCCTTGCCCAAATTCCACCACAGTCCTCCAGCTTTTCAAGGTCTCCCCAGTGGCAGCCTTGGCCAACAGCATAGTGACTGTCCCTTGCTCCCTCAGCAATTTAGTGTCACCCATTAATGCAAGGAGGGTACATAGCAGCCCGTGACTCAGGTTACTAATGAAGATGCTAAGCAGTATCAGCCCTCAGGATCAACACAATTTTCCTTTCATCAGTTTGAAAAAAGTGACATGCTTTCTGAAACTACACTTCGGGATGTGTTTTAAAGTAACAACTGCACAGAGAAAATATCTAAAAAATCCAGTTTGACATATACCTTCAATATGAGTTTTAATACCAGAACTGAGTTGCTCAGGATTTTCTGAGCCGTGACTGAGGGACAGAAGGGGGCTCAGTGTTGCTGAGTGAACTCTTGCACTCTTCAAAAGATTTTTTTGCACTGTAGTATTTCCACATATATTTAGTAATCTGCACAATATTACTGTTATTTGATATGCATCGCATAAATAAAACTAAACATGTGATGGCCGCTCACCATTCTGCTGGCTCCTGATGCCACTTCATATGTATATTCAAGGAAAATGAAGATACTTGGAACACATCTTAAGCTGAGGAACATCACTGGGGTGTAGCTACACTATAAACGTGCAGTTCAAATGCTCATAGCATTGGAACTTGAGATACAGGTTTGTAGACAGTTTATTAAAAATACATGGCAATTTACCAGCTGAACTTCACTTTTGCAAATCCTACTCATCTTTTAGCTTCCCTCCTGCATACTGAAAGTAGTAACATTTTCGTAACTGTTCAGCATGGCTCTAACCCATACTATGTGCTCAGCTGCTGAAAACAAAGACAGCTGGAAAAGACAAATTTATACTGCTTCTTCCACCATACATGGAATTGTAAATAAGGATGCTGGGACTGAGAGCTTGCACAAGCAAAAAGCTTCAATTTCTTTTGAAATTTTGAAGATGGTACTTCAAGTCCATTCCTGTCTAGTGCCAACTGTGCTAGCAATGTATGTAAGCCAGCAAGCACTCCTTTTCCGCAATTTTTCAATTCAACTTGAAGTACAACACTATACAGTACCCTGTGATTGTTATTGTAAACTCTGTGCAATGCTGAACTGTGCATGTCATAGTATGCTATAGTTTCACATTTTTAATGAATGCTGCACTGATGCAAAGGGTTAAAGTTTCATACAGTTCACTGGAGAGGAGCTTTTTCCCTGGAAACCTCTAGGAGATATGCAGTTTATGCACCATGAGCACAGGAGCTGCTGTAAATCAAAGAAACTAGTGCAAGCATATTGACACAAATACAAGATAACCTATTGCATAAGTAGCTTTGCTACTAGCAAGTGATCTGAAAATAGGGTCAATAAAACCTTTTTTCCACATCAGCACATATCATTTTCCAACAGTATCACATAATCAACCATACGGGAAGAATGACCTCCAGGATGACTAACACTAATGGACACTTCAGAGGCAGATTCAGAAATGATCATCAATACAGTGTGACCCTATGCCTGTAACTACTGGGTTTGCTAGTGCAAGTACAAGTTTAAGATTTACTGGGAGAAGACAGCTAATTTAAGATACTCACAAAACAACTTAAACTGATTTAAGACTAATGTAGCAGAATCTGAATATTAAGAAAGCATATGCATAACCTAAGACAGGTAACTTTCCTTTAGGTCATAGAAAATCTGAACTACCAAGGATTTTAATTCCGAGTAAGCTCTATTTGTCCTGTACCACATGCCTGTCCAATTCCAGGAAATGCATCAAACCTAAGGAAACTTCTGGAACAGACCCATCTCCTTTGGACACTGGCACATACCTGACAGATACTTGAGGCTGAGAATTTTGCCATGTTTTTGGCAACATATCAAGGAATAAATGCAAGGGGAAAGCAGGAGAAGCACTGTGTGATAAAATCAAGTTGGTAAGTTCTGACTCAGCTATCACCATCACTACTAAGGATACTATGAATGTAACAAATGTACTAATGAACACTGGAAATAGCACTTCTGGAAATATACATGGCTTGTGTTTTGACTGCTACTTATGTAAGCAGTCTTAAGATTTGTGATTTGTATGATAGTTATCCTGGCAGCAGTTAAAACCCACGTTACCTGTCCACTGCTAGCTAGCATGAAGATACTTACCATACCGTTTTACAGGGCGACCTTTAAAAAACCTCTAATAATGCTCAAGCATGGCAAGTAGATCATTTCAGAAGATTAAGTATTTTCTCATCTTAACAGGAATAAGACTACAACTTTATTGTGCTGTAAGAGTCACACATGTCCCATTAGAAGAAACACTAACAACACGTCAACTCATTTCAGCTATCAGAACACTGAACACTCATGAAACAGCAGAAATGTTTACAAATCAGTTGAGCTTTTATCACACATGCGTGCACATTCACACGAACACAGAGCTATTTTAAACAAAAAACAAATCTCAAACACTGAGAAAACGTCAAAGTATTAAACCTGTAACAAAAGAAACTTAGGGCTGATTAAGGTGCACACAGCTATAATTTCAAGTCAAACTTGAAGTTATAAGTAGTAGAAAGCTGATCTTAACTGAGATTTAGTCAACAACAGTGTAATTACAGTTTTAAGTTTTCCATTATCAGATAGTACATTAGTTAATATTTCCAATTCTGGAGAAAGCATGATTTAGCAGGTTTACTGCAGTTTAAATGCTTGTAGCTGTTGCACCTAAACCATTTGAGAAGCCCACCTGTAAAAAAAGAATGTGTGTGTGGCCTTTAAAAGTAACAAAACCAAACTGAAGTCCAAACTTAAAAAGATTTGACATGCTGGTGGAAGAAAAGGAATTAAAAAAAAAGTTAGTGAATTAAAAAAATAAATTGTAGCACCAATCTGTGCCAACACGGACATCTGGCAATCTGTGGAATTCTAATTACCTCTTTACGCCATAGGCCATATTAAGCAAATTGTCCAGCCTGAAAAGAGAAGGAGGGTCTTTGGGTTAATGTCTCACAGATGGCAAGATTGCTCAATGGAACTATTATTAATAGTGTTCCATTTTCAAAGAAGAAACGTTCAACAAGTTTCCCACACATCTAAGGAGCCTAACAACTCCCAGCCTCGTTTGTTAAGCCTGAGATTGTGCTTAAATTTCCACCACAGTTTTAAAAGTAATTTTAAACTTGTCTACAATCTTAATTTCCAGGGTTTGGTTTAAAAAAAAAAACCTGTTTTTTTTTAAAGATAATATTAGTATGAAATTTGTTCATCTTGCATTTAGAGTTAACTTGGAAATAAAAGGTTACAGTCCAAAATTGCTGGAACCAGAGAAATTCTTGATTGTAGTTGCTTTAACATAATACATTCTCCCCACGATATTGCATACTTAGTCTTAGTCCTCCATGATGTCAATTTAAATGACAACCAAATTCTGCAGAATATAAGCATCTGCTTTCCATGGGAGCACAATAAAGTCCTTCTACCCATGGAATGATTCAGTGATAACCTCAATGGACACAGCTGCGTGCCAAAGACAATTGTAAATGTAATGTATCTGATGACTGACTTATTTTAAAATGATCTTGAATTCATTAGCACTTTCCATCACTGAAAAACTATAACTACTTTTGAATAATTCTAAAACCAGCACGCAACTCATTTATACGAATATGTCTAAGTATTATTTTTGAAAGTAGATTTTTTTTATTTGAATGCTAGGTAGCCTGAAAGTTATTATCAAAATAACGAGAACATCAGGTATTGCTAACTCTGGCTTATTTATCAGATGGAAACAGTATATTCAAATTGCAAAACATAAGATGTCCCTGAAAGTATCTGAAGAATCATAAAGACTCATACAAGTTCTCTTTATACTAAGACCACATATCTCAGGCTAATAAATTTAATGATACTGCTGCTGACTGGAACAGACTCAGCTTTTTTCCTGCCACCAATCCACTGTCATTAACATCAAAGTCTAGGCTGTATCAAAACTGTAATAATATAGTAGAAAATAAAAGCATTACCCAAAAAAAAGTGAAAGAATAGGATAGTCACTGTTTATTTGATTATCAGTGTAACTCTATTCTGTCTTCCCTTTTTCTATGAGCCTTCATGAGATCAGATTGTACAGTGCTTCAGCTGTCTTAGTAAATACAACACGACTACTGCTGTCAGCAGATTTTCCTCCTCATTCTCCAGGAAAGAATATTTAATTTTACAAAGAAAATCAGGTCAGCCTACGCAACTAAAGCATATTTTCCTGCGCAGCAACTGCCCCACACATTGTCGTCACTGATGGAACTTCAGTTCTTTTTCAGGTAATTACCTGAATCTCTGAGCCTGGTGGTGAAGTGGTCCAGGGTAGCGTCTGTTGGGAGACTGATACAGCTGTGAAAGGAGTGCCTGGCTTGTTTTCTGGCTGGGGTTATTGGCAAACTTCACAGTAATTGGTTCTGTAGCACCACTAGGCTTCTGGCCATTTAGTCCCTTTATGGCTTCTTCTGCCTCTATTCTCTTATCAAAGCGGATAAATCCCACACCTCGAGAAACCCCTGGAAAGTAAAAAACATGTGAAATGTTAAATATTTGTAGAAACAGCCTTATCTACGCAGTTCTACACAACGAACATAAACTGAATGTTGGTTTTGACTTCACAGAATGCATGGCTTGCAAATTAAGGAAAGTCCTTCGAAGAAAAACACATTTTCAAATCTTCATTCTCCAAAATCAGTTCCTACCATATTTAATGTAGCTATATTAAGTAAACAAATTTCTGCTTTTTTACATTCTTCATTAAAGATACAGCAGTTACACTGCCAAACAGTTACACTTCTAAAGGACTGGGTACTGCATTTTACATTAAAAGTCGTAGTCTTAAAATTCAACTACAATCAGAGGTTAACAATTTTGCCATATTGCACATATCAAGAAAAGTTGTCTTTTAACCTGTGACTTGATCAACCAGAATCCGTGAGGTGATGATGCGCCCATATTGGGAGAATAACTGCTCTAATTCTTTCTGGGTCATTGTTTTCGGAAGGCCGCTGACATACAAGTTTGCATCTCTGATTGATGCTGAACTTGGACGGGCGTATGACACCTATGGATTGAAAAAAGAAAACATTAGTAAGCTAAAGCCACACTTCTAATTTTAAACAGATTATTCTGTTCTTTCACAAGCCATAACCTTCAAGATCAAATACTACCTGCTTTGTAAAACCCAAGCCAGGAAAGGATGGAAGAACAAAGAAAGAGCTACAGAGACCTTAAAATCAAATCCAAAAGCAGGCATAAAATAACTATTGTTCAGAGGTATATTAGTGCACAACTTCCTACACACAGCTTTATAGATTTACCCTTATGGGTTGTGGCTGCATGGATGATTAACCGTATCCTACGGATAACAACCTTAGCACACATGTAAGCACTCAAGTTCTAGTATGTTTTATTCCTACCCCACGGATCTGAAACAGATCGGGTTATTTCTGGAGTGATCTTTTGTGCTACCTCTTCGTGTTTTCATCCTGAGCATGTAAGATCTGTTCTGGATGAACAGTAAAGTACCAGTGAAATTAGACTAAATGAACATCTGCTTGAGGAACCACATACTGACATTCATTGTCCTATCTGCAATTTATCACAAGTTGCCTATAAGCCCAGAACCTGACCATAAAATATTATGACCAAGCAAACAAGGAAATCTGTGGCACTGCATATTCACTGTTAGAAAATTATTAAAGTCTCATCTGCTTTTCTACCTATGAATCACATTCATAATTATAATATGTGAATAAAGCCTTCTGCACTTGCAAAAACAAAATATACATTTAGAATACACATGCTTAAAAATATTTCCTGGATAAAGTTTAAAAGCAAGTATTCAGCTCAGATCATGAAAAATGACTTTGTAGCACATCTGAAATAGCACTGGATCCAAACCTGAATATTTTTTGCAGTTCATATTTAAATAAACTAAGTTGAATAGAGTAGTACATTCCTGCATGATGTCTTAAAAATGTGTCTTGGAAGGAAATGTAGGAGGTTCCCATCACAAAATATATTCAGCAATTGTATTCCACTCTTCCCAGGTCTTAGCCCAAACACAAATGATGTCAAATGGATGTCTTTATGTGTCAAACAGTTGTCTTTATGTGCTCCACACCTAAAAATAGATGTTGACTCAACACAGAAAATGTGAATGACTAATGTTTGCTTCCACAATCTTCTCCGCATAATAGCGGACAAACTCTAAAGAGGCTAAATTTTAAGGGTTTTAGCAATTTCCTTATAACTTACATGCTTATACATAACCTTTTAAATCTAACATTTACAGAGAAGGCTAGAGAGAAGAGGTGGAAAAATTTAGGGAAAGACATGTGAAAAAGAGGCTACATAAAACATTTGCATCAACTGAGGCAAGCTCAAGCATAGCACAAAACCACAAATGGGTGTAATGAGCAGAAAAACCTTCTAGTGCTAGCGATCAGTGCCGAAAGGGAAAAGGATATTGATAGAAACTACTCTCTGCCTCAGCAATTTAGGACCTCACAGGCCATGGGCTCCTAATGGGGTGCAACATTTAAGGCACCTAATCATTGGTCCCAAGCAACCCTCTGATGCTCTAGGACTAGAACATGTGACATTGGCTTTTATGTAACAATCAAGCCAGGTGCCTGGGGAAACCAGGAATAACTACACTGCTTTCAACCACACTTAGGCACATTGAAAAGCACCGGGTTTGGCCACACTTAGTTTGGTGGTTTCATGTCAGTGGCTTCATACCCCATGTCAGGGCTTTTGGGTAAGCAGACTCCCTCCATTCTCTGCAGATGCCTCACCTTGAGAGAGTACGGTAAGGGTTCTGATGCCTACAGTGTAACCAACTTGAGGAATAACAATTTGAAAACCACTTAAGAACCTCTCTAGAGTAGGGGCAGGGAGGACCTTACCTATTCCTCAAAACTGAGAGCTGCAAAATGATTTATAAAGTTCCTGGGAAGACAGCCAGGGGTTTCCTTTGGGTCTTCTCACTCTGGCACGTACATTAAGCAAATGTCACATTATTGGGAAGATGAAAAGTACTGGGAT
The DNA here is from genome assembly GCA_033558105.1 of Coccyzus lansbergi. NCBI lineage: Eukaryota > Metazoa > Chordata > Aves > Cuculiformes > Coccyzidae > Coccyzus > Coccyzus lansbergi. The sequence goes on along the minus strand of JAUMJK010000784.1, from coordinate 1,062,897 downwards.
ATGCAAAAAAACCCTACTTCCCAGAACACTGAGTCCCTGGTGCTTCTACGTACAGGAAATGATTTGCCTGTGGGCCGTGCAGGCGCAGTAAAACGGGGAGGCTGCACACACTCACAAATCCATTTACACACAGCACATATGAACACCTACTGCTGTTCAGGTAGAATTTTTATTTCCTCTTGCAATCAAACATTCAGGTTGCAGGGGAGCTGGGGCCAAAGAAAGAAGCTGCCAAAAGCAACTCAAACACCTTTAATACCAAGGAGAAAAGGTTGCAAGCTGAATGGACTCAAGGCTAGCAATGACAATTATTTATCTGCTTTTGAACCTTTTACATCTTCCCTCTCAGGTCAGCCAATGACAAATCAGATTGTATCATTCTGCTTTCAAGTTATTATTCAGTTAGTACTGAGGACGGGATGTCTTCCTGTGTATTAGCTATCAAACAAAGAAAATGCCCCCTGACCTACTACCAGAGCAGAAGCTCCTTGTGCTGTGAAAGTTGAGATGAGAGACAAAACCAGCTCCCATTTTATCTCTAAAACTGCAAAGCACTGGGTGAGGATGCTGCATTAATTCTTTATATTCAAATTTCAAAATGATTTATTTTTTTTCCCCTCATGGCAGTGTTAGTGCCCTATATCGAAAGTGTGTTGAGAAAGAAAAGAATATGGAAATCCTAGTCACCACAAGAAATTCAAATAAATGAGCTGGAGAATGCCAAGCTACTGCTTGACCCAGGCATTTCACAGCATTAAAATGTTTGTCCATTTGTATGATGGCTGGAGATCGAACAGTCGTGTTGTATTTCACTGGATAAGATCATTTAGAAGCTCTTCAGTCAAATTTGGAAGGAAAATTAATAAAGCGTTGTACAATTGATCTTCCAGCTTGCTGGCCTCTGATGTTAGTTTCTATAAATATATATACATTAACTGTGAAAAACATTTGCTAGAATATTTTTCCTCTGATATTGAACATTAGCAAGTGTAAGGACTTCTCTTGAATACAAACAGCCACCTCAAGTCCGCACCACTGTCTCCAAACTGTTTCAAAATCATAAGGCCCAGCATCTTACATCTTCCATGGTGATATGCGCTTTTTGGTCAGGAGCACAGAAAATATCACCAGGTTAGCTACCTTCCCTACTGATTTCCTACCCATTTTCCCCCATACAGAAAACGTCTTGAAAAATTTCTAACCCTGAGACCCTTCAGAACACAAACTGAAGTAGTCTGGTTTTTTCCAAGTAAGAGCCTGTAGAAAAGTCACCCAGAGGCATGAACGCATCCCATTTGTCTTAAGAGACTGGGCATGTATCAGCAACCATTGAAACACTGACATTTAACCACTTCATTGCTGCTCATTGCAAGAGTTTCCTTCAGTTCTGACACTGATCCTAAGCTCCTTGAACATGGAGTCGATTTCCAGAAGCCTCCTTGCAAAATTATTTTTATGGAGCAAGCCACAGTAATTTCTCAACTCCTGACTGCTCAAAGAGGAACAGCATAATCTTTCCCTGCAAGGATGTGCTTGTCAAGCAGAGCCACCCTGTCTTGGTCAAAACATCTGCTGACAAGCAACCTAGCAGCTCACGTCTTTCAAAAAACATAACTCCTCCCATAAGATTTATCTCTTGCACCGCATCTAGTGGCAGTCATCCAGGGAACATGAGAGTAGTCAGGAGCCTTTAACTAGAGTGCTGCATGGCAGCACAGGGAGTCACAGGCCACCAAACTACCTCACCAATGCTGCCTGTGATCCCTGGCACAGCACTCCATCTGCAAGTAGATAAGCTCTAGTTGGTATTGTGTCTCCCTAGGCAGCTTGCAAAAAGTGTTTGTGTAACATTCAAAAATAAGCCTCTCTGACCTTGATAATTCTGACTAACTTTGCTCCCATCTCTTTGCATGACACATGGGAAATGTAGGATTTCTTGCATACCTTACGGAGTGAGTCACTTTCTCACGCCCAAGGTCCAAATGTGTGAAGTGGAGACAACCCTTCCTTTACCTGCAGCCTTATTCCGCTGGTACACAATGCAAGTGCTTTAACATAATCTCTCAAAGAGCTTCACATGTGTAAACAAGGACAATCTCAATTTGTTTCATGCACATACCAAACCAGAAGTAAAACCTGCTTAATGCAAGAAAAGGGGCCATGGTTAGAACAGCTGTTTCCCCACAACCACTTCAAGACCCTTATCTGTGCCCTAATTTTGTGCAAAAGCACAGATTTAAGAAACCCTCCTTTGAGAGCTACATGCTCTCTCTGAACAAGCACACAAAAACCCTCTGGTACAGAGGGTGAAGACCAGAATCTGGAATATTTTGACATACAGTGCTTGCCCTGCCTTGTCCTTTCTCTTCCTTAGCTGAAGGATAGAGGAGGCTCATGATGCACGTCACTGTTGACCATTCAATGCCATTTTACTGGGATTAATTATGATTGCAGGTAAGATACAATGGTCTGTCCTATTATTTCAGGAAAGACATACACAGATAACCTAGAAGCACTCCAGTATCAAAAGCAGAGTTAAGAGAAACAATAGCTCAGGCTCTGTGGAATGAAAACAACTCAACGGCAAAACTGAAGCAGTTAAAAAAATCTCAATTAAGAGAAGACAGACAAAACTAACAGATAAAGACTATCTGCTGCCTGATGAAAGCAGGAGAGCCAAATTGAAGCCTTCAAATGCAACACTCAAGTCCTTTGAGCCACAGCATCATTACGAGCACAGAAGGGTGAAGGAAGATTTGTTAAAAAGCACTACAAAGTCCAAATGTTATGTGTACAGATAAAGGCTCAAGAGCAAAAATAAAGTAAACTTAGTTGAGACTTTCCAGGTCTGTGGCATCTTTAAAGTTTCTTGCCTCAAGCTTTATATCAGGGTGCAGGAGATGACCTCTCTTATGGCTAACTCCAAGATACCACATTACAGAACAAGCTATCACTAATTTTAGAAGGAACTATACAGCAACTACATCCCAAATCCACAGCTAACAAATGCCTGTAATCTGAATTTTCAGGGAAGGAAATGAGTGCACACTCTCTTCTACCTCTACCCTCTACAGAGATTTAGTGAGGTTTTGGGGGAAATGTAGCCAAATGCATCTGAATGTTGCTGCTGAGCCTGCACAGCACATGCACTGCAGCATACCGCATACACATATGCAAAAGGGGCTCAATACAGCTGCATACATATGGAACTTAAATACAAATCCCTCTGCCACAATCCAACAATGCTCTGTGTATCTTCCACCCTGTCCTAAGCCTCCATTTCCTTTCCCTCACAGAACCCCTAAGACCTCTCTGTGCCTTCCCCCCCATATTTCTTTTCCTCTGTTCCTCCACAAATCAAAGCACCCCCAGATCTCAGTACACCCTCCCCTTACTACCTGGACTTGAACAAATACCATTTCTTCACTGGGAGAAACAACTGCATCTGATGGCTGACCAGCTATGAGGCAGGTAGCCCACAGGGAGGCTGCAGGAAAACACAGGGGAAAAATGCAAGGTCATCAGCAGAGTACTGCATCAAGGGCATCCAGCTTTAGAGGTCAGCTACCATAACTATCCACAAGCCAGCACTTCCTGGCTGCAACTCAAATTACTGCATTTAACTCCCCTGTAACTCCCAAACTGGCTTGGGACAAGGTGCAGAAGATGCAGCTCTTCTCCCCATAATTCACTGTCAAACCCCCTCCTCCTCTGACTTGCACCTCCAATGCCTCCTCCACCACTGAACACAACTGCAAGGCAATCTTTTTGACAAATGACTTTGCAGGATATAAAAGTCCAAGGTTGCTATTATTTGGTCACCCTACAGTGACAGAACGATTTGTAGTTTTGCAGAGATTTACAAGAATTAACATGGACAGATTTAGAGCCCGAGTCTTACAGAAATACCTGGCATTTGAAAAAACACCACCCCCCAAGATAAATAGCAAGATCTTTAAGCAGCAATGTTATTACTTTATTTCCAGAAAGCTTTCTCCTACAGTCCTATTTGCTGCATTTTAAACTAGGACCATCCAGTCGATCAAATCAGGACAGCATAACAGAAAAACATTCTGAACTAACAATAAGAAGCATCAAAATAGTAGTAGTTAGATACCATATTATTGATTCTTTAACTGAAAATTTAAATTAGAAAAAAATCCCCAGCTCTAGAGGAATGATCCTATCAGTTTGGTATTTTATCATCTGGTAGATCTGATGGATTTAAAAACTGGAAAGCATTAAGGGCATAGAAAACGCAGATTGCTTCTCCCCTCACTCAAGAGGTCTGCTGCAGCAGTGTCACAGCATGCTACCTGCTCCTGTGAGGGAATAAAGAAACCAACCTACTTATCAGGCAATGGAGAAAAAGGAGAGGGGGGCACAAGACTGTGCTTCAGAAGGTCACTTACTCTTTTTAGATTTCAAACTTCCACTCAAAACATTGTTCTACTCTTGTTCCAACATCTCCCAACATGAAGCCAGGTCACCTAAATCCCTGGGTAAATTATAAAATGCTTCCTTTGCATCCTTTCGGAGGCTGTCCATTTTCCAGGACAGATTGTTTAAACAATCTGTACCCCATGCATCACACATCTTATTTTCCTTCCGATATTTGATGCAACTGAATTGCCAGGCAATCTTCAACAGCAGCAGTGACCTTTCATATGCTTTTATGGATGGGCAAATTTAATTTCTAAAAATAGATTCAATTTCTGGAATATATATTTATTTCAACACAAGCTGTATCTCCCCTCATTCTAAGCTGTTTTATGTCAAGCTTTAGCTGTAAAAAAGCGAAGCCCTTCTCCCTCACAAGATGCTGCTGCTGCTACAAAATTGCATAAATAAAATTTGCACTATGATCATCTGAGGAGGAACATAACGTATATAACCTATTACCAAATGCAACACTTCCTTCAATGCTTTCCCCAAACAAATATTCTGTAAATAGTCACCTCTCGACTTTGACTTGAAAGGGCATCATTGACTTAAATAAAAAGCACATAAATATTTTAGCTGCTACAGTGAAAAAGGGATTATTTATTGTAACAATGAAATAATAAAAAGAACATTTCTTCAGTTATTTTAGTCTGCACATCAGAGAGCAGACTGTGCCTAGCTGTTTTGCTGATCCTGCTATAAAACCAGTTCCTCCTGTGACTGCACGGCTGTTTTGCAAGGCATCAGGGGAGAGAACATTAAATGGCCACAGAAATTTTGCTGGAGTGAGAAGTACAGGATTTGGGGACACATGCAGATTTTTTTTTTTTTCTAATAATTAAGCCTTGTGGGGGTCAAAAAATGAAGGCAAATACGACCACCAGAGTAAGCTTGTGTTCATTCTCAGTGCAAGGGACAGCAGAGCCCACAACTATTTGAGCAAGCAGGACCAAGGTGACTGTAGGAAGCATTAGTAATTTGCCACTATACAAGGGCTTTCACAGATTACTCATTTAAACTTTCCATGAGAACAGTCCCAAACAAAAGGTACCTAGAAAAATGCTACCTGCCAGGTTGCAGCTACCCAGCTAGCGGGAGCAGAAGCCAGGACTCAGTACGTCCATCAAAAGGACATTACAGATTCATTCTGGCACATGAAAAATCAACTACACAAGAAAACAGAATAATGTAATACTTGGTACTTTTTCAGCCTAATATTATTCTAGTATTTATTTTTTAGTCTACAAAACTATATGCCACCAAATCCTTTCCTATATTTTTGAGGCAGGCTTTTTTAATACACCAAAAGAGCATTTGTGGTAACTGTAAAGGGCATATAGCTATATCAATCTCCTCTTATAGTTCAATATAGTAATTTATGAATTTGAATTCTTCAACCTTGTAATGAATCGCAGTGAGATGCTGAACTGGGGAGGGAGTGGACATGGACAACAGGCAAGCTAGGAGACTTCAGCAGCATCAAGTACAATTTCTTGCCACTTTGTGGTCCTTCAGAAACTAGGGATGACTCCAGCAGCACAGGGACTTCTGGGAGTCGTTAAAACATTACTCACCACTCACTTAGCCTGAACACTGGGGAACCTCTATCCTCGTCACACAGTATTGGGGATGCAGACCTAATTTAAGATTTCTAATGGCAAAACAATACATAAAACCAAAGAGGTAAGGTGAAGTACTTGCATGTGCTTCTGCAATTAAAAATCGGGTTGGGAAGTAAAAATTAGAAGCCTATTATGCCCAAAGTTTGCAAATTTGAATAGAATGCTCCCTTTGGGTTAGTTTTAGCCAGCTGCATAAACATACTTGAAAACAATTAAAAAAGCCTATGTAACTCCCCAGTCACCAAAGAAATTATACAGCTCCAGTGCATATAGGTTAGGGTCACTCCCTGCTTCTTATTAAATTTTAAACAGCTTTCAAGAGCCCAACAACATGTCATGAATTCTATAAAAGTTTACTAGCTATTAATATGCATAAAAACCCAAAGCTAATAAAATACTGGGATTCATAAAATTTATACTGAAGTGAAAAAAATTTTAAAAACATTCTGCGAAGATAGTTTAGCATGGGAAGTTCCTGGATAACAAAAATTTACTACACATGATAAAAAGGCAGGCATAATAGTTTAAATTTGCATGTTAAAAGTGTAAAGTAATAATTGGTGCAGGTAGGAGATTTTGAAGGCCTTTTTGTAACTAATACATTTCATGTAACCTCAGACTATTATGACTACAACAGCATTTCTCTGGCTCACAAAATCAGAGGCAAACAACATTGTACTTGGGTACCTAGGACAAGAAATGTAGTGCGTTTTCTAACAGTCAATGTTCAAAACAAAAATGCTACATTAAAAATTTATCTAATTTCCCGAGTTCTGAGTTTTTAAATAAAGAAGCCCAGAGATAGGTTAGTACTTTGAAAATACGGTAATTTTTCCTGATAACATGCCTTTAAAAGCAATTTGAAGAGCAACTTACTGCTCAACTTCTTACTGTAAGCAGAAACTGCTGAGTCCAAGCATGTATTTCCACCTGCAGCAGTAGATAAGACAGTAGATTTTGCAGTTTTGCCTTAAATATTCCTACAAGATTTTCTATTTAACTAAAAAACCCCATGGTGTGGGCATTTCGCTACACGTCCCACATACATATCTATGGGTTGGAACTGAGTTGGTCTAAGGGAGGTTTGGAAGCAGCCTTCTCTACATAATCCATACAGCTACTCCACTGCTTTCATAACCCTCAGCTTAGGACACTTCTGCTCTTCACTAATCAAACAGACCAGGGAAAAACTTGCTTGAAACCAAGACACGCAGGAACTCAAATATTTTTTGCTTTAGGTAATATAATTTTGTCCAAACTAAAACTATCTTTCTTGCAGGACACGTAGTCACTGACACCTGCACCAATATTCTGACAAGTAAAAATTCAATTCTTATATTATTTAAAATGAAATAAGAAAATGAATTAAGAAAATTATACACCTTAAAAGCCAGCATTTAAATACGATCAAAGCAGTTTCAAATCTGCTGTTTGTTCTCCTTCAATTTGTTGATTCACATTCCTTAAGCTGTATTATTTGTCAGAATTCGGGATGTGGAAATCTTCCACAAGCTGTTCCAAAAAAAGCTTTATCAGTCATGCAGCAAAACACATGCCAATGTAGAAACTTGCTTTTCTTGTGAGACCAATAAAGAAGGTCGTTGAATAACTAATGGTCTATTACAACAATGAAATGAGAGACTTCAGGGGGATGGCTAATCCCTCCAGCTTTTAAAAGAATAAATCAAACTAAGGATGTGGAAATTGATAAAAAACTGTTTATTTTGAGAATGACAAGCTATAACTTGAGGAACACTCACATCTGAAAACATGACTGTAAGAGCTACACATCAAGGTATTTCCTATTAAAACACAAGAAAATGTGTAACTTATAAACACGCTGTCACACATCTCACCTCTGTTTATGGATAACGGTATCACTATAGCTGTTTTATTCTACATTTAAGCCTCAACGCAAGGCTTTAAGGAGTTTCCTGTTACTTTCCCACTTTAACAACAGCACCAATTTCAGAGAAGGATTTAATCTTCTGTGCATCCTATCATAGTTCCAAGGAGGAGCTCATTAACCACACATCCCTTACAAATGGAGATTGCCAGAAACCATTTCAACTGCTTTCTCCACTTCCTATACAGAGCAAGAGGCACTTTCTGTTGTCTTACCTTTATGGTTTTGGTCTGGAGTCTGAGTCCATTTAAAGTGTTAATGGCTTTCTCTGCATCCTTTGGATCAATATAGTTAACGAATCCATACCCTAAACTCTGCCCTGTTGAAACACAAGAAAAGAAAAAAGGACTTAATATTTTAAACACACTCACAGCTTCCAAGAATGGAAACAATTTTATTCCATTGTTCTTTTAATCCCTGCTTTCCCCTATAGTCTCAATGCTGTTCATTAATACAGTGGAAGTAAATTGCCAATTGCTGCTCTAAAGATCCTACTTTAAAAAAGAAGCAGCAACTCCCAAGCCTCCCCTCCCCAAGAGTTAACTGAAAAAGCAGGTATGATGATGCCTGACAGCTGCAGAATCCCGTAATAGTGTTGCACTGAGTTCTTAATAAATGTAACTTACTGACCTGCCAGATTAATGAGGCCACCACTCAAAGATAAAAAGTATACACATAGTTTTGCTACTGTTTATAAAGAACTTTAGAAGTGTTTGAAATGAAAAACTAGGAAGTGGTGTTTTAACACAAACCTTGAAGCAGTTGACTGAGAAACAGACAACAACCTTTACATCTCATTTTATTGCTCAGTGAGCAGCCAGTAAATAGGAAAAGAATGGACAGATCAAATGGCACTAGGATGAGACCGCATTAAAGCTTTCCTCTGTGTATTAGAGCTGACAGCTAAAACCAAAACAGTACAACTGCTGCTGTGCACGGGATGGCAGGAGCCCACTTTAGCAGCCAAAATAATTTCAACAGCTTCTGTTTTACTAGCAAGATCTGTATTTATGTTTGCAGTAGGAAGAGGAGACCTGCCTAATAGCCGAGATAAGAAACAGAGTTGGAGAGGCCAGGCTGTTAGCACTACAGATATTCATTCACATAGTTCAAGGACAGAGCTGTGTGTCTGCAACAGACCATGAGAACCAACACCCAAGAGCTACTTTCTCCCTATTCCCAAATACCAAACTTTGCAGCATCAACACTACTAATGTGATGTGATAGTCACTTCCAGATCTCTTCCTCTATATGCCTCCTACTGAAATTATTTTACACATTTGGAAAACACTACAATTCTTACATTTGTATTTCTAAATACGTGTGCCTTAAAGGCAACCCACTACCAGGATTAAATGCCCAAGTAGTCGGGGAAGCAGCCCCAGATGCCAGCCAAGCTCCCCCTCATGCACACTTTCAGTGTATCCGGAGAAAAGAAGTCAAAGGACAATCTGCCTCTGGGTGGTGACGTACAGGGGATCCAAGCACTCCTGCTCAAAGGCAGCAAGAGAGGAGTCATGTGAAAATCCTCACAAAGCAGAACAGAATCTGTGAAAGTTTTCTGTCTGCAGGAGCAAACAGGCGACCCACCTACTGTTCAGCAGGAGCAAGTGGAGGTTGGGAAAGCAGCTGCACACCAAGTGCCTTGATGTACCCTGGAGGCACAGATACTGCCTCCCAAGCACAAAGCTTTGTTTCTTTGTCTTCTGGACTACAAAAAAGCATCTGTGTGTTTCTCAGTCAGACACCAAAGATACAGCATTTGCTGTAACACAAATACAGGGAGCGCTTCTAACTCACAAAATCAGATCAAAGCACCAGAAACTGCTATGTGATAGAAGGCCTTAAAAATCCACGGAAACACTGCAGTTCACGCCTAAAATGCCCACATGCAGGTCTAGGGGTAAGAAAAGGCTGTTACTAGCTTCAACATACCCAGGGAACAACCTCATCCAACCAATTTAACTTCAGAAAAAAAAGCATAAAAACATACCCAGTCTTCCAGGAGAGTTGTACTAATTCAAAAAATATTCTTACCTAAGGTACACAACATTAATCAAGAAGGAGCTAAAATCTGATTGAGCAATAAGCCTGGTGCAGAAATACTGTGAAGATCCTTTCCATGCCATACCCTCCTTTTCTCGTTTACCTGGCGTTTTACACAGCCCCAATCCCTGTGCCTCTGAATGTGTCAGAGCCTCAAAACATTTAATCCTAAACCATCCTAGGCAGAAAAAAACCCCCCCATTCTCTAGGAAATGAAACTCTTTTTGAGGAGGAAAGGAAATGCAAGGATCAGGGCTTGGAGTTTGTCACTGCTTTTCCCATTACCATCTACTGGCCTCCTGAGGTAAAGATAAAGGAAGTCATTGGCACAGGGCCTGGGATTAATGTCAGCCTGTCCAAACACAGGCTTCCATCTCCAGCCACTTATTCTCAAGGCACATGGACTAACCAACTTGAACAAACAGATAATGGTTGTTAATAACTTCTTGTAGGAACACTCTTGCTTCTGTAAATGCTTCTGCAAGGAAGAGTCTGAGGATAACAAACCCACAGTCAACATGGTGTAAGAGAATGGAACAGCAAAACAAGAAAAGGACAATACAGAAACTTCATAGGCCATTCACTCCTTACAGATCATTCGCTTTTCTCCTTGGAGCTCTCCAGTAATGTTATTCGAATTAATTTAATTCCACCATCTCTGATTCTCACTATCAACTAGAAACATTAAAAAATATTTTCTGCAAGGAGAAGGACAAGGAGTACTAACATGAATGAAGCTGTCTGCACAGGCACCTGTAGGACCTGGCTCAAAGAAAATAGATAGGCTGTCAAAGTTTTGCTTAGAATAACAGGTACATAGAAACATAATTTCTTTTGTTAACATATATCCCTGAACACAATGAATTTTAGAAAAGTTGTAACAGTCTAAGGCCTGTTACTCTAAGCTACTGATTGTGAGTTGGTATCAAATACATTAATGGCTATATTGGTTGGATTACATACTCACAAAAAAGTTAAGGTGGGTCTACTCAGCATTCTGAACACTGACTTCTATTCCTCCCTCCTTCCCCCATTTTAACTTAAAAAAACCTCAAACCACAAACTCTTTTCAGCCTACTGAAATCTTGATGCAATTCTTTCAGTGAGCTAATTCCTGGTGCTGCTTTCTGCTATTCGTTTTGTTTTGTACCACTGAAGCTAAAGGGAGAAAAAACTTTCAGTTAAGAGCTTGCCACTTCAGGGCTATACTTTGGTTAGTCTATTTTGTCTTTCCAAGCACATAAACACCATCATTTAATGAGGACAGCCCCTCATCACAAAACACTCAAAGAAAATAAACTCAGAAAAAAGAAATTTGTGAAAAGCTTTACAACTGCTGCCAGGCATCATAAAGTTTTAGTGTGCTAAACGTTTACAGCCAAGAAACCAAAAAAAGATAATATATCCAGCTAAAAATATTATTTTCAAATTATTCTCAAGAGCAACACGCTTTATGCCAGACAACACAGACTCTAAACATGAAATAAATTGTTACTAGTACAGAAAGAAGAGAAAGTCGTTCCATAATATGGTGAAGCAGTATGAACTCCGCAGGTTTTTTCATCATGTACTCTTATTGCAGGTACTCAAAAAGGGTAACATTTCTATGGACGCAAACTGGCAGCATGAAGCAAGCAGCTGGACCTCTCAGTGGGATGCCACGCAGGCACTGAAGTTCATTCCCATGCTACACTTCCCAGGAAAAGCACTGTAAATAGTAAATATTTTCTGTGGTTTGGAATCCAATAGTTCATCACATACTGTGATTCAGCAGGGCAGGCAAGAGATATTTCTAGATGATCCAGAACACAACCTTGTTATATCACTATTACTACTATCTTTGAGTGTTTTATCTATCTTGCAGAAAACACGTAGTGGTTCTCCTATGACCCAATAAAGAATAGGTCTAAGTAAGTGATAGCAAGGTTAAAAATGATCAAAGACCTGACAGTCTTTAAAAAAACACATGCAAAACCAATTCCAAGCTGGCAGTGTAGGCATTTTGTATTTTCAAAGGCTCCATTTCACAGAGCTGAAATGTCACCATGCTGAAAATAAACTATTAGAAACTACCTGAAAAAAAACAACATATCCTGTTCATAACATTTATCCATACATCCTAAAACTTGCAAGACTATGAAAAAGGCTGTACAAGTAAATGACCTGCACCTGCCTTTACTTCCTTTGTAAGCCAGCCTACTTCGGCCAATTTCATATTCAAGTTAAGAGATAAAAGGAAAACAGAAACCAACATAAGTCATAACAGAAATAATACAGGGAAAAAAAACAACCCAGAAGAAAAATCTCTGGCTAGGAAAGGTCAGAACAACAAGGTTTTATTTATAGATAACACACTTTCCCACCACCTTCACACTCATGCTGACTCATCAGCATACAATAGTAACAATACAGAAAAAGAGATGTGTTATGTACACCTGAGGAAGCTATATGAAGTACTACCTAAGAACTCAAGTGGACGTTAAAACAGCAGCTCCTAAAATTATACATGTTTAAATGAGATCATCTTGATCACTTGCACAGATTAGACCCTAAAAAAGGATGCAAATGGCTCTCTCGCAATTATCAGCAGTTCGTATGGCACTGAAGAAATTCCAGAAGCTCAGAGGAAAGACCAATTTTTGCAGTGAAATTCAAAACCAGAAAACTGGACAACCCAGGAAATGACAAGTCTGTCAGTTCTAATGCTGAGCAAGGCAAAATTACAGAATATTCAATACTGGACTCTAATAATAAAGAATTAGAGAGGGGTAATAAAATCAATGTCAATCAAATTAGGCTTATGGAAAATAGATTCTGTCAAACTAAACTGACATCCTTCTTGATGAGATTACAAGTTTGACTTACAAATTTTAAGAGCGTTGATTTAATAGCATTGATATACTTGGTCTTCTATAAAGCACTTGATTTGGTACTGCTTATTAATTGACTAAAACAAAATTAACACGGCACACACTAAACGGATTAAAAATTAATCAACCAACAGATCTCTAACTGGGAATTGTGAATAGAAAATCACTACAACGATATTTTCCTATGGGTCTCTCAGGAAACAGATCTCCACCCTAAACTGTTGGAAAAGACCAAGCTCCTTGCTCCTGAAGATAGACTGCAGAAAGATGGGATGACAACATAAGTACAAAAAGGACAGAGTAAAGGTACAACACAATTTAAGCTCCTCAGAAACTACAAACATGTAAATTCAGTAGCACAAACCTAAGATTACTTCTCAACAACCCAAGAATGATAATTTCTAAAAGAGAAACGAAGGACTGATACAGGGTGACAAATCAACCACATCAAGCTTGCAGTATGGCCAAAAGTTTGTGGCATAAAAGCTACATATTGAAGGAATGAAATAAAAATATGCCATTTATCTGGCTGCATGCCACACAGCCAAAACACTGTTCTCAATCCGGATGCGCGTTCTCCAAGAAAGATACTAATGCGTTGGCAATTGTGCCATGAGAACAGACTAACTTTCAGTTAGAAGATGAGGGTCAAACTGTCTACCTGATGAAGAAACAAGTTAAGCTGAACCTTAACAGTAGAACTTTGGCTCTCATCTGAAGCACAGAGATTTTTCTTGCTGTTTGTACAGCAGATAAAACAGAGTTTTGTATCTGAAGCCACACCCACTGGCAGTCAAAACAAGAAATAAGAGTAGAAACAACGCAGCAAATACCATTTTCCTGGGAAAGGTATTTTATCTGGTTTTGACATTGAACATCAGTTTAACTATGTACCAGTCTCTTACACCACCGGAAATCTGGAAAGTTCTGATTGTCTTCTTCAGAAAGCTATGCTTTAGCTCAAGGCGGAATTAATCCAGGAAAGGTTCTGAGAATATGTGAAGTGCTAAATAATTTCTTCTACTCTGAAGCTCTGCAAATACACCATTCCTGCTGGTTGTTCTCTGTGTAGCTCCTACTGTAACCATTCCCACAAGGGAAGTAGAAGTAAACTACTATGAGACAAGTTGGAAGCCTTCCCATTGCGAGAAACGATTCTAAAAGCAACTTTTAGAAGAACTACTTCAAATTGCTCACCTGTGGCCAGATAAGCAAAGAAGTGACTGGAAAATAAATCCTTTCTTTCTTTGATAATAAGTTACTCTAGAGCGCAATGTTGCATTGAAGGACCACAGCCCCTACTATGAACAGTCACTAAAAATGAAGCAGAGAATAGGACAGCAGCAGTACAAACTGCCTTGAATTGTGGTTTTGTTGTCCATTCCCAAATATAAAGCCTAATTAAAGCTGCCTGCCTGACAGCTGTAACAAACTCCACTGAGCATCAATGCTTTTCTGACACAAACCCTTCCTTCAGAAGTAGGCCATGTCTGACAGCATCTCCTATTAGCCAGGCAGAAGCCATCAGATGGTAACAGCCTTCAGTCACTCCAGATTTGGGACCAAAAGTAATGCTTGCCATAAATTGGGCCTCGCAGCTCTTTCTTTGCTTAAACCTCAATGAACATTTAGGGAAGAAATTACTGCCAGTGTAAGCTTCTCTATCAAAGCAGCTGAACTAAACTCAGTTTTGTGACTCTTCTAAGCAGACCTGCACATGCTCTTCAACCTTCCCCAACAACTCTCATGAACTGGAAATGTTGCTAATAAACACCACCTACAGATGGCTGGCAAGGAAAGCATCAAGAGATAGGAGAGAGACAACTCATGTGCTCCATCTAAATAACAGTGACAGAAGAGACATGCTAACACTCCAAGGTAAGCCCTGCTCCAGCTGGCAGTCCCATTTCAAAGCACAAACCTCCAAGCCTCCAAACCATTTCAGAAGTGTTTTAAATACACTTGGAAGAGCAAAGAATGACTGTACTTCTATGAAAAGTCATATGAAGTAGGGACTTGGGAGAAGGTTACATAAATATCCTTGAGAAGACACACTAGAAAAGCATAGATAAGGTCAAGTGAATTGCAGCCTTTATTTTTTTTCATTATTTCGATAAATGTTACCAACAAATAGAGCTGTTTACCTAAAAAAAGAAGATAAGCTACGGAGAGAAGACTCAGATCAAGGGAAAATAAGATCTGATCATGAGACCAGTTCAAACCCTGCTCCCTGTATGATGATTTTTATACCAATAACAGTGTCATTCATTCCCTATCCCTTCAAGGAGAAGCACCTGCTGTCATGACAGTGATGCACACTGCACTTAGAAGAGAAGCAAACCAGGAGGGAAGCAGCTTCTGCACACAGTGCTCTTAAGACCAAACAATTAAGCTAAGATTGTCACTGTCAAAACTCACTAAAACCCAACTACATAGGTAGCGTGTTCTGTGCACAGCACAGCTCTTCATCACAATATCCATTTAATCTATAGCTTATTTATAATACAGGAGTTTGTACAGAGTAGAATTTATCCAATATCTATTGTCCATGAATAGCACAAAAGCAAATTCCTGCTATTACAATCTAAGTATTGCTTTCGCATCTATTTAGGAAAAAATGCATAAATTTCATCAACACCAAAATGAGAGAATGGCTAGTAAATAGCTTGGGTTTTGCCTTGTAGAGGAAGGTTAACAAGTACAAGTTCTGTTCAGGAACATTCCACCAAATTACTGTTTTTTGGGTGCCCTTGTTAGTTCTTTTGAGATCTCATTCTAGATTAGAAAAAGTCAGCTGCATTTAAATACAATTCAGTCTAGAGCTCCTGATAAGTTTTAATGCTACATTGTCCCTACAACTAAGGAGCATGACTTATCCTTGGCTAAAAATAGTCATCAGCTAGATTTGAGCGTCAGTAGATTCTCCTTCTTAAGATCCTACTGGACAGGAAAGCCAGGTTCTAGATTAACACTAGTATACATTTATAACAGATCCTCTCCCAAAATGTTTGTAGTTCCATAACAAATAAGCAAATCTAATCACAAACCTTGAGGAAAATCCTTCTGTGTTCCACAGGCTGAAGTTTAACTCCAGCTAGGTTGTAAGGGTGTATGTGCTGACAAACCTACTCAGAAGGGACAAGACTTCTCAAGCAAACACTTCCCTCTAAGGTGTTAGAGCCCTGATCCCCAAATAGCAAAGGAATATCCCTTCCACAGGAAATGAGCAGGGAGAAAATTGCCATCACTAAAACTAAGTGCCAGAGAGACTGAGTTAAAAGATGATTTGTGCAGGAGAGACCTTTTTGAGGGGCTCAGGGGGGTCATGAGCTTCACATGTTCAGTTTAATGAACTCCAGCCCAAGTGGAAGTGCCTTCTCCAACAAAGACACTGCTACATGACTAAAAAAAAATCCCCCAAAGGAAGTCCTTGCAAACAGCATGCTACATCCCACATAACACTCCCCCTTGGGGAGAGGATGAGGGAAAATGAACCAGACAGATACTGCTCAATTTTAATATCTGAATGGGAAGTGCCAGATACTATGACAACAAGTCTAGAAAAACAAAAGAGGAAAAGAGGAGGAAAAAAGTATTGCCCAAAATACGAAACAAGTCCTATAAATGTAACTAAAGCAATCAAACCATTGGTGTCAGTGAGTGAACTGCAACTTCTAGACCACTGCACCTGTCTGAAGCAGAACCATCAAGACCTAAACACTATGACCTCAAAAACAATGCGGGACCCTCAACCACAACCTCTCCACAGACAAAGTAACATCTTTCAACCACAACCTTGTAGTTTTCAAGGTGCACTTTACCAGGCAGTGTCAAAGGAGATCACGTGAGTTTTGTCCTCCTTTGTATCTTTGACAGATCTTTTAATGCAAGACTGTAATTTAATGTCTTGATTTTCAGAGATGCTGAAGCAGTAGCAGTTCTCATGTAAATTAAAAACCAATTGGCAGTAGCTGCTATCCCTCAGAACTAGAGAACGATGATTCTCATTCTGAAATAGCCCCACACATCCACTCAGAAAACAGAACAAGATAAAGCAGCCTGCTGCTGCCAAGCACCACTAGATCCTTTTAAAAAATTCTATTCCATAGAAATTTCAAGAGGACTTTCGAAGCCATGCAATTGCTCCATTTTCTACTTGACCACACAAGCAATATAAAACATGCCTACTCTTGCAAACAGTGCCTTACAGTCTCAAAGGCTTCTAGCATTTCAGATGTTCTGCATCACACCTGAAACAAGACTTGGCTCTTACCTGCATAATGCACAATTTTAACAAAGTCAGCCGTGCCATTACTGTACTTCAGGACATGGACTAATCTGCACACAAAGCTTAAGTGGCAGTTTGAGACAGATGCTGCTGACTTGGCTGTAGTCTTCTGCAGTTCCCATTACCACAGCATGGAAGCGTTTTATCTCTGTAACGCACCTTTCCTCAAACACTACTGAGGAAAGCATTTTCACTCCTATTTTGGAGAAAAGAAATTGAAAGGCATCAAGATTTCCAAGGTGAACTTTGACAGAGTAACACAGTCCAAGGATCTAAAACTGCATCTCTCCACCCTAAGAAAGTAACCTGATTGGACCACTGTGATTTGTGCTGGGTCGAATATATCTTGTAAACACGCATTTCATGCTGCAGAATATATTATCCTCCTCCTCCTTCATTTTTGTGCTTTTATCAAGTTTCTTTAAATGTAAAACTGGATCTTAAGCATGGGTGCATTCATGTTACTTCAAGCAACTCAAAGTACTTTTTCAAAAGCTACTGCTCCTGCCATACTTAAGACAGTTCCACTTTGGAACAAATATTTGGACTCTCTCCCCCCTCAATTGACATCTCTGGCTTCCCTTTTCATCTTCTCCTCCCTCTTTCTTTCAAGAAGCACACTGCCTCTGAGTTAGCAGCTGTTCTGAGAAGAGCAAGGCTGCACTCCTCCCTGCTTTGTCTCAGAACAGAACAGGGACTGTACTATAAAAATCCAGTATTCTGGGGACAGGCATGAATGGACAAGAAACAGCCATGACTTGTCTATCCCGAACAGCAAATTCAATGCTGAATAAGAAACAAATTAAACAAGAACACAGACATTAGAAACAAACAGCCTAGGTTAAAACAATATTCAGTAAGAAAAAGTGAAAGCAAATAGACCCAGGGAAAAAAAGACATATCAGCACATATAAAGTCATACACGGCAGTGTGCAAAGAAATTCGTGACAGGAATTGCAAAAGTCATTGCATTACGTAAATACACTGCAGGAAGCTTTTCACATCCCAAATAAGACCATGTCACATCATGAAGAGGAGATATAGGGTTGCTGGACCACTAGTACATAAAGAATGTTAAAAACTACACCCAACGACAACAAGAAATCTATCTCCTAGACAAAGGAATATAGCATTAAATTAGACAAATTTCAGCAACCAGAAGGTTTATAAATCAAGAATAACTTCATGTTTGTGAACAACTTCAGATGCAAATTTAGAAGTGTCCAGCGTTAAAAGACAGAACATACTACCTTTTAGCTAACTTGAGACTGAAGAGATGCAAAACCCTATAGATACTTAAAATGTGTGAAGACTAGGACTAGAGATAAAATATTAGAAGTGTTCTACTTAACACCATTACTAAGAAGAGAACATGAAATTAAGATGCTAAAACACGTACACGGTGTGAAGACAGAGAGAAAAGGCACTTCAACAGTGGAAGCAGTAGGTCATGCAAGAAGCACATGCTTCATTATAGCAGACTTATCTTCCTTTCCTGCATCCCACCCCAAACACTGGCATTTCTGAAATTCAGATGAAAGTGGAAGGCAATTATAAAAAACCCTAGTACTGAACAACAGAAAAAAACTGAAAGCAAACCAAAGAAACAGTTATTTTTCACCAGTCAGGCTTCAACCAAAACAGACAGTAATTTTAGGGTACTGTGATACCATATTGCACAATTTCGGTGCAAATATACAAGATATTTTGTACCAATAAAAGGGACAGCAGGTTCCCATAATCAAAACTTATAAGAAACTCCACTAGTCTAAAAGACAATGAAGCAAGTGGTGGAGTTATGGGGAGAAGAAAGGCAGAAGGACCTAACCACAATAGAGCCTGGGCACTGACCAAAGTTACCACTTTCGTGACAGGTCAGAGAAATGACCTGGTGGAGTGAACAGTCAAACTAAATTAAGTAACACACCACTTGGTTCACAGGAAAGAAATTTTTGTTTAAAGGGCAAGAAAGTTCTTGCTTATATAGAAAAGCTACCCAAGCAGAGAAATTGGGAAAGGAAAGGCACAGTTAAAAAAATCCAGGTTATCTTCAAACCTGGAAGCAATTTGTGTGGAAATGGCAGCAATAACACTTCCAGACTGAAGGAAGTGGCAGAAGCACATAAAACAGGAGAAAACCAAGAGTTTGTTTGGCAAAACAAAAATCTTAAGTGGAACATTACAATATACTGCAGCAGTGATATCTGAAACCTGGCTGACTGCAAATTGAAAAAATCCTGGTAATTGTCAAATAATTTCACTCAGCAACATAAGGTCTTATACCTCAGCCTCTGTCAAAAAAAAAAAAGCCACCACAACACTAGGTAATTTCAGCGATCTGAACAATGACTCACAATACCTATTCTGTCTCAAACAGCTTAATAATTAAACTCATTGAGCTCCACTAAACAGTTTTTCCAATGCACAGAGGAAAGTAGTTTATTACAGACCGGAACACAATTTATTAACCACACAATCTATGTCTGCAGTATTTTTAATCTGATAAGCAAAAAAAAAAATCTGCAACCTGACAGCTACAAAGGTTAATTTGTAACAGTTAGGTTTATGCAGATTACTTTACACAGCATCTGGAATGATATTGAGAAAAGTAAAGCCACTTTACCACATTCTAAGATGTGATACCTACAGAAATTTTCCTATGCATCAAAATATATACCACAGTGAGCCTATTTAAGTTTACTTTGATTTTAAGACAGAACTTTCAGGGACTTTAAAACAAGCTGCAATTTAAGTGCATTTCAAATGTTTAACACACTCCTTTCAGGTATCTGAGGTACAAAGTAGTGAAAAGGAAAATTGCTTTACAGAGAACGCATGGCTCTGTGGTATGCATATACTAAACTGGATTACTTAAATTTCTTGAGACTTTGTTTCAATATTAGGGTGAACAAAGCTGTTGGATTTTTTTTCAAGACTGAAAAGAAACTTTTTTCCTTTTAAAGGCATATTTAAGCTTTATCAGCCAACCCCTTCTCCTACAAAACTGCCCACACATATAGCACTGGATATACTATGTCTGGATGTCACGACTACAGGCCATTCTTGCTCACTATCATGGAACACTGCAGATTTTGAAGGCTTGACAGCGGAGCCTTTAAAAAGGCTTTCCCCCCCAAAAAAATTAAACATGTATGTGGGTAAAGAGGAAAACACAGATAATTTTCCTTTTAGTTTCCTTTTGGCAAAGTACCTAAACACACCTAACCTGGAGCAATTAAGTACCACAATCTTACCAATAAACAAAATCAAGGTAAAGTAGCTACTCAAGTGTACTAGAAAACAAAGGAAATGTTACCAGTCAAGCTCCAAAGCTGATAATGCTTGGGTTTTGTTATTTTTTGTTATTTAAGACTAAGCAGCTGCAAAGCAGAAAAACACTTTAAAAAAGAGAAATGGGAGAAAGATGCATTAGTAAATAGAAATGACACAGATAGAGTACAAAGGGGAACAGAGGGTTCTAAAAAAGGAACTGCTGAAAAGTACTTCCTCCTTGTTACATGTCCTATCTTCTCATGCCCTACCTACCATTCTTACAACAGAGAAAGTCAAAACACCCCCTTACATCTAAACCAAAAGATTTCTAAGGAAGAGGAAGGCAGCCTCATTTTGTGGGTCCTAGAATGCCGTAGCAAGAAGACGCCTATTGATGACTTGTTTAAAGGTGTTTTAAAATGCACGTGAGCACAATTTTCCAAACAGGGCAGCCTGCACATTAGAACTTATACCACAGAAAGAGCAGCCCCTCTAGTAACAGCAACAATTAATCATACTGGCAATGCTGCCATTTGCTTGCAGGTGAGTATGACACAGCTTTTTGTCCATCTGCTTTTGCAACACCCCATGAAAAACATCTAAAGGAAAAAACCCAAATCACCAGACTAGGCTCTTGTGAATAAAGAAAGCATTCAGTTTTCCCCTCCTTAAGCTGATATATTCCACTGACTGAACAGATGCTGTGAGAGTCAGAACAATAGCAGTACTGGGTCAGAGCAAAGATCTGCTTAGTCCAATATCCTGTCTCCAGCAGCACCTGGAAGTCAGTAACTCAGACTAAAATTCCTAGCAAGGGTAAGCAGTAACATCTGCAAAGTCAGTGACAGATCCTGCTCAAGAAGAAAGGGTAACACAGCAGCTATGCCTAAACCCCAGCACCAAGAAAGTCAAAGCAGAGCCAATGAGCAAAGTCAAAATGGACTTGGACTTCAGCGACATGATGCCTTCTTCCTTTTCTGTATTCAATTCAGAGCTAAAATCTCAAAAGGACAAGAGGGACAAATAGGAAATGTGGCACCCAGGCAAAAATCTGTCCAAACAGGCATGCAGAGATGCAGAAGAGCCAGAACCCAGGTTGCAAAACAAAAGGCTTATCAAGTCAGAGGCTGAAATTCCCGGTCAATGACTACTCCAGGAATGAAGCACTGGACACAAGGTAGGATGCTGCTGAAATCCATAGACATAAGCTTGTCTGCTGGCAAAGGTTGAGCATCAGAGCAACTCCCAATGGCTGACAGATTACGGAGAAGGTTATCAGTGCTGACTACAAGCACGCAACTGCCAGAGTTGCATACTAAGGTTATTGGATTCCCAATTCATGCAGCAAGAGAAACTAAGTATGATAAAAAAAATATATTGGGAGCAGTGTTAGAGGAAGTGCAGGTGTAGAAGACAGTGGTAAGTCCTCCTCTTCATTTATTCTTGTACATAACCATGTAACAAAAAATGAACTCTTCTCTGAACCGTAAATCAAATTAAGATGATCAGGTAATGTTTCAAAACCACTGGAATCAAACCCCTGAAGCTTTCTGGAAACAATGGAAGAGGAAAAGATGTAAAAAGCCAGGCAAGACCTCCATTCAACACACATCCCAAAAGGAACTTGGCCCTCTACATATGGTGCCTTTCTTAAACAGAAAACAAGTTGGCTTGATCATGTAAATGATTCTTTGTTCAAGTCAGTTAGAATAACCCAAACAGATGATCTGAAGGATGAATCCGAGTGGATGAAGTCTGAAGTACTTGGTTTCACAGTGTTTTTAACAGTATTTGAACTGCACATAAACCAAGCTAGCAGAGCACACACAAAATCTGGGAGTACTGAGGATATTTACTCCTGTGAGGAGTAGATTCCAGTACTGTTCCTCAAGGTTTCAGATTGGCCATTCCCAGAAGCCGAGATGAAGATCATCTTGCTGTAAAGAACAGCATCTGAATGCTAGGAAGTCAAGTGATGGTTGATCAGCATTGCAGCAGTGAAGGAGCAAGAACTTCCTGGCTCTGTCTGAGAAACAGCTACTGTAGGTAGGTCTAATTAACCTGATCACAAGTTTATTAAACACCATCTTAATGTCAAGAACAAACTCCAAATGCAGCATTGATAAAAAGCAGTCCCATGAAAAAGAGCAGGAGTTAAGCCATTTTCAAACTCATTTATACTGGTTTTATAGAGGTCATTTTTGTTCTTAGAAGAGTTGTCTACTTACAGCACTGGGGAGATGGACAGAGGCAGTAACTGCAGCACAGCCATGCTGCTCACTGGTATGGCTGAAGGGCAGAAGGTTTTGAGTAGCAGAGAAATGATGAATGCTGGGGCAAGTCAGACTTGGAGCCCTGCAAGTATCTTTTGGTGTGCTGTCCACTTCCTGCCCCTAGACCCCATCTCAGCTGGACATAGCACATCATTAGTCGACAATGTTGCCTATCTCAGATCTTTCCTGGAACTTGTTCCTTTCCTCCCCCCCTTTCTCCTTGGGCTAAAAGGGAAGGAAAGAAAAAGGGTTAAGGGTAGAAGAAGCTGTGCATATGTGCTCAAGCACAGGTTCTGTGCTTCTAGAGGCAAGAGCAGAACAAGGGACAGGACAGACAACACTGGAGCTTAAGTCTGGATTATCAGGCAGTTTCATCAGAACTGTTTCACCTAGCTGCAACCTGGTACATAGTTATCTTCAATACAGATAAGAACAGAAAAAGTCTCAGAATAGAATATCAGCAAACACACTAACGCCTCATAAATAACCTTTCATCTGGAAGTCACAATTAGAGGTATAGGTGTTCTACTGCGATTGATGGGGCAAAAATATACTGCTCATCTTTCCTCACTGGACTTGATCTGAAGGTGATGTTCTTTAATCGAACTACACATTTAAAACTGAAGAATAAACTATTCATTAAAGGTATTTATACACTTCAGAACAAGCTCAGGACTGAAGCTGAACTTAATTAGAAAGCTCTTTCACAGCACAAGGGTCATGTCTCCTCGCTTTCTGCATATTTACCCCACTCATTTAAATTGCTTTTTTCTAAGAATAAAGAAATTAAAATTCTTTGTTTGCCAGCACGTAGTATGCACCAGACAACTGCAGAGAGGCAATGAAGAAAAAGACAGATGCAAATCTGACAGTTTTCCTCAGCATTCAGAATAGACAAACCACACCAAACATTTTAGAAATACAGCACTAAGATGCTCACTGTTATTTCTGTGTTCCCTCCCCCACAAAGCTAATAAATTTAGTTCAAATACCTAATGCAAATGTTTATTTAGACAATCAATATTTGTGGATTGTCTTGAATTTGCAGATCTTAGAATAGAATAGCCAACACTGAAATTACGTTTCTCTCTGCTCAAGAGGAGAACACAGTTTAAAAAATAAGCAGCTATAAAAATAACTGGGCCACCAAATAAAGACCAATTTTGCAAAGGTCTTCAGTGATAAAGCCATATACTAAGTCTTGTAAAATCAATCCTAGATTTTAGGTTTAAGACTGAAACATGCCTATTGTCCCCCATGCCTTCTAATATATTTATTCCCTTCATACAATCTGAGGTACCAGACAAATATTGAAGCACACTCTGTCTTCCCTCTGGTTCACAAAATTCTTCCAACTCTAGCACACATTAATGTGGACTTCTGCTTTCCTGGGCACTTGCCTTTAGCTGCACTTACAGTACTCGCCAAGCACTCTTCTCACTGCATTTTGACCACACACTCAACACAAGTAACTCCCATACAGACCTGTTCTACTAGAAAGGCCAATCTACAAGTCACTAAAAAGCTTAAAGGTAGTTAACTGAATTTGTTTTTTCAGGCAAAAAGAATTCTGTTGTATAAATGTTTCTCCTATTTCAAAGACTAAGTCTTTCGCTTTCAATGAAGTTTATGCAGAAAGCTTCCTTAGAGATTCCCTACATAGCCAATTTGAGAGGCACTACTAGATAAGGCCTTTAAATGCATTTGAACCAAATGCCAGAATTGTACTTGCTTTGTAAATGGTGAGCACAATAGAACATAAGTATTTTTTCCTGTTCTGGAAGATGGCGTTAATTCTGATCTACTACTGCAACAAAGCAACTGCTGCCAACACTGGGTCTAATCTAGCCAGATACGTACTGAATAAATGATCAGATCAGGGACTGGTTACCACTGCTTTATGGAGAATCACTAAAAAACCCTTCCAAGTTAACAAGGGAATAAACTACCTTTACAAGGTATTTTTCTTTAAACCCTGTTATTAGGTGAGCTTATGCCATGAGGCATGAGTGTTTACATACTTCCTAAACAGTTTATAAGTCTTATCTAATATAATCCCCACATTCTATAATCCTATCTGTTTAATGCATTTGAAGTAGGGTAAACTGCTGGAACCAGAAATCTCTCAAATGAAGGCACTTTCAAAGCACAATCAGTGAATTCAACATCAAATGTAAAAGTAGTTTATGCTCAGATTAGACTTGCAATCATTTAGGATCAGGTAACAATGTTGGGTTTCATAGTAAGCTACATTTATCTGCATACAGGTATTTTTTATCTTTCAATAAGGAAACTTTCTCTAAGAACTCTGTAAGAGGTTGTAGTGAAAACATAATACCAGCAGTCTTGTTTTTTAAATGTGAAATGTTCAGAGAACACATGCTCTATCTGCAGCTTCTAAAAAAACAGCTGTGAACTACTCACCGTGAATAAAAATATTTTCCCCCATGACAAAGCAGCACAATTTCTCTAATACCTCTGCAGTTTCCAGTCTGAGTCTATCAAACCAGACTTAACTGCTCAACAGTTACTGTCATGAAGTGCATTATCATAAGGCCTCTATCCTATAACTAAATTTAACCATTAACCCTGTTTTTACCTTGTGTTTTTCCATTATGATAAACTTTCAGAGCACCCCTTAAAACACTCAACAGACATTGACCTCTTGCTCATTGACACCAAACCTTCCACCAAAATATGTAAAGCTTAGCTGTTGCCCACAGCAAACACTGGGCCAATACTACAAGACGTCCATTCACCAAGGAAAGCTTGGGTAGAGCTTTCCTGGTACTGCATACACATCACTGGATTCAAGAGCTTCCCTCCTGGAGAGCCACACTGCTGGGGACCATGAACATACCTGGCCTTCCTTCCCTCCTGCTGCCTAAGCTCACTACCAGTGAGCAGCTAAAGGTCTCTGGTCCTGAAGATATCAACCTCCTCCATCAACTGCTTTCAAAATAATTACCGACTCCAGATGCTGAAATTAAGGCTGTTTGATTAGGCTCCAAATTCCAAACATGCAATCTCTGAACAGCAAGTTCCAAACAGAAACACCAGTTCAGTACCAATGTTCCCTGAACATGGTCGGTTAAGTAAAAACTGGGTCTTTGCTTTTTACAGCAGTATCTTTTTGATATGTGTTTCTAAGCCTCTCATACAGGGAGGTAGGAAAAAGTAATTTTTACAGAGGGCAGATGATACTGTCTTAACATAGTTTAGACATACTCCTGAACCAGAAGGGGATCACAGTGGCTAGCTCGGATCACAGGCACAAACACCCTCTCCAGGTTAGGAATTAACTGGTATTTATGGAGAAACGAGCATTGAACACTGCTCACACAGAAGGCATTTTTCTGTGCTCTCTCATAATGCTGCATTACTTGATTCAGCCATTTTCTTAGCTCTTGGATCATATGTTTGGACAATCAAACAGTGATGAATGGACAATCTGTAACTTACAGAGAGGACTACAGGTTAGCCAGTCAGTATTCCTTCGTCTCCTAACAAGTGAGAACACAGATGCTACTGCTTTAAGTCAGTTCGCCTGTCCTCATTTCCACTGAAATCATTAGTATTTATATTACATTTAATGCCATGATTTTTTACTGAACTGGTTTTAAAATCTGCATTAGTTCTATTATAAATACCTGAAATAAAAAAAATATCTAAGTCTGTGCATAATCTTAAGCAAATTGCAAATGCAAAAGGAACAAATAAAAGCAGAGTTGCATTTGGGGCAGAGGAACGATGAATGTCCTACTACGCACGCTAAGAACATGAAATTGTATCATACAACAGGAACATGCACACTGTTTTAAGTTAAGCAATGCACAGAAGCCCTATATCAATACTCAGTTTCACAGCATGCCTGGATCATTCCAAGATAACGACTGAGATCCAAAGACTTCAGATACCGATAATGTGAAGATTTGAAAATGCAAATTACAGCATAGAACACAAAACTAAACCTGAAGAGCTCAACTAAGGCCACCAAATCAATTAAAGAATTTATAACAAACATCTTCTCCCAAAAGCTATGTCAGTAATAACAATTCACTTGGCCAGCAGCAATTAGTGTCTGACAGACTACACTGACTGGATCTTTTATTTTCCAGCATGGAACAAAAGTTGAACATTCCTTCTTTCAAAACTTTCTGATTAATTCAATCCCCTTCTTTCCCAAGTCAAAGATATTTAGCACTGTATTTCTCTAGACAAAAGAAATAAAGAGCATCTGTAGCAACACGAAACTTAGCATCACTTGCAAGCACTAAGCCTCACATCCATCTGAAGTCGTAGCTGTTCCCTGTGATGCTACCTCCTTTCATATAATGCTGCTCTAAAATGTTTATGCCATTTAGTAATTTTAACTCAAGTTCCTTCTCATTTTTGAGAGTAGCTGATTAAACCTGAACAACTGGGTTGTTGGACGAAATATGCTGTAGCTATGAAATGGTACAGCAGGGACCAGTTTCACTGTTAATTTAAAATGCTAGAATTAATTAGGTAGTGTAAATGAAGAATTTAATAAGCACGCTTTACAACCACAAGTTCTGCTTTTATTAAACACCCCTGCCAAATGAAGGCAGCTATCTTCAGACTGATTTTCCTTGTCTCATTCCCTTAGAATCTCCACAGTGGGGAAAAAAACATTTTTCTATTGCAACCCCTCCCCCATAATTAAAATGTATGCCTGACTTCCATCTCCTCTTTCAAGTCATTAGCATCTTTTAAAAATGCTGCTGTATATCCTGCCTGTTCTGAGAAGCTACCAAACAAAACCAAAGTTTACAATTTTGGTTTTGAATACCAAATTAAAGGCTGTCTTAGAAGCTGTCATTCCTATTCAACTCAGTACCGTGTACTACTAAATTAGCACATTTTTTTTAGTAAAGGAATATGCTTGTTTAAACATGTGTCTTTCCAAAGCGAGGGGTAACATCACGAATGAATTTTCTTAAAAAGCCCTACTACTGCTCTATGACTGCAAAAAGGCTCAGAACAGGAGCTTTTCTTCAACATATATTATTTAATCCATTTTAAAATTAAAGAGCTCATATTATAAATTCTCTCAAATGTATCCTGTACACCTAAACAGACTGCATTTAGCTTTGAACTTCATGAAGAAAGTATTTTTTTTGGAGCCTAAGCATTCTACAAGACTTGTGCAATTCCCTAACAGGACTGGGAAAATATCATATTTTACACAAACCAATTCAATCCTATCTAGCCTCAAAACTAAGTTAGATATTTTCTAATGTGGCTTTCCCACGGTAACTGAAGATCAATGGTTTAGTTTATGACCTTCTCTATTTTTCTTAAAGCAACCTCTCTCTGCAGTTAACATTTTATTTTGTCTTTCCTCAATTTACTTAAACTCAGAGGCAAACTTGCTATCTATGAAAACAACCCATACCTTTAAAGAGAAAGCTCCAACATTAAGAGACATGTAGAACTAAATCAGCACATACTTCACTGAGATTTATTAAATAGAGGAAATCAAAAGAAATAATGAAAAGTAGAAAAGTTAACAAAACCTGAATTGTTTCAGGCCACCATCAATTCAGTTCAACTAGTTTAAGAACGTACTGTTTCTTCTGCAACACAGCTTTCACTGTCAAAAATCAACACGCATTTTAGTAAAAAGAAAAAACCCAACTCTGAAAAGCCAGTCATTCCTGCAACAGCCTACCAGCATGCTTCCTCCCCTCCCAGTAAGTATAAAACTCCAGAAAGCCTAGTGAAGAACACAATCCAGAATGATGAGCTGGTTATGACCTCAGTGTATTTCCATTTTGTTACTCTGTGTTCTAAGAAATTTAGAAAACATGGACTACTTCTGGCAGAGGACTGCATTCAATTTACTGATCCCAAATTCAATGTGAAGAATGAACACGAATTCTAAAATTTAGTAATGCTGCACAATGCTTTGATAACAGGCCTTAAAACCTTGGCTGATTACATTGTTTTCAAAAATGGCACAAAGCCTTCAGAGAACATTTCTCTTGTTGTCAACTTAGTTCTTTTGCATTTGTATCGCTTCTTAAAACAACATGCGGGGTCTTCAATCAGTTAGGGGTAATGTCCTCAAAGCATCTGTGTATTTTCTTTTTTTTTTTAAAGAATTGTTCGTGTTAAGTATTTTTTTGATCAAAAAGATCTACGCACTCTGTATGGAAAGAAATAGCACAGGCAAAAAAAATACTCAAGAATAAGTCACAAGTTCATACAGCAAGTTTCTCACATCTTCAAATAGAGCCACAAAAGCCTGGAAATGGAATGGAACAAAAAAAACCACCACTGTTCATAGCCAGTGAAGTAATGGCTACCCACCCAAAGGCAGCCAGTTCTCTATGAAAACAACAACGAGTCTCAAAGTTATATTGCTAGGGAAACACCATGAATTTGAATTGTAACAGAAGCAAAACACCACCATGAAACACAGGACCTGCCATGTTCAAACTTCAAGCTAGGCATGCTACACTCTGGCACAGGAGAGTTATTCACTCCTGCCCAAGATAACACAAGTAAGCTGCAATGTAATACCTCATGTTTTCAGACTAAAAAAGACAAACAATGGTCTGGAGCTAAACTGTTGTGGTAGCAGATATCAGGGAGGTCCCTTATACTGGGATACTGGGCAAGCAACACTAAGAAAAGAAGAGGACTTCTGTTTTTGGCACAGTAACTTCTGGAGTGGGAACTTGTAAGCAATTTGTTTTACTTGAAGAATAAATACAAGTTAATTCCATTTTTCAATTCTCTTCCTTTTAATATCCCTGAAGCTGTGGTCCAATCAGAAGACATTGAAAGAGACACATTATGGCCAATGTGCTAAAGAAAGCTCTGCTGGACTACACTTCTGAGGACTTGAGCTGCCCTGCAGCTACTGCCATTTGTTATGTGCCTTGCGTTCAACCAGAACATTGCTATATGTCACAAAGCAAATGAAAAAGCAGCATTGCATGTTCAAAAACACTAAGCAGATCACCCTAATGCTGCCAGTATAACAGCTCCCAGGCTGTTATAGAAGTAGGTATGTAGATTTGCATTTTAATTCCTTATTTCTGCATGGTGTCTCCTTCCCCAGAGCACGCACCCAAGTTGCCAGGAGTGCATCTGAGAGGAGATGGCTCCTTTTCTGGAATCCTCTCGTTCTTAAGGCAGCTTCTCTGTGCTAAACATAACAGCACCGGTGATGCACTAAACAGCAGTGAAATTTCAGCTGTTACCCACCTACAGTGCAAGTAGACACACAACAGATAAAACTAACCTATAAAGCAAGCTATAAAAGCTGATTGTTCATCCCATCATGTGCATTAGCAAGCTCCCAGCTGCAGCTGCAAAGAGTAGGCTAGGTTCATCTGCACCCATCAGCACCTCCTAACAATAGTACAGACTTTTTTCTCCCTCTGAGATACTATCTGTCACAGGAGGCTTCTCTTCTGGAGGGACCCACCAACAGGCATCACTTCATGCAGGAAAGGATCACAGCTTATTAAAACACTTTCAGGGAGTTCATTAACCAATAACCACAAATGTCCAAATGAAGCCCAATGGCTCCTAACTACAGACCACTGCTGCTCCAGAACTCTGATAAATAAGCTGCAATAGGCATGCAGAACCATTCCAATTTGATAATGTTAATAGTCAAAAAAATTGGTAAAGGTATGGCGAGGTTCAAAAGAAAGTAAAAATTGGTAATAGTTGGCTCAAGGCACCTAGACTACCGTCCCACACATTAAGTCAATGTTAAATAAGAGCCAGAATGATCAGGAAAGTTATGGCGTCATCTGAGCTCTGCTGCAAGTAGCTGTGCGGTGTTATAATACACGCGTAGACTTGCAGTGTTTGTACTTCCCCTCAGATCTATACAGAGGCTGAAAGATAACAGGATTTTCAGGTTGTTCCAGATCAGATGTGTATCACTGAAAAGGGTTTACCACGGTACCTGCAGTATCCCCCCTGTACTAAGCACTTGCAATGTAAAACTCAAGGTTTTGCTGTCCCCAAACAGACCCTGAAGCACAAAATTAACAACAGGAAGCGCTTACCTGTAATTTTGTCTCGGACGAGCTTGCAGGATTCTATTTCACCAATGCTCCCAAAGAGACTCCTGAACTCTTCCTGGGTCATGTTCTGGGGTAAATAATTGACTATGAGGTTGGTTTTGCTGTCATCTGTAGCAGCCCCTGTCTGCATGGGGGAAGGGCAGTTTCTACTGTTGCTGGAGGGTCCATTGGTTGTATTGGAAGTAGGGCCATTCGACACCTGAGGCTCCATGGTGCTAATTATCTACATCAAAATAAGAGCATAAGGAGAAAAAAAATCCTTAAGTTTCACAGATACAACAGCTATTTTTAAAGATACGTACAAACGAATAAGTAGGTAGCATTCATGGCCAATTTAGATACTTCAACAAAAAAACCCGGCTTGATTCCTCTGTTATTGTTGCAAAGTAGGTCATGCTAGTCTTTGGCTGTGAGCATATACTAAGATGCAGTTAAAAACCCCATTTTTTGTTAATGCAAAGCTGATTTCTGCTTTCATCATGCAGCCATTTTCACAAATGTAAATTTAAACCACAAATTTAATTATAATTTAAGGTAATAATCATAATTAAAATTACAGTTCCATTAAATCAGACGAAGTAAGTGTATGGCTCTATACGAAAAGGTAAAATATTTTACCTATTTAATAACTGTATCACACAGTGCAATGACAACAACATTAACCCAGCACAAGCTGCAAAGCACTGTCATTTGGATTGCCTTCAATTAATAATCTAAGTGTCCCAAGACATACCATTTACTAGTTCCAGTGCTGACCTATATTCCCCAGTTATATTTTTCACTAATGAACCGATACCTCTTTAAATAAAGCCATGGGTTTGCAGTGTTCAAAGACACAGGTCTTCTGCTATTTACTGGAATTGAAAAGGTTTAATCAGAGACAAGCTGATCAGGTAGAGGCTGGAATTAACAAGTGCTTCTATCTTGAGATGCAAAACTCCAATTTTCACAGAAGAGACTCACAGACCTTTCCAAAAAACGAAAAACAAATCCAGCCTAATGGAGTGCATGCAGGACAGTAGCACTATTGTCATCAGTGCCACCCGTCACATGAGTAAAGCTGCCTGCATGTTTATCTGCAGACCGAGGACCGAAGAATGCAAGTTTTCATTTGAAAACTGCACAGGCAGACAAAGGAAGCATAAAAAACTGGGTATTGCAAGCCTTTTCTATATAAGTATTAGCCTCTATTATGGCTTCCACCCTGTCTTAACTGTCGTCAGTTAAGGGAAGAACATGTTAGTTTCAAACTTGGATGAATTTAAGTAATAATAATGGCTTTTGCTGTCTATTGTTGAGTTTGCAATGGTGCAGCTTCACTGGCATCTCTTCTCAAAGAGCATATCTCTGATGGGCTCAGCCTCCTGCCAAGCCTGAGTCAACGATTCAAACTGCTGCTGTGGGTAGGAGGCTCTGCTGCCCAGGAGCAGGGACCACACTGGTGAGAACTCAGGGCTAAAACACCACACTGAACCTCACGTTCATCTGATCCTGTAATTATTTTAATTCCTGAAGAATTAATTTGCTTTTTTAAATCCAGGGATGTACATGTGATAAATTAGGTGTGTAATTCAGGAAGATAGGGGGATACAAAAAAATCTGTTCTAAAATTAACTGCATGAGGGTGGTTCAGACTGAACAGGTTGTGTTCTGGTCAATTCTATTTTTATTGTCTTTTTTTAATTTAAATGCTTCAGTGTTAGTTTAATGCCTCATTTAGGAAATAACCCTCTTATCAATGGAAATAAGTTTTGAATTACAACTATTTTTCATTGTCATGCCCAGGAATAACTACTCGGTTTAACAACTCTTAAATAAAAAGAAGCCTTCTGCTTAACACACAGGCCTTAAACTCCATAAACTTACCAAATAAACTCTATAAAATAGTCAATTCTTGAAAGAAACTGCCATGTCCAAATCCCTCTGCCAGTTTTCCCAGCCATGTGGCTGACACCTTCCATTGAGCAGCACCAGCCCCACACACTCCTTCAGGACTTAATTTTACCCCATATCAGCCGTACTTGCCTTCCCCAATCCGATTTCATGCATGTATTCACACACACTAAACACTTCAGATGCTAATCAAACTGTTTAGCTCAGGATTCCAGCTGGAAGACCACTTTGTGCTCTCTGCACCTCTGTGACCCCCCAGCACACTAGCACTAACTCTCAGCTTAGCCAAGAGCCTGCTGCAGGGACAGGGTTCCACACGTCAAAGCTAACACTTCAGCTGAGCACAGTGCACTCTTACATGCTGCATCTGCATCAGCTTGATTAAAATCATAGGGTAGGAATTCCAGTTCTGACAGTAAGATAGTCAGAGCAGCAGACACAGCTAACTGCAGCTTTCCATGAGCACACAGTCCTTCAACTATATCCTTTCCAACCTAAAACCCCAACAAGCTAAACTGCAATTCCAGGGACTTATTTCTGCCCTTCTTGCCAATGGGAATGCCACATCACTGGTTTCAGTTACAGTAGAAGCAAGACTTGAGCACAATGCACTAAAGTACATAATTTATTATTAGCAACAGACAAAAGCTACCTGTAGTTCCCAATAAATAACCTTGGATCTTTTAAAATCTGTGGAAGAAAACAAAATTAAAAACTGGTTGGTGTCCTACTTAGGGATTTTGCAAACTCCTTAGTTACAATTTCAGCAAACTTACCTTCCACATCAAGCAAATAAACAGAATTGAACTAAGATATTTAATACATTGAGAACATTTAGAGTAAGCTACTCAAAAATCTGTTCTTGAACAAGATTTCCTCATCTAATACTTCAAAATATCATGGCATAAGCTTAACCTGGCACCTGGTGCAACATTTCTTCCTAGTTATTCACTCAACAGATTTGCCTATTTCTCAATAGTACAAAGGTAAATCAAGGCATTTTCCCCCCTTGAAATTATTGCAAGGTTATAGGTTGGTGAAAACTGATTTACTATACAAAAAAAGATGATGGACAGAAAAAGTGCTGAAGGGCTTATTAAAAACATTTCTGAAAGTATTTCACATGTAATTTTTTTACCATGTAATTTAAAGTTTCCATTTACAGAACAATTTCTGTGCAAAAGCAGTTATGTGCCAGCACTTGCATTTGAAGTTCTTACAGTCAGAAAGGAATAATACATACAAGATGCATATACTGATCCACATCATTAAAGACTTAAATTATTAATGGCAACAAAAAGCTAAGTCCTAGCTCTCCTTTCCAAACACTGTCCTCTCCCCTACACATCTGTAGCTCAAATCCACTGTTAAACGTTCAGTGTGTATACACTGGGACATTTACTGTTGATGACCGGGAAGTTGTTGATCCCAGAGTCAGCAATTACATAAGACTAACATTGCTTATTCAAAGAACATAAGAAAACAGCAAATGGTACATTGAAATCCATCTACAGAACTAGGATTTAGGTTTCCAATTTAATACCTGTGTGACAATATGAACATTTTTTAAACAGATAACTAGTTAACTGTGTGCCCAGGAAGCTTTCATTACGTTTTAATTACTGGTAATAACTTTAACAGAACAAAGTATTGGGCTGTAATTGAATTCTACAAAAATAAAGGAGACTAAGTCACTCATCAAGGGCTTATTTGGATACGAGCAAAATAAACGCAGGAAATCCAACGGTGACTTTAATATTAAGATTAATTTTTTCAAACAAAACATACTCTTATCCCTTGAAGATTAGTATTACACCTCTACACAGGCAACTTACAAATAAGCAACACTTCCAAGCTTCTGTAGGCCTTTTCTGACCCAATTTAGGCAACTACTACTGGTCCTGAAATATTACAGGAAAAGCGTCATGTGTGATGACAATCACATGCTAACTGATATAAAAAGGCATTTTGATTTGAGGTTTTTTTTGGCACCAACTTGCCAGACTCCTAATACTGCAAACGCTCTACATACAGAGTAACATTATCTTCAAAGAGGAGTAATTCACAGTTACTGTTGATAGACATCAATAAATTAACCACCGATCATTTGAATATCCTATCTTTATTACCCTGAAAAAATACTATTTGTGACAGTTTCAAGACTGCAGTTTTCCAAGGTAAAGGCAACCCACATTTCAAATTCTGGATGTATTTCATCAGACTGCTGCTTTTTAAAATGACTTCTTGGTGTACTACTTTTCTCAGTATGGTAACGTATCAGCAAAGTGCAAGGTATTTTAATGTGACAGGTTTCACAAAGAAATGCTTTGCTGCTCTGGGAGACAACATAAGCTTTGCCAGTGTTTTGCAAAACAGTGCTTACCAAAAGACTTGGTATAACCCCTCCTACAAAATACCAGCAATAAATACCCTTTACAGCAACTCCTACATTACAAATAATGTCGCAGAAATACTTTTCTGTCATATCTTCACTTGTAAAAAATGAATTCAATTAATTTCAATTTATTCTTGCTGAAATTTTAGTTCCAACAATAATACAAAGCATACCTGTATGTATGAACACAACTATTACAATGCTTTAATAAGCTAGAGTAACTGACATTAATCTTCAGTTACAGTAAATACGTGACATCCATCTAGTATTACAAAGCACAGTTAATGAATCATTTGGAAAACTACCCACAGACTGATTAAAACAGTCTTATCTCCTTACTGCATGCATAATAGCCAATGGCTCGATAAATGTAAATATACATGCTTTATATTTACAAAACTTGTTCTCAGCAGTCTAAAAGGTCTGTATGTTGCACTGAAAGACTGTCACATGCACACGCTGAAAGGAACTTCTACTTCCCAAATCTTGTTACCCCAAATATGCATACACCACTGCCTATATGCCACAACAAACAAATTAATGTGTTATATACAGAAAAAAGCAGTAACAATTAAGAAGTTTAAAAATAAATGTTATTTATAGGCAGTGAAGAGAAGGTTTTACTGAACAGACCACAAAGCCATCTTTCCCCCAAATCCCCACCTAAAAGAAATTCAAAACTATGGAAAATTCATGCAGACACATCCGTTCTGAGAACTTGGAAGTCAGAAAAGTTATCTATGAATAATGAACAGCACCTAAATGCCAAGACAAATGATCATGGTAAATTACACCTCATGGAGAATTCATGAGGTCTAATTTTATATTATTTCTAAGTGTTCATTAATGAACAAACTCAGAACATTCACCCATAAAAAAATCTAGATGCAGAGCTCTTGCAATGCCAATTAAAGAGCTCTTTTAGATAAAGCAAGTTGTTTTTGCTTTTACAAGAGAAAACAAATGGTGCCATGGCAGAGGTCCCACAGCCATCTCCTGAACATCGATGACAAAAGGAGAAACAAACAAAACGTCTCAAACAAAATAAATGCAGATTTTCAAAGCTTTTGCTTCTATAAAGAGAAACAAGTTTTAACTCCCAGCATATCTGCTCTTTTAAATGGAAGTAAGCACAGAAGCAGAGTCTGTCCCACAAGAACTTTACTGCAAGTGAGAAGTCAAGTTTACCACATCTGATCCATTCACAGCCCTCCCATCTGCATATGTATGTTAACAGCCATGCCAAAAACCCAGATGCTCAGTCCATAGGTACAGAGTGAAACAAATACATCCAAGACCAGGTCTCTCAGTCCCAAATCAGCAGCTGCATGCCCTTGCTGCACTTCCATCAACAGCCCATGACACTCACTCCAGGGGGATTAAGCACAGCCCTACCTTGTCGCAGAACAAAGTACTACGTCAAAGCCTTCAAGACAGATGACATCTTCCACCAAAAGGAGCGTTAAAAACTAGTGATTAAGTATTCCTGGGTTCAAAACGAGAACTCCAGGCAGAACAAGACACAGATGCACCTAAAGCTCATGTATATATGAAGGCTTTTTGCTAAAGTGACCCTATGAGTAGCAAATGCCATGTGCAGCTCCCGTACAGATTTTCTTCTCTGTAAGAACTGTCAAATTTCACTGCCAATTACATTTTTATTAAAGCCTATATACCGCACAACTAGATTTTGCTATTATTTACCTAATAAATACATCGTGAACATGAAATAAAGGAGAAAAATGAAGCTTGAGTAAATTTGCCTGGAGGCAAATCCAAAATCCCAGAAACAAATCATTATCTAACCCTCTGTATTTTGACATGCTCCCCACTCATGTGCAGTTTTACATGCTCCATCTTTACCTTCGTTCAAGTAAGTAATTAAATATTTTAAGTATAGATGCACTTGAAAGTCTCCACTCAGAAAAGCGGTTTCTGGCTCTCATGGCACGGACAGTCCTATAAAATCTTGGTATCAGACTGCACTGCACTCAAGTTGAAATGGCGTTCAAGCATTTTCAGCAAGTTCATCTACGGGTGCCACAATAATTGGACAGAGCACACGATCCAAATGGATAACATAAAAGCATTCATTTTAAGAGGCAAGCTGCAGTTCAAATAAAGGAGAAAATTATTTTCTTTAATAGCTAAATTTATCCTGATCTAGTCCATTATAGGTTTTTGCATCAGTATGCTCAAATAAAATATTCTGAAGTGGAGTTAATGCAAAGTTTATTGGCAATATTCCTTATCACAGCAGTCCCTAAATGATATAACTGGTACCAACACCATGTCATGTTAGATGTTGTGCTACAGGGTGGTAAGGGCAGGGACTGCCACTGTACCAACACAGCAATAGAAAAGAAAGGCAAAGCTTGTTATTTTTATGTCAAGATTTGAAGAGGGGAAAAAACCCAAACCAGAGCAAAGTCTCTTGGCAAACTGCTGAAGTTATACAGTCAACTGTCATAGGTGACAGCTGCATAACATAACGCCACCTTCTTAAACTTGGCCCACTGATAAGGTCACAACTCCTAACAACTTTTTGAAAAAGCAAAAGAGCATTATGATGCATTAAGACTTTTTTTAGAGTTTCCAATAAATGCATTCAGTTTCCCCAAGTACAGGCTCTACAGTTTTGCATTTGATTTCAAGTATAAAAGGGAATAAAATAGGAAAAAAAGGAGACACCAAAATAAGTCACAATTATTTCAGTGTCAATAATCATAGAATCATAGAACAACCAGGTTGGAAGCGACCCACCGGATCATCGAGTCCAACCATTCCTATCAAACACTAAACCATGCCCCATAAGCCTAGTACTGTTTTGGTCTGTGCAATCTAACAAGCGCAATAAGAACACCAGCACACTTCCCAGTTCATAGCTACTTTTCTTCACCTTGGAAGATGTCCAGCGGTACAAAATAACCAGGCTCCCACCAAGACAAAGCTGCAACAATAGCAAAAAACCACTCAGTACCTAACCAATGGAATAACTAGAAACGTATCAGCAGCGGCAACCACTCTCAAAACTACCTGTCCCATAATCACATAAACAAGAGGAAAAGGCATATCACATACTTCATATGGTCTCCTACTCTTCCTTCAAGTAGCCTGGAGATGAGAAACTGGAGAATGACAGTTGGCACACATATGGCACATAAGGCGTATTCCAAAGTCCAGAGGAGACAGGGCTGTTGAGTAAATGCATGGACATCCATGCACATCAGTTTCTGGGAAGCACGACGGAAGTGTTGAATTGCACATTTTCAAGGACAAAACATTCTTCCAGAAGAAGAATACAGTTATAGCTCTACCATTCATATCACTTCAACTTGCAGTACCTCACATTCTTTATGAGCTTCTGGGTTTCTTTTTTTGGTCATTTTCAGCTTCTTCACCTCTAGCAAAGACTACCGAGAAACTATCAGCGTCTGAATACTTAGAGATGTTTCTACTCTTCAGTGTTCCCAATATCTTACAAAAGCATACAGTAAGTGTGCTCCACAACACTAATGAAACAGTAAGGAAAACTAGTTGCAGAGGTAATGATCACAGAAGTTTCCTACCACCTCTGTCTCAGCATCATCTTTTTCACAAAGACACCGATTTCCAAAAAGCCACCCAGATATTCCCTTCTTTATCCAGACCACTGTACAAGAGCTGGCTTGTAATATTTCTGCTATTAAACATACCTTACATTTGGCGATACGGAAGAACACAGCTTTGCTTCCACAACATTCAGACACCACTGTAACACAGCCTTGGAGAAAGTCATTGCAAAAAACACTGTTAAGAAAATGGATGCGTTCCCTGTCTTTTAGATAGGTTACACAATTAGCTCAGGTTCAGACTCCTTACCCACTCCCTCGTGACCCACATGCCACAGACCTTAAAGCTGGTGGCAGGGATGTGTACTTTTTCCGTACCATCACATGGCCATCAATGGCTCCTGCCCACCCATGCCCGTGGTGGTCACCGGCTGCCTCTGCTCAAATATCTTTATATTTTTTCAACTGGAACAAATGCAATGTAGTCAGGCTTGGTCTTCTGAAAGAAGATTGACTTCCTTTTCACTCACCCTGCTACTGCCAAATTTGTACCAGGCAACTCTGTACCTAAATTTTTTCAAGTGCTTTGTTTTATTTCATCACTCTGGATTGCTCCTTATTACCTCCTCGCTTTTCATCTGGATCTATCTGTTCTTTCAAGATGTGTACGAAGGAGTCTGAAAAAACCCTCAACAGTAAAATGACATCTTTGATTGATGAACCAAGCCAAAATTTGACGAAAATATCCTCTTTCTCCATGGATTGCATTTTATTGAGCAGATACCACAAAGGCAAGAGGTCTCCCAGTGACTGCCTTGTCTCTCTTGAAAAAGACAGTGACTAACAAAACCAGTACTTAAAGGCTGTGCCAGAAGAGTGATGGAGAAAGAAACATCACCAAAAACATTAGGCATACCAGGCAAACTCAGAGATTTAAGGGGGTTTCTCAAAAGCCTCGATACTAGATAAGACGAGAGCACAGAGACCAACACCTAAGACAACCTAAAAGACAGAGCCTAAAAATACACTGAAATGAAAGCAAAGGAAATAGATTTCTTTTTCATGTTTTTGGTTCCTCTGAGTTTTATTTTTAGCTCCAAGTTTTTTCCCCTAATCGCTACCCACTTACTTAGTTTACTGACTATTTACTGAGTTGCACATTACTAACCTATACCTGAATCATATTACTTGGAAATACGGTACCGTTCTGATGCACAGGTTCTCAAGGGTACATACATGTTCATGTAAGCAGCAGACAGCTGCAAGTCTTTAGCTGCTGTAGACCTGTCACAATCCAAATTTGTTTTTCCCTTTAAGAAAGTAATCTAGAATCATTTGTAAACCAAGAGTTTAGACAGTGAAGACTGTATTACAAGCCACACTGAAACCTAAAAACATCTACTTAGCAGAAGGCAAAGCAAAGCGAGCAGGCTCTCTGAAGCCTAGGAACATCCAACCCCCCACCCACTGTTCTTTCTATTGAAGTTCTAGAAAGAAAAGCCACAGTTTTCAGAAGTCCATAAGCTATTTAAGACTTGCTCATTGCAACAGAATTTCAGCTCTTAAGTTCT
Organism: Coccyzus lansbergi; assembly: GCA_033558105.1. Lineage (NCBI taxonomy): Eukaryota > Metazoa > Chordata > Aves > Cuculiformes > Coccyzidae > Coccyzus > Coccyzus lansbergi. Next base: position 1,022,691 of record JAUMJK010000784.1, on the reverse strand, counting down.
TCTGAAAATGCTGCCTGTGGATATTTCATGCAAAGACAAGCTTTTATTAGGCAGAAATAGATGGCTTAGCAAAATGCAGGCCACAACCAAGATATTTTTATTTTAAGACTCTGTCCTCAACAGGATGTTAATGAAGACACACTGGTAAATGCAATTAGGAAATACTAATCAACACACATACATCTTGACTGCTGGTAATAAAATCTCTATGGATACTGCTGCTTGCAGGTCTAACAGATAAACCCTAAAATAGGACTCAGATGAACATCATAATTCCTAACTCCATTATTGGAAGCATTAGGCTACTGCAAAATAACAGTATGTTTCCCTTAAAACAACTGTATTGATAATGAAGAAATACAAAGCTTTTCTACAATCTACCTGTAAGCCTACAGCCCCGTACCACCCTAATACTGCTTATGGAAATAATCTTTTTAGGAAATACAGGCATTTGTACTTCTGCAGCACACCTACGGTAGACAAATTTGCAATGAATTTTCCCAAAGTAACACAGCCATCACCACCTCAAAAGGTCATGAGCAGAAAGCTGAAGACTTGAGAGATTTCTGGTAATAAAAATGATCAGAAACAACCTTCTACAGTAAGCAGAGGCAGTTGTTTACTGTGATGGTCTCACAAGAGAAGTACCTACACCACAGCTTAAGGAAAAGTACGTTTGACTGTACTGTGGGATATGAATCTCTAACCATCGCATGCATAAAAGTATCTATTCTAAGCTCGAAGAACCATTACCATAGATAAACAGTATTATTCCTCAATAAAGGATGAAATATCATATATACGCATATGCATTTACCTGTCACAGGTCAGGCTAAGATATCCTAAGAGTTTATGACTGAAACTATTACTTCATACTAAAGAAGTTAAGCATACCACAGGACAAATGATAGACCCTCCAAGTTACATCCTACTTGATCCAATTACTAAGATGGCTCCCAAAATTTCTAGATGAAATAATTTCCAAAACTCACCAAATTCTTATTTAAATAAACATGCCCCAAACAAAAGAAGTAAAAATTCTTCAAGACTTCTCTTAAACAGGAGAATTCACGCCTAACGCACTCCTGGTTGAAATGCATTTCTGCTAAGTCACCAGCAGGAGCCCTACTCAGGGACAGGTGCTGGAGGACAGGGTGGGACCCAGACCAAAATTCTGACTTAAAATTGATACATTTCACTTACATGTCAACAGGCAACTGGAGAAACACCAGCATTAGCAACTACGAGATAGTAATGTCCTAATAGCACAAACACAAGAACAGTTTACATGAGTAATAAAAAACATGGAAATAACCTGTTAATTTCTGTTGGCTGGCTTTCCTGTACAATACCCATGGATAGACACCTTAGACTTAGAACTAGATCCACTCCATCAAGGTGTTTATCGTTCAAGTCTAAGGACTCAAAGTGACATTGTGTCATTATTAAAACTAAACTACTGCCTAAGTGTCATTGACTGCTGGGCATTCATCCTGTATGCTCTGGTCCAGCCCAGTGCTGAAATGCTGGAGGAGAATACAGCTCCTGCAGTGGCTGCAATGGGCCATGGATAGCTGCAAAGCTTCTTGATAACCACAAACAACATAACACAATGTTAATTTTTACATATAGCAAGGACTAACAGTGGAAGTTAAACTCCACAATTTCTACCCCAGTGAGCGTCTACATTCGTGAACACTTCTTTCAGTAGCTGGGTAATGACAAGCACAGACAATAAAAAAAGACTCTAAAAATACGCAACTCTTCCCTGGATTAGTGTGCCTACAGTTAAATATAAACTGTGCTCTATAAATTATCAAACACAACGTCAAATTCTGAAGTGCACTCTGGAATCTCTCAGAGCACATGAAATACAGAAAATGATAATTTCGTCCTGGCCCAGATAGTCTAAGGAACAATATGCTACTGTGCTAAATCATGGAATGAGCTCTCAATGGTCACACTAAACACGGCCACAGCCGCCACCACAGTTGCATACTGAATTTTTCAGGACCCTCTGCATCAAGACGACTGATTAATTCCATGAACAGCTGTTCTCAGAGCAAAGGAATAGACAGTGACATTGCCACAATATAGCTGGCACACACATATTAGGAAGAATTTTCAGCATTCATGCTTTCTGCTAAAAATCAACTCCCCCTACTCATCTCCTGCCAGTAACTTAATTTGGAACAAAGATATACAGGGAACAGTATCAGAACTATTTTTATTTAACCACTATTTGTTTACATGCATTATTACTTTTATGGTGCCATGATTATGCCTTCTGCTCTACAGAAATAGCAGGATGAGTCTTTGCTCACAAATTCTTCTCCACATTGTAAGTGAAAGTTACCAGCCACCATACAAAGATCAAGTATGACCAGTAGAAGACAAGAGCGGCATTTAATAGTTACATTTATCAACCCTCCCATCAAATAAAAAACCTAAATACCCCCAAATATCTCTGATTCCAAAAGCAGAACACATTAACATTTCACCACAGTGGAGTGACTTAAGCACAGTTTATTTCATGCTGTTAACTTGTGAATTTTACATTATCTAGCATCAAATGGCTGATGCCTATGGGAATCTAAGTGCTAGCTTTGAAGGACCGAGAAAAGGTACTGCTAGCACCCAACTCAATGTTCATTAGCATTTTCCTCATGTGGTTTACTATAACCCTCTCAAACCAGAACTGCTACAGACAGGTTGATTCCCCCACACCTTGAGCATGTAACAGACCAGGAGTTTAAATTAATCCACATGTTAAACAAAAAAGGCCCACGTGAAATCCTGGAGGAAGTTTAGTCTAGCAATGCTAACTCCCAGTCAAATATATTTGTTTTTTTAATAGCTAGAGAAATGTGGACTTCTGGTAAGTGTTCTGATCTGTACCAGGAGAGACAAAGGGACAGAGTCAGTTCCTGGAATTCCACATCCACACTGGGCAATTAAGGCATAACATTACAAGATTAATCAGATCTACCATAAATTATAAATTGTCCATATTGCTCTCCACTAGTTTTCCAGTAAGCAATTATGAAATATTTTTAAGGGAAGGAAAAGTAAGGACAAGCTTCCTCTATCTCTCACATCCCTCCAAAAAGCTTTTCAGCAACACTCAACCTGGGAATAAATACTTCCCAGTGCTTGGAAGAACATAACCAACTACTTCCAACTAGCACGCATGCAATTACAGGCCAACACACAGGGCCCAAGCATAGTGCAGTTACCTGCTCCAGCAGCAGTCATTCAGTCTCTACACGAAGGGTCAGATGGGATGCTCCCACCAAAACCCAATCAGAAATAAAGAAAGAGCTGTTTGGTTTCTACTCCAAAGTTTGATGAATGTACCCAGGCATGCAGCTGAGTGGCTGCATCTGAAGGACTTACACTACTAGAAAGGCTCCAGCAACATTGCTGTCCTCTGCCAACACTAAAAATCACTTACGTGGAGAGAGGCGCATTACGCATGGAACCTTCTTGAAGCACTGCGACTGAAAAAACCACCTCCCAGTAGTCATTTGCGTCCATTTTGAAATAAGCATACATTACTATATTGCCTTTACCCTTCAAGAGTTCGTAATGCTCAAAAGCCAAATGCGCTATCCCCCTGCTTCCAAAAAAAAAAAGTGCACAGCTACAGACCAGGAAAAACACCAACCGTAGCATGTAAGACCTTTGATAGCAATAAAAAAATACTGAAAGTATAAAATGAAATTAAGTATTTTTCCAGAATTCAAGGACATAATTTCCCATCACAACAACATTGCTGACGCAATTGTATGTGCCTTAGCAACAAAGGCATACTACAGAAATTTATATACATCATGACTCTAAATATTGTCAAAGCCAGGCTTGTATTTTACTGTGCAACTAAGGCAATTCCTGTGACACACAAAGGTTTAGCTAACCTTTAATTAATTTTCTTCGCATTTTGCCTTTTTGTCCTACTTAATTAACGATTCCTAACTGGTATGCAGTATTTCCCGGACTTTCACAGATTTTCTTCATGGAAGTCCTTGTGTAAGACAATCAAGTGTAGAACAATAGGCAAGACCGACTCTCAGTTTCCTCCCTACTTTTTGGGGCCCTAAAGAAGTGATAACACATTAGGAGCTCCAAAACAGGTAGGGAAAACATCACTTGGTATTTATTTTCTGTCAGAATAGTCTAACAAGCAGTTCTATTGAGACAATTCTTAATGAACTTATGCAAGCAATATAAATGCTACAAATAAGACAATGCAAGATAGTTGCAAAAACTAATTGCATTTTTATTGTATCTCCTCTGAAAGCATTTCAGTTCCAACACTGATGTTCCAATGCTACTGCAAAGTATCTGAATTCTTAAATAAGTAAACAACAAACAAAAGGGCTCATCTTCAGTGCCCCAAGCTATCATCCCAAACTAGTTATAATTAAAGGTGTGAACAACAGAGTAACAAACCTGCAAAGTCAAGGTTCTGAGAAATTAATGGGCATCACACCACTGCACCAGTTCAAATTTATCACTCATTATCTCCCCAACTAGCACAGTGCTGTTTCACATATTTGTGCCTCCTCTTTCCTCCAAGCCTTTCTTGCCTTTTCTAGATGGCTAATTTTAGACAATTACTGCCTCTGACACATTGAGACCTTTTCTCCCTCCTTTCCTCTTCTCACTGTAAAGCTAGTGACCTACAAAAGCCCCCTGCATCTAAAATACTCCAGTATTTCTTAAATAAAGATTAATCATTTGAGAGGGGAAAAGACCAAATAAGCAGTCTTAGAATATCTTGTTTCTCCAACATCTTCACTTTACATTATCTCAAAATAGTTAAACATACTCAAACGCAAAGAATAAGGTGAGGCTACAGATCCCCATGAAACACTTTCGTATTAAGTTTAAATCTATCGTACTTGTTGAATTGAAATGTTAGTCTCTGCTAAATTCCAAAAATAAAAACCGTGCCTTGCTTTTGAAGTTATTTGGTAGTCCTATCCTGCTGGTAACTGGACATTTACACAAACAATTATAAAGTAATACATTGCACAAACACCCTTTCAGTTCTCATATAAATCCCAGCATATCCCTAAGCATCCATTCAAATGAGAAGGGAAGATACACATGCATGAACATAGACAGAAATGCTTGCATACCCATCTCTTCCTCCATTCTACTTGGAAAAAAGAAAGAGCAAGACAGGGAGAGGAAAGCAATGGGGGAGGGGTGACTTTTCATCAGATTAGTAAATTTAGTGATGTTTGGCCTGTCCTTCACAGGTGTACCATGCTTTTTAACATTGCCTCACTTGCAAAAAGACTTGTTTGCGCCCACTTCTCCCCAAAAACCCCAATGACATTGAAAAAATACTGCATTGCAGCACTTGCCAGTGCATCGGACTGTATCCAGTCAGCTGTCCCACAGACAAACAAATGTACATTTTAATGTGCCCTGGCATGTAAATGAGTTGTCTAGTGGACACAGATTGCCAAAACAGACAAGTGGATTTGTCAAGTTATCTGCATCTCTCTCCTCTAACGTTCTCTGCCACTGCCCATCTCTTGCCTGAGGTGTTTGCTCAAATTATTCTTAAAGTCCAAGTTCCCAAAGGAAACAAATTCCTCTGCCAGGATATGGGATGGAATCATACTCTATTTCTTTTGAAAAACCTTGGGGTGCAGAGTGGTTCTAAGTTATATATCAGTAGTATGACAATTACACACAGAAAATAACCTGCATTTAATTAGTACACTCCCAGCATACAAAGTAGGAAGGGTTGAGGAAAAACTCACTGTAACCTAGAAGATATTATTTCCAAAAAATTAATACATTCAATATACATAAGGTTAACGCAACTGGATTTTCTTTCAACGGAGTCACAATATTTAGCAGGACCAAATAAAGATAAAGACTGCTCCAAACCCATTCAGATAGGATTTTTAAGTATACCCTTCTAGCTCATTGTAACTACTCTCTGTCACAACAGCTCTGGCTCACTTTGAGAGAGCTCAAAAAGGTAAAATTAATAAAGAGAAAGAAAGCCAAGGAGGCAACCAAGCCTGTCAAGAGAGGGATCCCTGTATCCAGCATGGGAGGTTGACTAGTAGAGTACATGGGGATAGATAGGGTTTTAAACTGATGACTGGTATTAACCTTGTATCAATATCCAATTATAAAATTTCATTCTTTCTATCTCACAAAGACAACATTTTAAAGGAAACTGTCATATCTAAAGACAATTACATTATATCCACCTATTTGTCTGAACAGAAAGGGGTTTTAACATTTTAGTCTATCACCCATAGCAGTCTGAATTAAATTTCACTGACTTAATAGCTGTTTTTCTATATGAGGATCTACAATGCAACCTTTTATACGCAAAAAGAAAATGTTACTATGTTCACGCAGACTGTATTCATTAATATAATCTTAAAACAAAGAAAAGAGGAAGATCGGGGCAGGAACACGTGCGCCATAAAACAAGGATTACATTATTTTTAATTCTTTGTAGAAACACCAAATTGCACAGAAAAATCGAAATGTAACTACTAGCTGATGACTGTTAAACCAAACAATGCAGCTGTGTATAATAAAAGGCACCCTTATTTATTGTCATGACTAAGTTAACAGATTCAGAACACAGTATCTCTGTTTTGGACAGAAGAAAAATTATTTTACTCATAAAACTACAATGCATGTCAGAACATCTCTGCACATGCAGAGACCAAGATACAGAATTTTACATGCACACACAGATTTTTCCCACCCTCTACATCATACAGCAGTGCAGTTTTCAGAGGACCATTCAATTACTACTTCACAGAAAGGATGGAAGCAGAAGCAATACTTAAAACAAAGCAAATTACAAGGGGAGGGATCCAAGTTCTTTTTATTCGTATTTAAACTAAGCACAAACCCTCCTACTTGAGTTTGCATTCAAAGTAACCCTCCACCAGAAAAGGAAGAAAGTAAAAATATCTGGAAATCTGAACACAGAAAGAAAGGCGTGTTCTACATTCTTGCTCTGTTTCTCTTATGCCTCCTGATGCATGATAGTTAAGCATTTTCTGGGCAACCACATTTTTATATCTTTTACACTACCATCTACAACTTACTAATCTTACTATGCTTTAACACTTCTAGCACCAGTATCCTTGTTTAAAAATGCATCTTCTACCATTTCCTATTTTTGTCTGCCACTACAATAAGTCCTTCACAATTAGCAAAATATTCAGCCACAGTTTAAAAAGTTGCCACAAGGAGTCTGACATTGGAAGTGGATATTGCTCCAGTAAATATAAAGCAGATTGTGGCTAAAGGTGGGGCTGGAGACGAAGAGGAAAATAATCTCATTATTTTTGTAAATTCTGCTCAGTGCATAAACCCTATGATATGGTGAACACTCCTAAACAGAATACTCTGCCATATAACCATCTGATTTCGTAAAAATACCAATATCACTTAACACAAAATCACTGCTTAGGGTAAATTCATTCTACCTACTGTTCTCATAGGGACATTTGCTGGAAAATTCTAAGAAATGATTTGCAGAAGCTATCAGCTGTGGGAGTTCACCATTATGCCTCTGTCAACTTCATTCAATATAATTTACATTTTTTTTATACTGCCTCACAGGATTCCTTGCAATTTTTTGCACGTACAATTTCACAGCAGGGAGGGGGAAGGACAAAAAAAAAAAAGAAAGATAACCCTCTTTTGCACAGGAGATAGAACAGATGCTTAAAACCAGATTTCTAGAAATCACTGTAAGTCTGAGCCAGAAATGTAATTAACACCTATTTATAAAGAATAATTAAAGTTGTGACTGCCACAAAGAACAGCAGAGATAATCGAGGTAGCCCCTGCTTTTTTTTTTTTATATATTTTTTTTACACTGTTTGCAGTATTCCCACATGATTGCCACCTGCTCCCCCACTCAGCTTCCCCTATGCTCGTTTCCCCGGCAACCTTTCATTGGCTTTTCCTCCCAGCTATCGCTTTCAGTTCGGCTGCTCAGTCTAATCTTATTTGTTTTACACCCATCAAAACAAGCAGCTAGACAAAGGCAATCCTGTAAGAATGGGAAAAGACCGTCGCTTTGTTTCCCCGCTTATAATAAATATCCACGGCAAAAGTCTGAAAAACGTTAAATTAAGGAAAAAAAGGGGAGGGGGGGCACTCACCCCTCCCCACCGCCCCCCAGCATCCCGTGGGGCTGGCAGGAGGGATGGTTATTGTGTGGGTTCGGTCCCAGCCCCCACCTCGGGTCGCCCCGCTCGGCACAGCCCGAAGTCCCCAGCAGTTGTATTTGATCATGCCATTTTGCACAATCTGTAAGGAAAGCACAAAAGAAAGGGGGGGGGAGACCAGAAGAGCGCGTCCAGGCTCCTCTGCCAGGAGAATATAGTCTAAAAATAGAAATACTATTTTTCACATAAATGGCTTTGACTTCTCCCGGCATTTTAAAAAAGCACAAAACATAGCTCCCCCACCAGCCCCCAACCTCGACAGAAAAAAACACACCCTTCCATCCACCCATCCATCCATCCTCTACAGCACTGGCTCCATAGGAAACGCAATACCTGGATTTTAGAGGCGATTATTAGGTTTGTATTTAAGGCTGGTGTAATACAAGCGAAGATTAAAAGGCATCACCGGCTGCCTGATTCGCCAGGCACATGCGGTACAATGACACCACGACTGTCAGCAGAGACCATCCTCGCTCGACTGAAATGTAACGTTCAATGGAAACGCTGCGAAGTGCCATCACAGTTAGATACGTTAAATAGATATACAGATATATATATACACACACACAAGCAGACATATCCCACAAAAAATAAACAAGGCTCCCTAATTTTATTTTACAACTCGGGATCCACCAACCCGAACAAAAGAAATCCACGAGGCACGCGAGAAGCGAGACAAAACCCCACAAGCAGGCTCTCCCCATTCACTTACCATTTTCAAGCCATTCCACTCCATCTGTGATCACAAAGATGGACCCTTACAGCCCCTCACAGAGTCGAAAGCAAAGAGAGCGTTATGTAAAAGCTGACATTCCTTCTTACAGCGCTGCTGCCCAACGATGCAACAAAATCGACATATACTAGGCACTGCAACACATACAAGCCTCCTCCTCTTTTTATGAGGTCATGACAGGAAACTCTTTGAAATACAATATGCAGCATTTACTGAAGCTCATATAAATCACCCCCTTTTAAAATTACCATACCTATTGCGCAGTCCACCAAAAGAAAATTACCAATCTCCAGGCTTCCCCCCTCCTTCAACCCCCCCACCCCCCCCACCCCCCCAGGATTTTGCTCTGCATTTGTATCTCCAAAATGTCAATGTGGAAATTAACTCCCCCCAACCCTCAAGAAAAGCCTCCTCTTCCTCTTGCATTTCAGTTAGCTACATACCAGCCCTGCATTAGAAATGAGCTTTTCCCTTTATTCCGAGAGAAATCGCAATTACCTTAAAATGACAAAGTACATCCTTTATTAAAGGATACACACACATTAAATATGAAAGAGAAGAAAACGAGATAAGGGTGAGAGAGAAAGGGAGAAGGGGGGTGAAAGGAGAGATCATGTACAAACAAATCAGTAGCAGAAAACTAAATTCATGTGAAAACACAGACTGAGAATGATGCAGATTCGGGGAAAATCTATATGTTAGCTTCTACATCTATCTCTATATAAACCCGCTACGATCCGATTTTAAATCTACTAATACCTACCATAACCATTCTTAATGGCAAATATTGGGTCTTGAAAGGCTTCAACTCTTCTACAGATTTGCTAAGAAAGGTTTCAGGGAATTATTTTTATTATTAGTAGTATTATTATTTTTTAAAAAAAGATCCACAAAGCACAGTGCTAGACGTTTGTGCCGCGCTAATATTAATATATAGGGCTAATAATAATGAGAGTAGCGGCTCGGCTCGGTGTGTCGGCGGTCCCGGCGGCCCCCGGCGGCGGGCGGAGCGGAGCCGAGCCCTGCTGGAACTGGCTGGCGGCGGCGCCCCCCGACACCCATTTATGGGCCCATCTGTCAGCGCCGCGCGGGCGCTCATTGGCCGCCGCCGCGCGGGGGGGCGTTGCGACATCAGGTGCTATTGAAATTAGCCGCGGCCAGATTGACAATGTTAATGATTCCGTGACCTCTACAACAACAGAGACCAGATTTCTGAACTGCCGCTTGTGTCTAGTAATTAAGGCCCGGCTGAAGAAACAACACGCATCCCCGTATTTTTTATTTTCTTTCCCCTTTTCTTCCACCCTCCTCCTCCTCTCCCCCCCGTCCCTTCCCACCCCAGCGGCTATGTCACACCTCGGCCATGCTTCGGTGCCTACATCTTCTTACCTCCTGCACGCCCGGCTCCCAGGTCCGGCGTCTTTTAACCACCTTATCTTTTTCGACAGTCGCTTTCCGGAGAAATGCATATTTAATGATCTGCCTCTAGGCTTAAAGGCACAACAAAAGCACTTCGTCGTGCATTTAAAGCTGCATTTATTTCCAGGTACTATCGATTTTAATAATCGACCCATCTCTCCCTTCCTTCACCCCTCTAAGTTTTGTGTTTTTTCTTTTTTTAAAGCACATTTTTATAATTGGATTTGATGCTGCTGTCTAAGGCACAGCAGACACCCATTTATCAGAGCGCTCCCCTTGAACGGCAGCAGTATTTCGGAATTATTTCACCACCTCGCTTCATTATTCTTCAGTTCTACAGGAAAATAAAATAACGACAAACTTTGGGTGTTTAAAAAGAAATGATCCCCCCAGCTTAGAGAGAAACGTGCTCAACGTAACAATGCACATCCATTAATCCTCTGCTCACTGCCACCAACTAGCCAACAAAACTTCACTCCCAAACAGAAATATTGTACCCTCTCCTGACTACAACAACTTTATAAAAAATTCTCAAGTTCAGAAGTATTCATTTCCTTCTCTTATTCAGTGTTATTTTCCTAAAGCACATTTTGGCCAAAGTAACCAGGCAAGGTACACTAATTTCAACTAACCTTGAATTTACTTTCACCTCAACTAAAGCAACCGAGCACTGCTCCTTTAACGTACATAGGAGTGATTTAATTTTACCATTCACATATTCAATTTAAGAGCCAAATACGTTCTTTAAATACTCAGTACCATCGCAAGCATTTTTAAACGTAACAGCTAAAAACAGAGAAAGCTGGGATGGGCCATGCTATAAGCTCACTTTCCTGGGAAAAGAAAACCCGGCTACAACCAACCGAAACCATTCTAAAAAAATACTGAACCAGATTAAAAAAAATAAAATCATACTTCTAGAACAATGATTAAATATAAATATGCTCTCTACACTGCTAAGCTCCAAACTGACATGCTGTGTATTTTAAATTTCCTTAAACCACAGACACACTAGAACACATGCACACAGATTATACACACCAATAAAACACAAAATATAGAAAGCTTATAAAATCTAGATACCAACAGACCAAGCAAGGAGAAAAATCACATTTATAAGAAACATGCAATCCATTTGTGGAATGAGCACTGAACTGAATGAAATTAAAATATGAATATAAAAGGCTGCAGAGGATTGCTCTCACCATGCTTCTTTCTGAGCACATTTGGAGCTTAGTAAAAAACTAGTAAAGATTCAACTAGCTTGTAAGATAGATTTCATAGCTCAAATATTTAAGTGACCTATTAGACTGAAGACACAGGCATCAAAATGCTACAAAGCTAGTATATTACCATATGTTCCCGTACAGCTATACATTGAATATTAAAGTTAAATTTGTAATGCAAATTTTTACTTAAGGTCTCTTCAGGGGTTAATAACGCTAAAGAAGACACCCAGAAATTATTTTTAAGTCTCTTCAACCTCAGCCTACTTTGTTACTATAAATTCGTTATGCATATCAAAAGATTCAGCCATTTTTCTGAAACTAGAATTGCACACTGCTCCCCTAAAAAATTAGCTCTTGTCCATCTATAAATCCAGGCACTCTGCACGCTGACCACTTTCCCCGAAAAGCACCCCACACATGCAGTCCTTCTGAGGAACACTAAAACAAATACTAATGTCCTTGGAGGCCTCTCTAAAGACAAAGGCAGAATCCTATTGTTGAAAAAGTCAACCTTATTCTCGCATTTCCAATAATACCATTTATCTTTCAGGGTAAGGGACTGACCACCGCATCACAGTTGTGACATTAGTAAAGCATCAGATTCTAATACAGTCTCTCCAGCATCAGCCAGCAAGCCCCTGAGCAAAGCATATTTTTAATGCAATCTTCCATCCCCACAAAAAAACTTGTCTTAAACAGCTTATCCAATATCAAAATGAAATCACAGGGTTGTTTCCCAGCCCCCCCTCCCTCTCCTTACCATAAATGAGCAGTTTCTTGACTCATTAATGACAGTTTCCCTTAAAAGAAGTGATCTCATATCACTGAGCCCCTCTCCACCACGCATACATCCCAAAGGTTGCGGGTATCTTAGCATCAGTAGCCGCTAGCAAGCTCTCTCATACAGAGCCCAGATGGACTATACCAGAAGCCAATTCAGCGTTAATAACTACCTACTCTGTGCAGTTTAGAAGCCTTACGTGGCATAATGTCCTAGGCAACAGCAGCCGATTGAAACCGCAAATAAAAGACAACCCAATTCTCCAAAAGCATCAGAAGGAAAAATAATTGAAGAATGATTTTTTTAAAAAAATCTTCTACTTTCATAAGATTAAAGTGAATCCTTCAGACATATGAAAAATGAGAAAAACAGATGCTGCCCAGAAAAAGTGACAAAATATTACCTCATTATTTAACAAAGCAGCATTAAGCGTCCTGCTGATTTCAAACATCTTGCCACAGATTCTGGTTAAGAGAAACAGAAAGAATCCTTTGCAAGCCCTCTGTCTGCAAAGGGTTCTTCAATTTTCTTGCGCACAACAGAATAGTCAATATGTTATTTCCCTAGAGTTCGCACATTAAAACATCTAGTCAGTGAGCTGAATTTTCCCCTTATCACACTGTAGACTCCTGTTATATGTACTGCTCTCTTTGCAAGATTAGCCTGCCCCAAACATGGCTGTTGTTTAAACTATTCTTTAAAGTAACAGTTCACTCCATAACCACCAGGTGGGCAGTGTACACAGATTCAAGTAACCATCTTAAGACTTTTCTTGGAATAGCTGCTACTTGTGATACACAGCATAAATACCCCCTACACTTATCAAGCAGGAGAAAAAAAAAAAACATTTCACACCATTTTATGCCCTTTCATCCCCAGAAGCAAGCATACAAAACGCCTAAAATAACTTCTGTTGTTGATTTTTTTTTAAAGGGACGTTAAAATTTATACAGGAGTATTTCATTCAGCAAAAATGAACTAAATGATAAAATCCAATCAGTTCCAAGAACAAAGTGTAATTAAAAGGGAAGGCACGCCCATATAAATAGTCTGTACTGCAGAGGAAACAAAATTAGCATTAAGTTCAGCACGACACAAAATTCAACACAAATAATTCACATGTGGGTAGCGTCTGTCAGAAAACATGAACTAAGCCTTCGAGCAAATTTGTAGACAACTTGGTAAGATACTGCTGTGACATTTTGGCTTAAATTCATTTATGAAACCACTGTTGTGCACATCAGAGCACAAGACTGAAAAACACTGAAAGGACTCAATTTTCAGCAGCACCCAAGTCTCAAGCTATGAACATTCTTGCTGTCCCTACACATCTCCAGAATATTTAAGTGTTTTTTTTCCCCACTTCATTTAAGGTCAAATACCTCAAGGAACACTTGCATTACTATAAAAAAAAAATCCATTCACCCAATGATCTACAACAACACCCAGAAGTTTGAATGAAATTGAAAACTTTGTGCTAGGTGTTGTAGAAACACATTTGAAAAGTTATTTCATACAGAAGGATTTACAAAACATTTACCAAACTGAAGCACAAAACAGGTGTGAAGAACAATAAAACAAAGCAAAGAGCATCACGAAACATCTTTACCAGCTGGGATCAATGACTGGAGAATTAAGGCATCTCTAGCAGCTACCTGCACTAAGGCAGAACCCAAAAGGTTATTTACTGAGGTTAAAGAACAGATGCATTTATGGACAAGGGCTTCTTCAGATTTATCCCCCATAAACTGCCATCTAACTTTCATTTATAGCAATCCTTGCTAAGTAAGTGCATGCAGAGTAGCGATTTTCTTTGTTGGCCTTTAACTAATATTAAAGTGATGCAGTAGTGACTTAACCTTCTTGAATATGTATTGAGTTTCAAGTCATCCCTCTTTATATGAGGAGAAAGGTTATTTGCATTGATTTCTGTTTGCATGAAATAAGCTTATTTTCTCATTCACCATATGCCTTGAACACTAATTAAAAGTGTCACTTTCTTCAAATGTAAAAAACCATAATCACGTAGTAAATAAGTATCCCTGGCTTTTTGGTCTTTGTGATAATCTATTTAAGGACTTTTTATTTCCAGGTAACTTCAGTGCCTGGATTACCACATGCTCCTTCAATTTAGAGACAAGTGTTTTATATTTATACTTTTTTTTTTGATGAAAAAAATAGAAGTGCATCTTTAAGGACCAACACTCCTCTCACCCCAAGGCAAATCCATCCAATCAATATGAGACCATTCACATGCCACCATCTGCCGAGCTGTAGAGCAATGTGGCTGCAACAGACCTCTTAAACAGCAGCAGTGGTCTCATTTTCAGTCTATTAGGGAAACACCAGAGCTCTCATGTGCAAGGACATAACTCACTCAGACCCTCTCACACCAGTTTCTCTGTGCATTGCTGCAGAACTCCTGTAATTTTTGCTGCCTAAGTTTTCATGCTAATCAAAGCAAGAGGGAAGAGAAAATGATCAGTAACAGCCCTATTTCACTGCAGTACAAAATAAAAGAGCTGTTTAATTCTGTCCTAATATGATTATAGCAAACCATTTAAACACTGCTGCCTGCAAACTACAACCTGGCATTTTCCATCACCTCACTTTCCACTCCTCCAAAGGACTAAACACTTAAGACTAGGACTGCATTGTTCTTTTCCAACACATTTGTACCATAAAGTTGTTATTTAATTCTGATCAAAGTATTTAGTTGTTTGACAGATAGGAGGGTGCGGGTAAAGAAAGAACAAAGGAGATTCATGCAAGAGAGATGGCTCTGAACTAAAAGATGATTTAAGAGAAGACAATGGGCTGGGAAAGAACATTACACAATGCAAGCACTAGGGTTTGCCCTATGCAGTAATTCAAGAACCTCTGCAAAAGCAGCCTCCAAGTTCAAGGTAGCACATCAACACTATCTTTAAAAACACTGAGCTCACATAGTCTTCTCATCAGCAGATCTCAATAATTTAAAATAACCTCCACTACTGGCAAATTCACCGGATGACTGACTAAAAAAATAGAAATAAAAAAAGGAAAATGAAGGAACACAAACCCCTTACAAATATAAACAGAAAAAAAAAATGAACTACTTTAGACCCACCCATGAAGTGACAAGAAAATATGAAAACCTAAACATGCAATTCAGTGATATAAAAAAATCAAACTCAGGTGGAAAAACTAAGAGCCAAATTGTCCTAAGAGCAGACTGCATCTAACCTGAAAACAGACTTCAGAAAAGAGAACAGAAACAAAAAAATCAGTGCAATTAAGCAGATTGCTGTTCTCCACGCATGTGGGAAAGGGAGTGGACTTGGAGAGGTAGAGGGAAAATAAATGGCTAAACAGGTTCTTTGCCAATATAGGCTTTTTTCCTCCCCCCACTGTAATTTGCACAGCTTACATTCAATTGTGTATATATAACAGTTTGTTTAGCTACTAAATAGTTTAAAAAAGAACCACAAAAAGACCCCAAACACCCTAACAACTGCCCTGTAGAAATCAAGCAGGAGTGGGTGACCAAGACTAACATCGCATGATATAAAAATTTCTTCAGGCAACTGCTCTTTAATGTTGGTGAATCTATGTATTTGAGGAAGAGAAAATTTTAGAAGGTTTCACTCCTACATGCAGAAGTCATGATGATCAAACACTCCCCCAAAAAAGGCTGAAATATCATATAATTGGAGGAAATAGTACGTGCAAGAGAATTTATGGTTTACAGCTTTAATTTCTTTTATTTGATGATCCTCTCAGGAGTACAGGGAGCTGTCCCTGCCTCCTTCTGCCCCTGCTGTGGACCTACCAACAAGTTGAAGTACCTTGCATCAGCAGGAGGGTTTCTATCTCACATACTGAGGTTCCTCCTGATGCTAGGGAGATGAACTATGCCATGCATCTACCTGGAAAAACTGTCACCCTGAAAAAAAATATCAAAAACAGTCTAGTTCCTTGAAGAGTTCCGGAATTAAAGCACTAAATGCAAAACCAGACAAAACTCCTCTCATAATTACAACACTAAATGAAGAATTTAGTTACATGAAGCTTAGCCAAGTTAGTCTCAGTTCCCACAGAAATCACACTTCAGCTGCTTTTGCACAAATATGCTATTTAACACTGCTTGCCCACTTTTTCCATGCCTTGTGAGATGTAATACTGATGCTGCATAGCTGCTCTGAGTATCACACACCAATTTTCTGAAGATGTGTGTATTTGCAAATCCCACTGTGGATACTTATGTCTGAATGCTGGGAGACTGGAACAAAACTCTCCAGTGCACACCAGAGCACAGAGGTAACAAATGAATACATGTAAATAGCTCAGATGGCAAGAGAAGTGGTAGTGATAGGAACCACATCCTTATTTTCCAAACCAAAAGCTGGGCATTCATGCAGATTATACATGCATTTGTGTCAGTGCATAACCTCAACAAATGCTTCTTGGGAATGTCGGGGCACAAGCTTAGACTGCAGAGGTGGGCCAGCATCTCTGCTACAATGCAAAAAGGGTTTGGATACAATGATTCAGCATCTCTGCAGCACATCCAATGGTGATGCCCTTGGCACCTTGGCTCCATGCTCCTCTCCTGGCTTTGCAAAACTTGACTGCTTTGCATCCACTTCAGTCACACAGTATGCCTTGCCTGGCCAATTTTCAATACATTTCCAAGAACCCAGTCAGTGCTGCAAGACTGACCAGCTAAAGGCAGCATATATGCTAGGTAAACATGTTAATACAGCAATAAAATACCAGCAATTCTTTTACTCCTATCCAGTTATTAATTTTGGCTTAGAAATAGACATTTCTATGCTTTCAGTCTCCTGGTATCGTATCCTTCCTTTTACATTTTGAGATACTAAAACTTGTACTCAGACATCCTACATTCTACAGCTTGCTTTCTTATCACTACAAGCAGGATTCAACCCTACCAACAGGGAGAGTTAAAACATTTCTACATTGCTGTCAATTTTGTATAATACCACTAGGAAAGTTTCAACTGAGCACAAATGAAGACGTTTTCAAAGATTTATGACTGCATTTTTAAAATGTATTTACTTGTAAATAATGAAAGGACCTAGACACTGAAGAAGTCTAGACCTACCAGAGAGATTTACATGAGTTCAGCCATTTTTAATGTGCCTACGTACGAGCACAAAACCCCTCATAAAAAATGAGAGCAAGGTCTTCCAGCCAGCATTGCCTAATTTTAGAAAATTTGATGGATTTGGTTTAAACAGATCTGTAATACAGAGTGTACTCATGCCAAATAATATCAATAACAAAAAAAAACCTGAAGGGGGAATTAATGTCCCGATGTTTCCAAGCTTTGAGACAGCAGTCAGATCTGGGAAAGAGCGTAAGGCAGCTGGATCAGAAAAAAGATATAGCAGGAATCAAAGGAGACCAATGAGCAACATGCAGAAAGGTTACATCTCCTGCAACTTACAATTACACAGAAAGGACACAAAAGCAGGGAAGATACAAAAAAGAAAAGGCAAAGCCTCAAGAGTCATTAATTGCCCCACTTCTCATCAGAACAGCTTGCACTTAAGAGTATTTTATTAATAACAGTAGGCAGAATGTAAATAAGCATCACAACTCTAAAAAGCTCACAATCACATCTGGGTCAACCATGTCATGCCATCTATCCCCAAACCCAGGGTACTTAGAAGGAGAAAATTAATTTTAAAATGGCTTAAGTATACTAAGTTTGCCTCATGACCCAAAGCTTACAGTCATATCTGCATGTACATACCTATTTAATTCTACTCCTTAAGAAATAAGGGTTTAATAAGCTGTCGAAGGGCCCCCCAGGTCTCAAGGATACACAGTTCCCTCAAAGAGTGCTCACAGAACTCTTTAGTATATAATTCAGGTTACAGAAATTACAATTTCCTAACAATAAAGAAAACAAAGAAGGTAAATATAGGAAGGGCAGGAAAAAAAACCAGAGCTGAGGCAGTCTTTAATAAAGTACCAATGTTAACTCTGAACTCTCCAAACTGACACACAGCAGGAAGGTAGCTAAAGTAATGTGTAGCTCCTGTTCTTGCTCTCTACAGTTCACAGAGCTTGTGTCTCAGGATCTGGATAACTCTGGTCAAGAAACCCTAAGGTGTTCCTACTCAATTTGCATATTTCAATGCACATCTTGTAGTTCTCTTTAAACTTCTCTTTGTAAAGTGTCAGACTTAGCTTAGCAGATGATTTTTAGCTCCCTTTAAACTAGGGCACAGGAAGAACAATGGGTAACTGTAGCACTTTTAAAGAAAAACTCATTCACAATATTAGTAGCTATAAAAAATGTTCAAAGGTTAAACTTCCTAAAAAAATAACTTCAGTTACAGTTAGCAAGCAATAAATATTCAGTGCTTGGTTTCAAGGAATCTATACAGCTGAGCTAAGCCGGAGAAGCTGGCAGGTTAGCACTCAAGAGTGAGTCCACCTCTGCTCTGAAAGGCCCCTTCCACAGGAACAGGTACTAAATTTTCTTCACTGCTTCACACTGACTTAAATCCAGAGATAGGTAAACAGGAGAAACGGCAGCAAAACCTGTACATGACAAGATGAGCTCTACCAGCCCTGGGGCAACATAGATGAGTTTACCTTACATCTAAAAAAGTACACATCTGCAGGGGAGTTAGTCTTTCCACCTCCCTGGCTCAGGCAGTTAGAAAAAAGGTTACTTCCAAAGCACTATTCACACATCCTGCTCCAGAGAACTCTTCAAGAACAAGACTCATGCTCTTAAACTTGACTGGCTACACATCAGTAGAGCTCCAGTGATCACAGGAGGTACAAAGTCCATTCTTGGTCACATCAAACACCACCATAGGCTGATCAGCTGACTGAAGCAGACTATCTCTAGCTCCTACTCACCTAGATCCAAGAAGTTTTCCTGACTTCAGCCTCAGTATGGGCTTTTACCACACCAGCACAATGTTCACATTCAGCACTGCAGTTCTTAAGTATTAGCAGCAATACAAGGGAGGCAATCTTCAAACAGTCCAGGGAACCAGATTAGAGATTAAGAAACAATGCCAAGACCAAAGGCACCTTTAACACAAAGCCAACCTCGCAAGACTACATTGGTCCATACATGGAAAAGCCTAGCATCTCTGGAAGCACATAAGCCACATGAGCATCCTGTGAGCACTAAAAACCCACTGAGGTTTTTCCACGAACTCTAGGGTAGATGCTGTCAGTAATTAAAAAGAGAAGCTTTGATTCTGGACCACAACTCCAAACAGTAGAAACCCTGAGAAAGAAAAAGTTCCAGTATATCCAATTTATGACTGTTGGGAAAAGTCACAATTACATAAAAACAGCTAGTCTGAAAACCTATCATGCTACAGGCCATAATCCTGCAGTTTAAGAGTATTTCACTCCACTGCTTGAACACATTTATATTCTTCCAGGCAGTTTTCCTGATGTTTTATAAGGATTCCCCAATGCAACAACAAACGATCCCTCTTTTAATAGGATCACTGGATGCATTGTAACCTGCATCTAGGGACACCCTGCTCTGCTCAGATAAAACTTAAATGTTCTTCTAACATTGAAGAGTGAAGGAACTTTAAACTCACCTAATAAACAAAGCAGGCCTCTATTTTGAACACTGTCCACAGCCACAGTGCCTACAAGAATAAGCATACAGTAAAAACATACCTCTGTTTCAGGAGAGCACAGCTGATAAACATACACCTAGTGAACAAACACTTCTTAGCATGTCAAATAAGAGATTAGATTTCCTTCTACCCCAGTAGTGGTCCTACCGCAGTGGGTAAAGGAAAACCAGAGACCAGTGATGCTGTGGAATATTTTATAAAGAAAGCTTCAATTGTTATCAACAGTTGGCAAAAGCCCTGCATCATGTCTATATTGTCTCTTCCATGTTATTTACTTCAGTTTCTACTGTCTGGATGATCTTCTGCACTCTGTCGAAACATCCAGTAGTATAAGTGCACAACACAAAAGGACACGCTTTGGTAGTGGAAATTTTAACTCATGACCTTTTAGGTTAATGGCACTATTTAAATTTAAGACATAACAAGACTATTAAACAAGTAGTCCCACTAACCTCACTAGTAATTGGATGACTGTCAATTATGTAGGAGCAATCATCTGTTTGGGAAGCCACACTGTCCAAGTGAAAGACTATCCCAAGCTGCTAGATGAGGACATTATTTTATCTATTCCTGCCTTTGTCACTTCCCAGCTGCCCTATGTTAGGGTATGAAGAATTGGGAAAATCCTAAGTGCTTAGGAAAATCCTATGAGCACAGAATGATCCTCAGCAATAGACTACTTTACATACACTAAGTCTAAAGATTTTCTTTTGCTTTTCCCACTGACATCAGTCAGGACTCAATAGTATAAGACTCCAGCCAAAGGTTGTAGGGACAACCTTTTCTACTTCATAACAGCATTTTACTAAAAAAAAAAGTCTAAATTAGATGCTATTGCACATGTTTCATAAGCTTTTAAGTAATGAATGAAGGCAAAAAACCATCTCAGATATAGTCACATCAAGTATGTAAACCAAAATAAGAGAAGATACTAAAAATGAACATTGGGGGAAAAAAAAGAACGTGTAAGTGCTCACAGTAATATCTTGCTTCAAATGCTTGCACAAGACTGACAGAAATAATTTTAAGAACACTGCAATCAAGCATAATGAAGAGTTCACTTCATATAGCTATTTGAGAATTCACAAAAAAACTTCACAATTTCCACACACTTTGAACCTTACAAATAATCTCTTAAGAGGAACAGGTCAGATGCTCCTGTATACCCAATTTGCTCATCAACACTTTCCTACCCTATCCACAAGCTCAGCCTAGACATTCTGTAAAACCAGGACAGCTGAGCATCAGAGCTGACAGGTTAACAGAGGAGAGAAAAAAGCACATCAGCCAATGACAGTGCCATACCACAAGATCTCAAATGCACTGTTCAACAACTATATAAGCAACATAACCTGGCAAAACTTCAAACAGGTTTTTAGAAGAATGACCTGCAGAAAGCAGTATCAGATTCAGGGAGACAAGCAAAACAGAAGACCCAGAGCCATACCACTGCCAGGTGTGCTCCTGGGTCTCAAATGCCCTGATCAGTCTCACCTGCAGCCTTGACCACCACCCCTGGATCAGGTGCTCCATTTAAACTCAGAAAAACCCAGTCTTCCACTCTAGGACCACTTTACCCTTGAGAAAGTGGATGGAGAAACAGACATAGCTGCAAACCTTCAGCTATAACATCCAGTAACACTGTTAGCTCTCCAGTCTAGGGTTGGGACTCGGTAGTTGTAAACATCTGTAATGTAAGATGGCCTAGATGCACTGGCATACACACAGATGTACAAGGCTGTACTGCATGCAGCTTCCTGCTACTAAAGATGATTTTTAACTATGTGGTTCCATAAAGGGTAGTTAGTTCTGGGTGTTAATAACCCTAATTCAGAACTCTGCTCAGCAATGTACTCTTTAGCTAGACCATCTGCGTAAACTGAGTAACAGACTGTCACAGCATACAGAGCCTGGAGCTGACCTTAATATTCGCCCCCCTCCCTGCCCCAGTACCAGCAAAGGACAAGACAGATGTCTATCATCAGTTTTTCCTTTCTGCTTCCAGTGGAAGATCTCTGGGATGGAAAACAAGTGTCTCAACCTGTAAGTCACATTGCCAGCTGCAGGAAATGTGAGTGGCAACTTCTCTTCTTCCTAAGGTCCCATTGGTGAAGTGTGAAATGTGGCTGTCCTGCTAGCATTAAGCTATCACAGGACTTTGACTTACTGGGAAGAAGAGGGACTTCACAAAACATGGAAGAATAAAACCTCCTGACACTTTTCACAGACAGTGCAAAATAACTGGTGGACCAGGAAGAGCCCAGTATGACATGGAATTCCACTGCAAGTACATAGTATTTGTTGCTTTTGATCTTCTTGCTCCTTCCTCCGTATCACACGCTGATACACACAGGATGAGCCTATACACTGTCTGTTGGACATGGCTGCAACTTCTTCCTGCCAACACACAGACCCTACTTGTGACTTTTATCTCTTTGCTGAATACTGCAGGACTAACCTACACAGCAGATCAGAGCAAATTTTCCAGCACTGAGCAAAACATGCAGTGACATCAAAGACTTCTTCCTGTACATTCAGGTTTAGTACTCTTTCTAGGCACACCATTGTTTCAGAACCTGCTTTTCTGGTCAAACACCAGGCTCCCTCTCAAGAAAGGAAAAAAGTAAAACAAGCCCCCCAAACTAATCTCTATGTACCAACTTCAGAAAATGCCATGTTTTTCTTCTCCACCAAACTCTTCATATCTTGGATTCCTTGACCTCCTATCTATTTTATTTACTAATATCATGACTGCCATTATGTCAAAGCACAGATGCAGAGCACTGACCTGCTGCTTACACAAGAGTCTGAGAAGAGCTGCCTGGATTATGAGATGCAACATCTTGTACTCATTTACTGACATCCTAAGTGCTTTATCTCTTCTTATCTTAGCATGGGAGCAAATCCACCACACACCAAGGCTGCTAACAGGAACCTCATCCCAAGCAAACAATGCTCCTCTAAGGTTTCACTGCTCAGTTTTGCTGCTGTGCAATTCCTTTCTATCAGTTTCTAAGCTCAAATCAAAGCTTTTCTTGGATGTTCAACTTTGCAAAGCTTGTCGTAGTTCAGCATCTTTGAAACTTCTGTGACCCATTCATGACTCACCAGCAGGTAGAATGCCATTAAGCAAGGAATACATGGCCAACAGGCAAGCAGGGTAGGACAAGGACGTTTCTTAGAAAACTAGGAACAAAACCCAAACCCATCAAACACAGCTACTTGAATGAAGAGCAACAATTAGAACTCTTGGCAAGTGGCAGAGGGGAAAACAGAAGCCTAAGCATCAGACCAGTTCTGTATTGAAACTTCTATAAAGGTTTGTTGAGAGGTTATTACTGATTCTATATCAAAGATTAGCAAAGCCATGGGTGCTAAATACAGCAAAAGGCATCTGCAGCAATAAGATATTCATTGTACCTCTCCCCAAGCAGTCTAGCAAACACCCTTCCACAAACCCACAGGCAAGTGCACATAGCCAGCCACCAGGTAAATCAAATCCCTTAACATGCAGCAGATGACTTGGGGTATTACTTTCATAAACTGGTATGCATGAGAAAGCAAGGTAAGTCTTCTGCAACCTACCCCTAGGTCCACAGCAGAGGGTGGGCTTTCAGATCCTGTATCTGGTAGAAGAAACCCTCCAGGAAGATGAGCTTTCAAAATTTCAGTGGGCAATGCACACAGGAGATTTGTGGGGAGAGAAAAAAAAACAACTACCCTTGCCAAGCTGCTAAGCCTTCTCTTTTGACCTAAAAACTCGAATAGAAGTAGTTCTATTAAACAAAGAATTTTTAGATACATTAGAGAATTTGGGCTTCTGCATAAGTAATGAGCAACAGCTTAGCCAGAGGTAGCTTCACACAGGTTACTGCAACTGAAGAAACTGGTGAGGACGTTTATATGCATGAATCAGGGTGTAAAATCACTCAGTAAAAGAAAATTGATTATTATGCATTTGTAAGAGAAAGTAAAAACGAAAAGATATACAGTGAACATACTTACCAGGAAGGTTAGACTCCACTGTTTATATACATTACCCCATAAGAAAGCATCGATACATTTATTTTATAGCAAGTCTGTGCTTAACTGAAAAAGGCCTAAAAGACAACAGCAGGCAGACTCGAACAACAAGATGCAAACGCTCTTTAGCTGTACCTTGCATGGAAGACAATGGTTCAAATAAAGTCAACTGTGTTGGAAATAGTGCATGAAATCCCAGAAGTGACAAAAGTACTAGTCAGTGAAGAAAATGAAAGGAGCCAAGTGGAAGAAATCAATCAAGAAGAAAAAGCAAGCTTTTTATTTTTTTACAAAGGCAGGCAAGGGGCCAGATAACATAGATGGACACACATGCAAAAAAACACAGAAAAGTAGCTTTAGCTTGAAGTACTACAAGTGATAAATTTAATAATAAACTGGGGAACAGGAACAAATTTGCTCGAAACTAAGGAATGACAGCAAGCAGTGAGGGGTGCAAACAATTTTTCTTGCACTGGAATAAAAAAAAACCTTCTAATGCAAATGGATGAGCTGATTAACAAAGCTTGCAGAGACTGTTGTGAAAGACGGGTGAATGGAGAGAACCCGAGGGAGACACTAAGAGCATGTAAACCAAATCAGGGAGCAGCTGACTGCATTCAGAAGGAAGAGGCTATAGAAGCACTTAGAAACACGAAAACAAGAATATGACCTAGGCTGTGTGAAGCACCAGTAAACATACTGAAGTGGATGGTAATAGGAGGCATCTGTTCAATGTATTCTTAAACTGGGGAAATGCCAGCAATTTTACAAATAATACCATTTATTATTATTACTTTTTATAAGTGGGAGGGAAGCACCAGAAAACTTACTTTTACTGAAGTATACAAAACTCAAACTACACTTGGTTTTCAGTACTAAAACCCAACTGTTGAAAGGTGGGAAAAATCCTTAATTTATGGAAATCCCAAACAAAACCTCCCATGCATTAACTTCAAATCATTTTGGAAACAAAGGTCATGCATTTCCTCTATTGTGAGGACACAGAAGTTTCCAAAAAATAGTTTACTGTGTCAGTGAAATTGCAGATGCTTCTGTGCACTTCAGGGACTTCAAACATTGCATCAATTATCTGAATAAGTAATGAAAAGACATAGTGAATAAAGTGGTTCACCAAGCCTGGTTCACAAGTCAATTGCCTTTTGAATTCAGTAATA
Organism: Coccyzus lansbergi; assembly: GCA_033558105.1. NCBI lineage: Eukaryota > Metazoa > Chordata > Aves > Cuculiformes > Coccyzidae > Coccyzus > Coccyzus lansbergi. The sequence continues at coordinate 997,460 of JAUMJK010000784.1, read as the reverse complement.
TACTGTAATATCTGGCACGTTATTTCTTTTCACAAGAGGTTAAGAGTTTTCTGTGCTTCTATGCCACACTTGCAGCAAACAGTTTTTGGGGGGAAAAAAACCAAACTGACAAAAGAAAAAAGGCTGTAAGAAGTATAACATTTAGATCCTCCATTATAGATCTCTTTCTACACCAAAAGAAATCCTCACCAAAACCAGAATTCTGAAGTACAATCCAAGGGGAAACAAAAATCTCACCAACATTTTGGGCTAGTGATAAGACAATTCAATGTTTAAAATTCAATCTTTGACAAACTGGACTAGGTCGCCGTAAAACACAATGTCTGTTTGTTGAGCTACCGTTTCCAAAGTCTCTCACCAGCACCTAGAAACAGAGCAAGCATAAGGCTGATTATCATTTCCGTAGCCCCCAAGGAAAACTGTCATGCAAGGAAAGCAAGTAAGAGCAGTACTGTTTGAAAGCAGCATTCATAAACAGAACAAAGACTAAACAAAAGGCTAAACAAGTACATCATAATTAACAACTAAAACTAAACTTTTAATTAAGATATGTAAGAAAAATCAAGGCGAGCCAATTAAAAAAATCACCAGCATATATAGTTTTAGACAATTCTGAATTGATACTGTGAAGTAAACAGGCTAATTGGAAGTGACCGCAATTATTTTGTCACTGTTAACTGAGTTCAGTCATGATTTTTCAGCTCACTCTTTAATCCTACATCTTGTTTGCACTGCTTTGTTGTTTGAATGCAGGATTCTCGCACACAAATTCTTCAAAAACTGAGCAAAAGAATATAGCAGAGACTTAACTTTGTATGACAGGCATATTTGTCATTAGTTTCAAGACACACTGTTTTCTACCTATGACAATGTAATTCTTATAGGGCCAGAATTACAATTATTCTACACTGCCCCCATTAATCCTGGACAAATCCAAGTTCCAACAAATAGATCCTGATACACTGCTACATCAGTAACACTATACTCTACATGTTTTTCTTTTATCCAGGAAGCTAAACCATTATAGAAATATGATGTGATTTCACACAGATTTTACTACTACGCGTGAACTTCACTTAAGGTCAAAACGCAGTTACAGAAAATAGGAAACTAACTGGCAATATTAAAGTTTTACTTCTTTCCTCTTCTGTACTACCCTTCCATGAAAATACATCCAATTCTCATCACTTTTGCTATTCTTCAAAACTTATAAGGCTGATTTAAACAGCAGCAGTTAGTTAATGCTGATAGAAACAAGCAAAGAAAAATGCTGACACAACCTAGAGTTATTTAAGAACTTACTTGCTGTACATTTCTAGAAAATTAATAAAAAGTTGCCGACTCCCAGCTGTAATAATCCCAGGTACACCTGGGCAAAAGCAAAATAGGTATAAGAGGAATTCCCACCCACAATACCAGATCACAAAAAGGAAAATGATTTGCAATTAACTTCTGGCTCTCCCCAACACTGCATTGGCAAGAAACCCAGCTGACTATTGAGACGCACAAATATTGTTGTTTAGCAAAATCTTAGCAAGAACCATCTTTACAAAGGTTATTTCTGCAGCTATGTGAAACCAGAATTCTACTTTTCAATATATGCTCTTACATTTAAGAGAAATAGAGTTTTTTTTTTTTAAAGAGAAAGAAAAAGCTCTGGTGTATCACTACACATTAGCCCAACCTAACCCTTAAACTATGCAGGAAGGGCTGGCTTCCTGCAGCAATGTTTCTCCCATGCTCACTTTTAAGAGTTAGAGGCTGTAGGGTCACCATGGGATTGTTGTCTTGTCAGCAGCTCTCAGATTGTTATGGCTGGAAGGTATCACCTTTACCTCTGCAAAACCAGAGTATGCTGAACCTACAAAGCAGTCGTATCTTAACTAATGCCATAGTACCAATCTTAAGTCATCCACTTTGAAGTCCTAGATTTGAGGCATTTATTTCTTTATACTGGGACAAAAATAAACTAAATTCCTTCCTGTATGTGGTTAAAAAAGTTAAGCATTTAAAAATCCTTTAAAATTTAGATGAAAATGTGCATGTCTGTGCCATCTATCTCATTAGCAGTGCTGAACCTCTACGGTGCAGGAATCTCCATCTCCTCAGACCATCCCCAGTCTTCTCCAATGCCAAAATAAGACATGCATGTTCTCTCTAGTCTACATTTTTCTGTTCAATAGGTGGAGTAAAGCAAAAGGCTTATTTCTGGGCAAAAGATTCTTCCTCTGCATAGCAATAAGCCTCAAATTGTAATTAATTTTTTTAAATGTCATTTGAATTATTTTGGTACTATTTATCTTTCCTTACTTTTCCCTAAAACATCTCAAATATTAACCACGAAATAAATGTAATAATACTCTAACATCTTCAAACATTACCTAATTTAGAAATCTAATTTACTTTTCATCATTTAGGCTTTCTTATATTCTGTGTGTCACTCAGTGTGGATAGTAAAATTATGACTATTCATTTCCATTTTTGCTTTGAATATGTTGCAGGTTCTGCTTCTCAACAACTGCAACAGCCTTCTTGTTTAAGGTTTCCAATATTATTCCAGAGCTTTTAAGTCAAAAGAGGAACTGCTTTAATTTTATTAAAAAATTCTCAACTGCTCTCCCTGGCCCTTTTTAGAAGAAAAGGCCAAATGTTAGCACGGAACTAAACCTCCAATGTACCTGTTCAATAGTACTACATGGCCTTCTGCTAACACAAAGAGACAAGAGAAGTCTTAAATGGTGCAGAGGGTGCCATTGTGTACAACGACCTTCCAACACACCAGTGGGAGAGCTGCTTAAGAACAGATAAACAATAGCACAAGTGATGCAATACGAATTATCCCACTCTGGCCTTGGTGACAGTTCAGAGATAATTTATCCCCACAGGCAGTGCTGCTTGTAAGCCTTCACAACCAGGATGAGTCGACACCTCTTATTGAACCCATCCCACCACAGTTAAAAAGCATGCAAAGGAAACATAATATAGATTTTTAACATGTGTGTTCATTGATAACATTCACTGTAGCAATACTGCATTTATACTACACAGAGTAACAAGCAAGCAGGAGCTCCAATCACATCAAAAGTTACCCATTTAAATAGCTTGAAATACACCGTACTGTCAGTTCACTGCCAGAAGAGAGGCTTTGGCACAAAACCTGTGCTAACTTCCATACTAGGTGTTATAAAAACCCATACCATCACAAGCAAAAAAATAGGTAAAACCACCTTAACTGTGCACCCTGAAGGGGGAGCGCAAGAACACTGGGCAGAAATGGTTACAAAGGCTGGCAGTGATAGGACTAGGGGAATGGATATAAACTGGAAAGAAGCATAAAGAAGAACAGGGGCACTGGCACAGGTTGCCCAGGAAAGCTGTGGTTGCCCCATCCCTGGAGGGGTTCAAGGTCAGGTTGGACGGGGCTTGGGAGCAGCCCTGTTCTCCGAGGAGGTATCCCTGCCCATGGCAGGAGGTTGGAACTGGATGGGCTTTAAGGTCTCTTCTAACCCAAACCATTCTATGATTCTATGACTTTTTACAAGGGCATGTAACAATAGAAGGAGAAATGGGTTTAAATTAGAGGAAGGTAGATTTAGATTAGACATTAGAAAGAAATTCATCCTGAGACACTGGCACAGGCTGCCCAGGGAAGCTGTGGCTGCCCCTTCCTTGGAAACGTTGAAGGCCAGGCTGGATGGGGTTGAAGCAGCCTGGTCTGGTGAGAAGTGTCCCTGCCTATGGCAAGGGGAGCAGAACTGGATGGGCTTCAAGGTCCCTTCCAATCCAAGCCAGTCTACAATTAACTCTATTGTAATAATCACTGTGAGTTAGCTTGAACCAGATGCTCTAATCCTTGCCTCCACAAACACATACACTGCAATTAAGAGAACCCATTCTCGCTGAGCCATTGGCTCACCACGTTTCCCCTTCTCCCCCGTTTCTTGCCCCTCGGCCCCAGCCTGCTCCCTCGAGCTACTCTAGGTGCGAGGTCAAGCCTCTTTCCCATCCCTAACCACACTCTTTTGGAACCACCATGTAGAACTACCAGTTTAAAACAATCCCTACCTTTATTAGTAAAGGTAACACACCTGCCACGGCACTGGACCCGCCCCTGGGGACTCAGGTGCCACTCGACGCCCCGCGGGAGGATTCACCCCGAAGAGCTAAGGCTCAGAAGGAAGTGGAGCAGAAGGCACCGGCTCCCGATCCCCCAGAAAATTACGTTTCCCACATCGCCCCCGCGGCTCCTAGCGCGGCGCACAGTCCTCGTCCCCGTTTGCTTCCCGCCCGACCCCGACCGCGCTTCGCGGGCGAAAAACAAGGAGGAGGAGGAGGACGGGGGTCGCTCGCCACTCACCGCGCCCTGAGCGCGCATCTTCCGCCGCGCGGGAAGCGCGGGACGCGGGCGGCGCGCGACGGCAGCACGTGGCGGCGGCGGCCACGGGGTCTCCCGCGCAGCCGAGCGGGGCGCGGCGCTACGGAGCGGCGTGAGGCGCCGCCGCCATCTTGGCCGCGGCAGCGCCGGGATGGAGGAGGGCAGGGCGGGCGGGGAAGGGTTTTTTATCTCGCCGCGGCGAAGCCGGCGGCAGCTGAGGGAAAGCGGCGAGGGAGCTGGTGGGGCACCTGTGTGGGTCGGGGAGACCGCAGGGGGCGGGAAGTTGAGGGCGCAGCCCGGGTAACGTACCCGGCGAGTGCGCGGCTCGGCTCCCTCCCACGGCCGCCACGCGTCCCGGTGCCTCTGGATGTGGAAACGAATAAAATGCATGCAGCACGCAGGGTGGGATTTGTTCTGATCTCCTGCTCGGAGGTGCTTTCCTCTTGCTTTTGCCCGGGCCCGTGACCCTCGCAGATAAAAGATGCACGAGGAGGAATTTTGAGTAGGTTAAAAAGCCTGTTTTTTTTTTTTTTTTTTTTTTTTTTTTAGTCAATGCTCAAGGAAAGGATGAGATGCTGTGACACAAATGTATGGCCGTGTGCCACAAATAGAACATTGTGGGAAGCTTTCCCTTAAATGTAAGCTTTGTCCTATATTTTTTCAAACAGTTTATTTCCTCGCTCTGTAGGTCATTCTTAACATTAGGCTAAATTTAGCTGAAAATCCACCAACAGCAAAGACAGGCTGTCTCAGAAAGCCGAATTAGACCCACGGACTCAACTGTGTGGCCTGCTCAGGAGTCTAGGTGCAAAACTGTTAGCATTTTCATTTACTTTTTTTTTTTTCTTTCAGGGAGCTTGGGTTTAAGGTAACAAAACCTCATCTGTTTACATAAAATGTCTTATGTCTAGAAGCCTAAAAGTTTATAGGGTGGTTTGCTGGTATGTGCTCGTGCTGCAAGCCTTGTTTACAGCTTGCATTTATTTCAAGGGCATTTCTACCAGAGTAAGGAAAGACCGTAGCCCTAACATCTCAGGCCTTTTGAAGATCTGTACCAGAAGCTTCAAAACAGTGGTCTAATCTCTGCTTCCAGTAAGGACGCCAGAATTTGTACTTGTTTATGCACTTTGATTTTGGTTCTTTGTGTATAAATTTAGCTGTGGGTGGAGCATCCTGAGCCAGATTTCTCCCTATATGCTGTACATACAGAATGACAGACGTGCATGATTCTCTGTTAAATTGACAATGAATTACATTTGCTAGCAAATACTGGATCAGAGCCATCTGTTTCAGAAATTAGCATAGCAGCAATTTGTTTGTTTGTCTTCATCTGTCTGTTAGTTTGGTCAAAATCCTCTTGTTTTAGAGACACAATCATATGAAGAAAGAACCTGTGATGTACTCTGTAGAGACAACTCCTAAAATACATAAATTATTCCAAAAAGTGAAGATACGGTATACAATTGTCAGGAATCTAGATAGAACTAGAATAATTTTCCCCCATCTCAGAAACAAGTTTTGATACTAAAAATCATCTACCCTTGAACAGTCTACTGATATCATAATACTCCTGTCTGAACCACAGTACTATTGGTGTACTTTCAGGTGTGCTGTATCTTTTCTGTGTACTTTTTTTTATGGAAATACTTCCTATCTTTTAGCCTCTACCTCTTTGAAGAGGTATTTATATTCTTAAAAGCTGGAAAGTCTAGCTAAAAACAACAGTCAAGGGCATCAATCTATTAAATGATAAGGTATCATCCCATTAGACAATAGGTTTTCTAGAAGCAGTTCACTTTGAAGCCTCAAGAATATGATTTCTCCTACACAGTTTTTTATTTGCAGCATACTGAATCTGCATTATTTACTATTTCAATTATTTGCCTAGATTTTTTACGTTTCTGGAGGGGAAAAAAATCTACTTAATACTTCAGAAACTGTATCTACCATTTTATGGTTTCTACTGGATCTGGTCACAGTGCAAATATTTCTCTACAGGCGTAGGAAAAGGTCTACATTGTTGTGCAACTAATGATCATTATGTGGTATTTGCTTGATGATACAAGTTTAGATTCAGACGATATTCTTAACTGCTGTTTAAAAATATAACAGAAAATAGTCACAGGAAAGTCTCTACTCTGGAGAAGCATGAAGCCTGATATCATTATTCTGAAAAGAGAATTCTAGGTAGACCTGCTCACATAAGAAGAAATGCGAATGTTTCTTACAACTGAGTACTGCCAGTACATGATTTAGATATGTACTATGCAATGTAAAAGATTAAGTTCATATCCATGTTACTTCATATCTTAGTTACATGACAAAACCAACACCAAAGCCACCTTCTAAAATAAGAACTTACGTTTTTCCTTCCGAAAAATAGGTTGTATGTTGTAGGCAATGAAAATGATGTGAAGTCTCAACTCAGAGGATGGGAGTGCGCATTCTACATGTCAGTTAGCAAAGTACCTGTGTTGCTTTGTCTGTGCATCTGCCTCTACCTGAGCATCTAATTCATGTTACTCCTCCCACAATCCGCCCAGTTTCTTTGTCTAATCTGAGCAACCAACAACAGGAACCACATAAGTTTAGAACCTGAATGGAATGGAGGGGTTGTGATTGCTAATGAGAATGGCTTATCTTGTTCACTGTTAGTATCATAACATCTAGTGCAGAGTTCTGCTTGTGTTACTTCATGGTGAAACAGCAGGACTAGCGAAAGTCAGATGGTGACAAAATCTGATAGCTTCACTGTGCTATTAGAGCACAATGATGAAATTGCCTATTCAGAGTATAGCATTCTGAAGCAATATATTATTAATGCATACCACTGTTTTTAGAATAAATAGCAAATGTCAGAAGTACATGTGTATTTTAAGCAGTGGAAGGAGAGTATAAGTGCTTTTTCAAGGTAAGTGCAGCAAGCCGTTACAAAGCTTATCTTTGCAACTGACCTATAAAAGCTATAAACACATCAAAGGCTTTGAGGACATCAGATACGAACTTTAATTCTTCACACAGTCAAAACTCCCATGAAGCCAGTGTCCCAGGATCACAGCCCCAAGTATGCTCAGTAATACTAATGGAACTGAGACTAACATTGGCTGCTTAGTTCAGAATTTTTATTTAATTCATGTTACAATTTATTAAGTACCTATTTCTTGTAGTGTTTATTATGTTTTGGGTTTTTTTTGGTTAAAATTGCTGAATGTAATGCAACACAGCTTTTTAGAATAAGATTTCTTGGAGGTTTTATTACTACAGAATAAAAAACTTAAAAATGCAGCTGAAAATGCTTCTGCTACAGGACAGCAGCTTTTGTTTACAGTTGGAAGGCCAAAAGGTTATACTTGTGTCACAGCTAGAATTTCTTCTAGGTAAAGATTCTGGACTTCTATTGTAAGCTCAGATATTAGTAGCAAATAATTTTTCTTGTCCGGCTCTAACCATAATGCACTTAGTCAATCATAGCACTATTAATTTTAGTTAATATGGCTTTTTGATTTGTTAAAATACTGTGCAAAAATGTGTTCTACTATAAATACTTAACAAGTCATTCAGATATCATAAGCTACCAAATACAGAGGAGATGAAAATGCCAGTGGATCTCACCAAATTATTTAGCCTTAAGGCTCCTGCAGGTTTTACTCAGATTCAGAATAGTAGGAGTGGGAAGGAGGAGATAAATAAAACATTTGTTTCAGAAAGTAGATGACTTTGACAGAGCACTGATTTAAACTATGAAGACTTGGCTCTTAGTCATTTAGCTCATCAGATGAAGGTTGTTAAGAAGTGAGGCTGGTGAGGAACACTCAACATCATCCCCCAAGTGGCATTTTTCAGTAAATTTCTGCTTTAACTATTATTGCACCCTCTCTTAAATTCTGTGCATAAGTCAGTCAGTGACTCCTGCTAATGTATCACAGTCACTCAAACATGTTTTTACACCACTCATTGAATATTTTGGTAAAGGTCTAATCTCATTTGGATTTATTACGATTTATCTCGGATTAAGCATTTATCTGCTAAGGATTATGACCTATACTGTAAGGCGATGATGAACTGTTGGAGTTCAGGGATGTCTAAACACAGTAGAATGAATCAGCAGTATTTTTTTTTTTTACACAGACTTTACACACTATCTTTTTTTTTCAATCAACTTTGCAACATTCTACTGATAAGAATGTAATTTTTATTTCATATGGGTAGTATCCTGGAAGGCTTTTAGCATCCAGTAGAAGCAACGCTGCATTTAATTAGGAGCAGCTTAAAAGATCAGGCTTCAGAGCCACATGGCTTCCTATTTACTTTACCTTCAACAGTCAGTATAACATTATTGATTTTTTAATACTGATTTAAATATATTTCCTTCTTTTTGAAATGTATTTCGATGAGTCAAACCACTGCTGGGGTGTAGGATGCTTTGTTATCACTTTGCATCACAGTTTTTTATGCAGTTAGTGTTTAGGAACTGTGGACATACAGACACAGTAATGCATATGAAGTCAGAGCTCGTATTTCAGTTATGCAAGGAAAAGATTCCCATAATGAAAAATCAGACACAACAGAAGACTGAGACATGGGTGAGCATAGAAAAGAATTGATCTACCCTAACTAAAAGCATTGATGAATAAGCTGTAAAGAGACTCTATCAAAGATAGAATATTTTTCAGTAACTTTTATGTAAAATATCAAATAGAAACCTATCTGGCATCCCAGAAGAGAAAGTTGCCATGATGTGATGAAATTCTTTACCCTCTTTCACATGGATGCATGTGCAAGGAAGAAAAATTAATGAGTAAAAGGTATTTTCTGATAGTGGGATACATCAATGGCACAGGGAAATTTAGGATCAGCATGCACAGGATAATGATCTTAAGCCTGCTTTGGAGATATAAGGAGGAGGACATGTAAATTTACTGTCTCTTGACACCTGCTGAGAACTACACATGTAAAGTGATGACCCTAAGGATAAGGTGGATAGCAAAGTCTAACTTTGAAAAGACTCTTCTGTGTACTCAGAATCATAGAACCATTCAGTTGGATGAGATGTTAGGAGGCTTTCTAGCGCAAAAAACTGCTCAGATGAGAGTTAACACTGAAACCACATTGGTTTGTTTAGAAATTGGTGCAGTGAAGGTTTGAAAATCTGCAAGGCTGTATATTCCTCAGCCTCTCTGAGCAACCTGTTCCAGTGCTTAAACATCCTTGTATTTAATTATTTTTTTCCTTACATCCAGTTGCACCTCAGTACTGACCCTAACTCCATCTTTTTAGTAGCCTCTTAAGTGGGAGCAGGTTGGTTTTAGGTATTTAGGAAACTGTTCCTTCTACAAGTCCTCATCTCTCAGATTTTCCTCTAAGAGCAAGTGTTCCAGCTCTCTAAACACCTTGGTGCTTGTCTGCTCAACTTTATCACCATGTTTCTTGCAAAGGGAGCCCCCCTTCATGTAGTATTCCAGATACTAAAGTAGCCGAAAGGATACAGAGTAAAAGGGAGTAATTACATCTCTCAGTCTACTGTGTCTGCACCTGCTGGTGTAGCAGAGTATGCTGTCAGCCTTCATTGCTGCCCAGGTGCACTGCTGGCTCATGCTTACAGTACAACATCACTAGGACTCCTGTGTCCTTCTCAGCACAGCTGCTCAGCCAGGCAGTCCAATGTTGTACTATTTTAGGGGTTTAGTCAGTCCCAGGTGCAAGACTTCTCACATGGCCATGTTGAGTTTCATGTCGAGTTTCATGTCGGTCCATTCTTCTATCCCTCTAAATGGTAATTCTGATCCTGAGGTTTGATGCTTTCTGCAAGTCTGGCAAAGTTGTGCTCTGTCTTCTCCTCTAGACCACTCATAGAGATATTCAGTCACATAGGTTTAAGGGTAGACTCCCAAGTTACACCACTTATAACCAGCTGTCAGGTGGAGTAGGAATCATTAGTGCATTGTGCCTGTCAAGCTAAATTTTCATCCATGTAACAGTCTACCCTATAGTCTACACTACAATGTTCCAGCTAGGGTACAAGGGTGCTGTGGGAGAGTGTGCTGAAAGCCTGGGCTGACGTCAAGGTAGATGACACCTACTGCTTTCCCTTTGTCTGCACATCTTGTTATTTCATCCTAGAAGGTAATTACAATTGCTCAAGCATGGCAACCATGGTAAATCTATGCCGGCTACTGTTTCTAATCAGCTTTCTTGCTTCAGAAATGGCTCCTGCACATTTGCACCATTATTGTCCTAGAGAACAAGCAGACACTGACTGGCCTGAAGTTCCCTGGATTATCCTTCTTGCCTTTCTTTAGCATCATGGGCTTCTGGGTAGATTTAAGTGTGAAATTAATCTTTCACTTCACAGTTAAAAAATTTGACATAGTCCATAGTTATATGCTCCCTATAAACTGGGACTAAAATGTCTATAAACAGTTATTGATCTCCACGTGCTACTGGGGAAATTTTCCAAGATCAGTGACAGCTTGGAAATTATTGGCATTTTACAATTATAGATCACTGCTTCACTTTTTTGGCATTTAGAATATTGCATTATGGCAATGAACACACTAGATGTGCCTATAAAAAACCAAAATGCTTTTAGCATTTTAGTGGTTTTTTTGTTTGAGGAATATTAAAGATGGAAATTTCCTGATACAATTCAAAATAATTGTTTTGTTTATTTAAGATATATAACCATTAAGATGAAGTTACAATGAGAAAAATGCTGTTTGTGTGAAAATAATATCTGCTTCCTCAACAACAGCATCTCCTGAGGTTTCTTTGATTCATACCTGATTACTTTAATGACTAAACCGAGTTTTAACTCCTATCAGCACCGCAGAATGCAGGCAGTTATAGAAGAGCAAAAGTATTTTGCTCTCCCAAGTCATTGTCATCACAACTCTGTTATTTTTTTATTCTGTGATTATTTACAAGGGAGCAGATCAGTTTCAAGTTGTCTTCTGTAGAGGTTGTCAAAGCCTCTGTGTTCAGCCATTGAACTTTCATTATATTTCAGTAGGAGCTGGGCTCTTGCCTGCAAAAGAGCACAGCTGTGTGGAAGAAAAAGAAGTGCTAGCTGGCACATGCTAAGCCCACCTCTTTGCTGGCAAAAACATTTGGAAATCCCTAGCTTTTTTATGCTGCCTGGGGCAGGAAGGTCCTCATATTGTTAAGACAGTGATTCCTCCAGCTGATGAAGCATCTACTGTGGTACAATCTTAAGGGTGTTGCATAGACTTTGGCTGGAAAAATGATGCTTTCTATGTATTGACTGAGGTTAGAGAAGAAAGAGGAACAGTGGGAATCATGACTCGGGTAATCTGTAAAGAAAAATAATAATGCTAATCTAAATTGAAGATGAGCTCCATATACTTCCAGGTGTAACACTAATTAGCAGTCACAGAGTTCATCATTTACTGTATCCGGTTTCTGTACTGCAAGAATAGACATTTTAAAAAAGATTAACAAATTACTAACAAGATTAGCTGGCTAATAATGTTTTAATGCAAAAGTACATCAAAGAAAATATTGTTAAGCCTCAATCTGGCAAGAAAAAGCAAACATATCAAACAATAGGCTGATTTGGGTTAGGAACTTTGAATGCAAACTTAATATTATCCAATTCACACAAGATTTTTAGTTTAGTTTAGTTTTATGACAGCATTGTTTCGTCCAGAGACTCATGACGTATGTTATGTATGGGTATGTGTTTTGCCTTCTCAGCTTCTTTTAGGAAATGATTTGTGATTACTTGTCTAGGATTAGGCATACAGAGACTATTTCAAATGTCTCTTAAGATATGTGGTATTGCAAACAACGGATATAAAATGAGATTCACACACATAGCTTTGCTGGTGGCCAAGAACTGCGTTGCAATATGCCGGAAATCCAAACATCCTCCTACTCCCAGAGCCTTGCTGACAGATCTACAACAACTTTTATCTCCTGAAAAAGCTACATACAGAATCAGAATAAGAAATAGAGGAGCCTGTTTATTCTAAGAATCTCATTAGTCTATACAAGAGAAGGTTAAAGATTCTTTATCAATGTGAAAATTGTATTTCTTTTTGAAAATTTTACAGTTTCAAGTAATGTGTAGTTTATCTAAAATCCCCCCCAAAACCAGAAAATCTTGTCATCCTTGAAAAAGCAACAACAGCAAACCCTTAGAATTAGTGTCATTGTTTTCTTGTGTATCCTTTTAGACCTACAAATCATTGGGCTTATGCATAAGTACAGGGGTGTGCATTAATGGAACTTGATACAGAAATACAACCTTAGTTCAGCAGATCCTCCTTTGTTGAAAAACCAATTAAAAAAGCAAACACAAGGGAATAGACAAACAAGTAGCGTTTACAGGGATGTATTTTTTAAACAGAGTGTACTTTGCAAGAAGTGCTGTGTTAGATGCTGCATATTTTAATTAGCTGTTAGAAAATCAGGTTGACAGTGTCCTTTAATTAGTAGACATCGACTTATTCCATGAGTATTATGTCATAGTGAATCTTATTAAGATAAATGTTTCTCTCTGAAGATATGAAAAAAATCCACTGTCATTTGTTTGCGTATCAGATTGCTCACCATCAATATGGCTCCTATTTAAAATGATGAATTTTAGTCACATATTTAATTAGCTAATAGCTGATCTCACTGTAGGGTCTTGATCCTCCTTGCATGTGTTCTTTCATCCAGGAAAAGTCTTTGGTGGTATCTTGTTTTTGAAGTTTTCATTTGAAATTGTCCTTGCTACTTTTGAATCTAAAATGCAGTAAATTAATTTATTAAAAGTAAAAATTATTGTGAAAACATATAAGATTTTGAGTGTAGTTTTATACTTACTGTTCATTATAATATATTGCTAAAGGCTATGAAATTAAAAAAAAAATTAAAAGTTCTTTAAAGTTAGTTTTTCTACCATTCCTGCAGATATTTGGTTTGTGAGAAGATTATGTGCACTTTAAAAGGCTACTAACTTAAGATTTCAGTGCATTCGTGTACCACTGCTTGGTCTGCAGCCTTCTCACAGAGTTCAAGTTTTTTAAGGACCATAGTTGGAAGGTACAGCGAATGCACTTTAGCCTAGACTGTGTCAAGATAACTATTTAAAAAAAAAGAGAGACAAGATGTCTTAATAGTGTTTGCATGAAAGACAGTAAAACTCTCATGGATATCATTGATTTGGAAGAGGACTTCTTGGGAGATTCTTTATTATTAGTTGTTCATATGTTATGACAAATGATGCTTCTCAGTCCCCATGGATTATACAAATGCAGAGTATACATATAGAGTTGACATTTGAAGGACATTACCGCTATCTTTTCACAGAAGAGGCAATATGTACCTGTCCTCTAAACCTCTTCTTTCCCTACAGATCCACCAGTAGCAACTGGTACATTGCTGCCAAGTGAGAACCATGTTGCAGTTGCTGCAGAAGCAATGAATAACATGAAGGCAGTTTGGAGGCGTTAGATAATCCCAGGCTGTCATCCACTGAAAAACACCTGAAGAAGCTCAACAAGATGCATTTGTAGCTACTGAATTTGTAGCTACATGAATATGTGCTTACTTTCCATTTAATTTCTACTAGTTCAACTATATGTATGTGTGTGTGTCTGTGTGTAAAAGTAGCCCTAATACTTGTAAATATACTATCCTTAAAAAGATACTTTGAAATAATATATGGTCGATAATACGAGTTCCTTGGAAACTGCTACAGGCCTCGTGGCTCAAAATCAGACAATTTGTTCTGTGAAAGCAAAGGGCATGAGGGTGCCTAGAGAGCTTCACAGTAACGGGCTAATAATGTACTGTTGAATAGGGTGGAGCATCCATCAGGCTAGTTTTGCTGCTTTCAGTTTCTAGATGAGTGCTGAGCAATAATCAAGTTTCCATCTCTACAGAAAACCGGCTTGGTTACTTAATATAAAAAAAGTATTCTCTGACCTCTGGAGCATGTTATTACTAAAAGACTGGCATAATTGACTTTTTGGATACACAATTATTTGTTCTTGGTGGTGTTGTCCTGAAACAGCATGGATTATAAAACTTATATCCTAGTCATGCAGGCAAAACTCTCTGTTACCTCAGCCCTGCTGTTTAATTAGCTTTTGCAACTGGACATTGTTTATAACCAAATAAATGTTGCCTGAGTGAAGACTTCCCCTTAACCAATTATACCAGATGTTTTTCTGTGAAGGTCCTAATTAAATAGCATCTGTTCTTCTGTTTCTTTTAAATCCTGCATATTGTGTAAATCCCTGTGAGATGGCAGTGCTATACTGGGACACTATCAACATTTCTGTCACTTACTGGTTTGCTTGCTGGTTGCAGCTACTCCCATTAGAAGTCTTGCTTACTGTATGGGAGGCAGGTCCAGATGGGTACACTTGAGACCTGGGAAGCCAGATCAGTTCTTCAGTCTACAGTGGCCTTCTCAGGTGATGCCAAGTCAGGTATGACCCCATCAGGATGATATAACACTGTGGCTGGTGGAGTTAAATGCTTGTGTTCAATCCTGCAGTTTCCAGTACAGAATTTTAAGCAAAGGTGAAATTTACTTGAAAGCCCTCCTCTGCAGACATTGTTGAGTTGCAGATGCTGTGTCTGGTTTGCGAGCATCTCTGCCACCCACTCTAATTTTCGCACAGTTTCAGGAACGGTCAAAGTTAGTTGTCCTAATCAGTTCTGTGACCACTCCTTAATCAAGACACTCAAGTATACTTGACAAGTATACAAGCATAATATACTTGAAGTATATTGTATATAATACATTACTTGTATAATAATACATTACTTTCTGGTGGGTAAGATTTTAAGAGCTTTTCTACTCCAGGTGCTATTACTAAGAGTTGGTTCCTAAGTTGCTACCACTTTTGTGTGTGCTCAAAATATGAAAACAAAATCAGCTTCCTTTATAGTATAGCAGTCACCATCCTAAGTGAGTCAATAAGTTCCCAAATGTAATATTTCAATGCTATGTGAAAAAGTACAATGAGAGATGTATTAATGGGAACACTGTCTCACTACCAATCCTTATGGGTCAGAGGATTAAGAAATACAGTAGCTCATCTGTGCTTCACCAAGGAGAGGAAAAGGATTGCACTTGCAGGGAAGAGTGGACAGGACAGGTGACCCCAAACTGACCAGGAGTATTCCATCCCATGTACGTCATACTTGGTATAAAACTGAGAGATCACAAGGGTCTTGCACTCCTCTGTGATGGCCAACGTCCCTTGAGGAGCTCATCTCTCTGTTTGCCCCTGTTAAACCGTGACACTTAGCCAAAATACAGAGAAATTTAAAGAGATACTGTGTGTTTTATGTCTTCAAACACATAAAATAGTGATTTTAAAATGTTACTATGAGTGTAGTCTTGGTGTAACAATCCTCTAACGACAGTAAAGACAGATCTCTGCCTATCTCGAGACAGTCAGGCTGGAGCTGGCATGGGTGGCACTAATCCCTGATCACTGCATGGCTTATTATTTTTATGAAATAACTGGCAAGCCAACAGTGTTTCTGCACAAGTACAGTGCAAACCCAAAAGGCATTAGGTTAACTAGGAACTTGATGGCTGACAGTCTCAAGCCATCTAGTGCATTGAACTCAAGCCCCTACGTGAACTTAACTACCAAAGGCAATCAGCTTACAACCTTATCATTCATTCCTTGGATTCTTTTAAAAGGATACAAATGATCATTTTTAGTCCATGTGGCTTACATTGACATAGATCTATTTAATTCGTATCTGAGCACTTGCAGGCCTTGTATATGGCAGGAA
This sequence comes from Coccyzus lansbergi, assembly GCA_033558105.1. Taxonomy (NCBI): domain Eukaryota; kingdom Metazoa; phylum Chordata; class Aves; order Cuculiformes; family Coccyzidae; genus Coccyzus; species Coccyzus lansbergi. The sequence goes on along the minus strand of JAUMJK010000784.1, from coordinate 981,316 downwards.
AAAAAGAGAATTCCTTGCCACTGAGCAGGTAAAATAATCCTAGAGAAGACAAGTGCACATTAAGGTGAGCCAGCTTTTTACCATGATCTGCTAACAAATATGAAAACTAATAATGGTCTTTCTGCACTTTTATTTTATTGTGTATTATTTGCCATGTGGTAGCTAACATAAGCTTATTACTGTCTAAAGCAAATTCCTGCAGTTTCAGTTTACCTCCTCTCTCCCAGCTACCAATCACTACCAATCAGTTAGTGATTGTTCTCAGTGATTTGCTGCTCCCTTTTCTGTGCCACTGGAACCTTGAGAAATTGTAAATAAAACACAAATAATGAATTTCTTTAAAAGCAGGGAACTTAACATGGTTCCTAAATCCATTGTGAACTCTCTTTTCCTCTAAAAAATTAAATTTCAGGATCATTTACACCCCTTGGAAATGTCACAAAATAACAGCTTATTTAGCAGTTATGGAACTAGAAACAACTTGAAAGTACTTTCACTACTGAGAGCTTCCCTGGAATTGCAGGGTTCCAGTGTCAAAGAGTTCTTTGGACCCCTTCTACGTGCCTCTGAATGGCACAGAATAGTTATTTTTGCTTAGCATTACACTTCAGGTTTGAAAATCCAAAACTGTCTTGATCGACATGTTCAAGTCCCAGGAGAACTTAGTCCTTCATCTTTCTCAGATAAAGTGCACTTTTATTGTATACATGTGTATACCTTTCTAATGGGAACTTAAAAATGAAGGTCCTTTATTTCCTGAAAATAACTTAAAAATATCAGGTTTGTAATGGCATTTGCTCCTAACCTTGGGTAGCATTTCCTTTTCTATTCTGCACCCGGGTGGCTGGCACCGACCTTTCTTTCTTTTTGTAGTCAAATGTAGGGCGTAAGAGCACACTGGCAACCAACTCCTCATCAAAGCTCTTCCCTGTTTCGAGGAACCATGAAAAAGGAAAGAAGTAGGTCTGAGAAAGCATTACATGCTGGCAGTCCTATGCTTTTACAAGCTCTGGAGTGCTTGTGGAAAAATGGAAAAGCAAGGTAGTATTCAAAATCCTGGGGTCACAACTTGCTTACCTTCTGTACTCAGTATGGGTGTCATTTACAGATTGGCTTCCTTCAGGATCACAGTTTCTCTGTGTCATTGCACAATGTCGATGCATATCTTTGATGACAATTGTTAGGAACAAACAGTTCAAAATATCCATAAAATGTAGAATTAAAAAATGTATTTTCAGGAGTGAAATGAGATGATCATTTGCCTATGTGGGCATGAATTGATCCAAGTTCTGTGATCATGATGTCTCAGGTTTCATACCAGTCATCTCAGCATAACTTTTTGATTATTTCAGAAGTCATGCACAGAATGAGGGGAGACACAGTTTGACCTTTCCAGACTTGCTGCATTTTAATTTTTCCTATGCTTAGAAATAATTCAGAAAAAACCCAAGAGGTAATATTATTTTTGTATAGAACTTCTAGTCATGGTCAGAATACATTAAAGATACCATCTTGATGTGAAATTTACTTTCTGCTTTTAGGTATGACATAACTAATGAGAGCGATAAATGCAGGAAGAAGAGAAAGAGCAGATCAAGGTTACAATAATAAGATTATAGCATTCCTCCACTATGTATGCATGTTTAAAAATTGACTTCAGTTTGGCTACCTCATTCTAGGCTTTGGTTTCTCATTTTGGCTTTCCTTTTTTCTTTATCAGATGTAATTTTCTTTCTGAATCCACCAGGCCAGAATGTCCTGGCTAAAAACTCTGACCAGACTTTTTTTTTCCTTTTCTTTCTTTTTTTTTTTTTTTAAATTATTGTTTTTAGTTTGTATTGCACCTACTCTGTATGTCTAGCCAATACTGATGGTGTGTTTGTACCAGAAGTATTGTCGTGGCCTTTCCTCTGACCTCTGACAGCAGTCAAAGCTGAAGTGCTGATAGAACACATATTTTAATGCATCCACTACTTTATTCTACACAGGAAAAGTGATTAAAAAAAATATTATATGATTTCTACATGACACCTCCATTTTCAAACTCCTGCTTTAAAGAACCATACTATATATGTGGTGTGTGAAACGCATGCAAAACTTGTGTTAGTACTACATCTTCTCATTCTCATCCAGCCTTAATGGGGACTTAAAAACAATTTGTGAAAAATCAATAATGCACCTTACTGGCTTTTTTTTAATGTACAAAAGGAGTGGTTTTTTGCCAATTTTTAAAACACACTGAAAATATCAGGATTGTAAAATTGGATTTTTATTGATTTTCTAGGGAGACTGTTGGGGTTTCGACAGCTTATGTATTGACAGCAGCAACCTCTAGTTGAATTGAAAATATTGAATGTGTATTGCCAATCATTACAACTTCAACACATTTGAATTATACTCATGTATAAAAAAAAATCAGAAATAGTTTTTCCTTTCAGTCTTTGCTCTTGTGGTATTATGCTTCCTCATGTTCTTTAGTCACCACATAGTCTTGTGGGCTGCAGACAAAAGATAAACAAACAAAACATGGCATATCAAATGTGTCAAATACAAGAAAAAAAGTAAAACATACTCCTCAAGACCTTATAAATAAATAGAAAAATGGCACAAATCCGGATTTAGAAAAGCAATTTTTCCTCAATATTTGTAATGAGGGGAGTTGTCAGTCACATTAATTTTTATGTAAATTTACCTAAGCTGATGAATCATAACTGAATTATTGCCTAATCTTCCTGGTTTTGGCCAGCATTTCCCATTCTATTTCTGTTGCTTCAATTTACTTTTATTTATTTATATAACGATTTTAAAAGTCCACTCCAGAACCCATAACTAATACAGCAAAATGAGGGGGCCTGCTTCATGTCACTTTCAGTCCAACACAAGTGGATGCAAGAGACATACCAGAATAAGACAACACTAGGCACCATGATAGACAGTAATCTTGGCACACAGCTGACTATTCATTATCATTCCTTCAGTAGACATCACAGCATAGGAGATTTTTTGGGAGGGATTTGAAGGAGGAAAATTAGGTGAGTGGGAGTGAGAAGAAGCAGCGAGGGAAAGTATGAAGGTGCTGGTTTGAAAATGTAACAAGTAGAGAGTTGTTGCTGAATGAAATGTGAGGGGGAGACACTGAATTCTCTATAGGATATTAAAAGATGATAAGGTGGGAATAAGCTGTAAAGAGCCACAGAAGTGAAGTAGCTTTTGCTTGCTAAGATGCTGAAGAAGAGTGGGACACATTGAAATAAGGAATATGGCTGAAACAATGATTATGAAGATAACCAGGGCAGCAGTGTTTTGCAGTGGTAGTCTGCTATTCTTTGTTTTGTGATGTCTAAAATCAGATTATTAGCTATGGAAGGGCAGGGACCGAAGGCATTTTTGTACTAGCAAGCACTCTGCTGGACTTCCAGGTGCTCTGAAAACATGCATAAAAATGAGCTAGTACTGCTCCTCAGTACTAAAGATCTACTTACTGTTCCTTGGGCCTTATTCTTCAAGTTACACCATCTGGTTGTCGTTCTGTTTTCTAAAGAACTTTCTATATGAGTTCTTTCTTGTCAAATTATCTTACTGTTTTAGGGAAGATTGCATATCATTTATATTTAACACCACTTCAGGTGAGGTGACTACAACACAGCATTAAACTCAGATTGAAAAACAAATGTGGCATTTCTAGGTTTTCCAGGTGTGTTGACTCAGAAGAGCTAATTTGACTGGGAAAAGTGGTTTTCCCTACATCTTGGATTTTAGTAGACCTTCTTGAAGGTATTTGAGTTGAGTTAATAGAATGGTAGTTAGGTACAAAAGGCCTTTGGATTAGTACTCATGATCACCACAGAAGTGAGTCTCTCAGAGGAATGTGAATAAAGAGGCTGAAGAGCTGGTATGAAAGATTTCTCCACAGGCATTTAATTCTTAGAAATTTACAGATGAAAAATGCTGACTATTAATAGACAAGAATGAAATATGGATGAGAGGACACTAAAGCTGGAATAGCAAGTAGAACAAAGGGAATAAGGGGACGTGGGGACATGATAAGAAACCAGACTAGAGTTGCAGACTTGGACAGAACTAAGACCTAAAAAAAAAACCCCAAACCCAAACAAACAAAAAAAAAAAAAAAAAAAGAAAGCAAGAAAGCAAAAAAAGAAAAAGGAAAGTTTAGACAAAAGAATGATGAGGTAAGTGATATGAGAAATTATTTGAAGGAGGACTGGGATGGGAACATGGCTATGCAGGAACCTAAAAGAAAGGGGGTTTGGCAGGATAAGGGATGACCAGAAGCAAAAAAGTGTCCTAAGTTTCTGATACAGGCATAGTCAGCTTTTCATAGAGCAGGAGAAATCTGGACTTGATAACAGACTAGACAAGTAAAGAGGAGAAGAAACAATCAGGTGAGGGTTTTGTGACAGATAGGCAGGTAGGAGGTACTGTAATCTATATACATGGGGAAATTCCAGGAGAATGTTTTTTGTCTATGTTAAGCTTGAATCAGTGCTGCTGATGTTTCTCAATGGATGTGCAGGGACATTTAATATAAACAATCAGCCATGAGATCTGAATGGACAGAAGAAACAGAGTACATGTGGTGTGTTCTGAAGAGGATAGTCCCAGGATCATCAGTAGGCTAGTAACCACCTATAGTTTATGAAAGCTGCAGAGAGAAAAGACTGGAAAATATTTTTGAGAACTTGGATCTTGATGGCCCTTGCTGAGCAAAGAACAGTATCCACACTCCAATATTCTGTGCAAGGGTGTATCTTCTAAGCCCATCATGAAGCCCCCTTGGTAAACCACTTTAGGCAAGTATTTTATCAAGTCACTAGCACAGGGATGTGGCCAGCGTAATATTAAGTTAGCTTATATAATACTGAAATAAGATACTGAGAGTGAAAAGAAGTAGATGAAGGAAAGAAGCAAAGGAACCACAAAAATAGATGCTGCAAAAATAACCAGAGAACTATGAACCGAAAGAAGAACGAACAGGGGCAGAAAAGGCAGGGAGAAAGGAAGCAACTGACTCTACAGAAGTATCTAAGTGTGTAGAACCTGCAGGTATTTTCCACATGAGTCTTGTTCAGAGGAGCTGAACTGGAGCAGAAAAGGCTCCAGAAGAGGAAGACAAAGAAGTAGAGTGATATTTAAAGAACAGAACTTTGGATGGAGAAAGATACAATTTGACCTGACTTGATTTTTAAGCTTGGATTACTTCACTGACTAGTTATAAGTCACTAGGAAGTGGTTGCATTTATTTTCTAGCTATATGAAAGCAAATACTTGTTTACATAGCCATAAGCACAGTCCTGCTCATTGCCATTGCTTAACATTCCATGCACACTCCTTGTTTCACAGTATTAACAGCCACCCGATCTGGAGTGCATTCACCATGTCTGTGAAATATACACAATTCTAGATCTTCAAGTTTCTAACACTGAGCTTGTCCCATGGCTAGACTCAGAGAGCCTGGAATTTGTCTGCATTGAAGACATACAATGAAGCTTCTGTCGCTGCCTTGCATTAGTGAGACACACATGATCAGACCCAATCCGCTGGGTCTCTTGGGAAGCACACACATAATTATCCCCTTTGCACCAAGACTTCATTGCTGGATGTGCCACATGGTGTCACCCAGTGGGCCTGCGAACACACGCACCGAGAAACCCTCCCGTCCCCAGGAAGTGTCACTATATATGCCATATGGTCAGGCTCACCTGCTAGGGCTGGGAGAAAGAGACAGGCGGCCAACACTCACATAATGAAGCTCCCCGCTGGGCTGCCAAAAGAAATTTTTTTTGTTTCAAAACCAGTTGACATGACTGCCACAGGGTCTGACTCACCTGCTGAGTTTTAGGGTGGGGTTGTGTACCTGGACACAAGTGAATTTGCCATTTATGCCAAAAGGTGCCTCCTTGTAATGCCTGCCCTCCACCTCGGGCACTAGGTGGGCAAGCAGAGCAGAAGGGACACGGTCCCTTACCCCTGGGGAGACGGGGACCCACCAGGCCCCCCAACCCTTCTCCTCTCCGGTCTGCAAGGCTGCAGTTGCTCCCTGCCCTGGGTGCCCTGGGATTTGCCCCTACACAACCAGCCTCTCTTCCTCGGGACCCTGTCCCCACACGGGACTCGCTCCTGCAGGCGAGTAGCGGGGCCCGGGTAGGGGCTGAGAATCATAGAATCCCTAGCTTGGAGAAGACCTTTGAGATCATCAAGCCCAACCGTACCTGTCCACCGCTAAATCACATCTCCAAGCGCTTCATCTACACGCCCTTTAACTACTTTCAGGGACGGTGACTCAACCACCTCCCTGGACAGCCTCCGCCAGTGCCTTGGCAATCTTTTTGGTGAAAACAATTTCCCCGGCGTCCAACCTGCCCCTCCCCTGGTGCAGCTCGAGGCCGTTCCCTCTCGTCCTGTCACCGGGGAGAAGAGCTCAGCACCCGCCTCGCCGCAGCCTCCTGGCAGGGGGCTGCAGACAGCCATCAGCTCTCTCCTCCTCTCCAGCCTAGACCCCCCCAGCTCCCTCAGCCGCTCCTCGTTCTCCAGCCCCTTCCCCAGCTCCCCTCGCTGTCTTTCCGAGGTCGCGGCCCCCCCATTCCCGTTCCGCTCCCGGCCGGGCTCCCCGCCTCGGCTTCTCCCCGCTCCGCCATGGCGGGGGGTAGTCCCCAGGCCGTGACGTGCGTTGCCATGGCGACGTCCGGGCAGCGTCTCGCGGCGGGGGGGGGGGGGGGGGGAAGGCGGGAGTGGGGGGAATGACAACAAATATGGCGGAGAGGAGCAGGACGGCAGAGACGGGTCAGTGCCGGCCGCAGGCGCCCGGGCTGGGGGAGAGGGGAAGAGCCCCCCGCCGCAGGGGCTGCTGGCAGGAGAGGGGACCCGCCCGGCGGCGCAGCGCGGAGCCCTGCCCTCAGGGGACAGGGGGGAGAGGGCGTGGAGGGGGAGGCCGGTGCCAAGGCCCCGGGCGGGAGTAGAGGGGGGCCCCTCCGAGCAGGAGCCCGGTCCCACGGGTCTGCCCGCTGCGGGGGAGCCCCGGGCGCCGAGGGGGCAGCGGGCGGCGGGGTGGCTGCGCCTGCAATCATAGAATGGTTTGAGTTGGAAGGGACCTTAAAGATCATCTAATTCCAACCCCCTGCTACGGGCAGCGACACCTCCCACCGGCCCGGGGGCTCCCAGCCCCATCCCGCCTGGCCCTGAACCCCTCCGAGGATGGAGGGCAGCCTGGGCCAGCGCCTCACCGCCCTCCGCGTGGACTGCAGGGCTCTGAACAATTCTAGGGGACAGAAGCACTAAAGCAGAGGTGGACGAGACCCAGAAAATGGGAAGTTACCAGTTTTGTCCGGCCTCCCGTGCTGACTGCTGCAGACTCTCCTGCACCTTCTCACCTAACATCACTGAAGAGCAGCCTCCCCACGCAGGGGCGAAGGGGGCAGGGGTGAAGAGCAGAGCAAAACGCTGGTGCACAGCAGACCCCCTCACACAAGAAATGACGTCCTGCCTTATTTAGGATGGGAAAACGGTGCATGAAGACGTAGGGTTGGAATTGAAAATGCACCACCAGCCTGATAGCTTGGGAGCTGACCTGCAGGTGCTGCCTGTCCTATCCTGGGGAGTGTGAAACCTGCCCTTTGCATCTCGCCTGTGTTGTGCTGTGAGGGTCTCTATAAGGAAGGGGAAACTAAAGTTTTGTGTTTCCTCATGAATGATAAGGATCCTCTGGGCACAGAGATCTTTCCTTGGTGTACCAAAACACAGTTAAGGTCTTTTCCAACCCACAGGAAAACAGAAATTCCCTGAATAGTACATGATAATTAGAGATAAAATGTTTGGAGGATGAAACAAAGATACTTTTTTTTTTAATATTTAATACCTCACAGCATTATACGTAGATTATCTGGCTTCCTGGACCAAAAGTTTGTTTTCCTATCCTACTGTGTTAACTGTTGTGCTTTTCAGCCTCAGAAGTGGCTCCAAATGAAGATCTGTTATCTACAGAACCTGTTTTGGGTTTTCGGGCCGCTTAAGTTGAAAAAAAAGTAATAAATACGTGAAATGCTGTTGGGCTCTGGGAAATGATACCACAAAAGCTACATCTAAACGGATTGGCCTTAAGTTTCTTGAATTCCCCATGTTCAGCCATACTGTTTATGAACCCCTGAAAACACATGGTGAAGTTTATTATACATTAAACATGTTCGCTAGGCAGGTGATTATTTTCATCCACTGAGTTGTGCAGTACAGTACTAAACGCAGCTGATCAGCTCAGACTGTGCTATGAAACAGGAAAGAAACCTCCAGTGGCCGTTCAACTTTATCAGCTTTCCTACCTACTTCAGCCACCTATGCCTGTGCCTTTGTCAGTAACTCTCTTTTAATGCATAATGCAGCTTCCCTGCTGTTCCAGATTAGTGCACAAACTTAGTTTTATGTCGTGCTCTCTGCTATATTATTTAAATATGCAACCTAACAGTGTTTGCTTTTTATTATTAACACTGTGCAGAACTTTTTCCCACTTCTAACCAATCAGACACTGATGTTATTGATGTGCACATAACGTAATTAGGGAACGTTCTTGTTCGTGGCACATCCTGGCTGCTTAGTATGTCAGGTCTGGAGTAACCTTTAGGAGATAAAAAAAATCTAGCTCTGGAACCTGCATTTTGCACAAATTAAAAATTTTATGTATGGACCCAGGGGGAATAAAGCCTTTCCAGAAGAATTGAACATTGTTCAAACTGTATAAATTGTTTTAGCCAGTGTGTATATCTTATCCTTGCTGTTTCAATTTTACAATAACACCATGCTTTTATTTCTGGATCAGAAAACCCAGGTAATAACGAAGTCTTATCTTCACATCTGGAAATATTGTTATTCCTAATTTTCAAATGAGTAAACTGAGATAGAAATGAAACATAATGTACCCGTATTCAATACCAACACACATTGGTGTTATGGATCATTCTTTTATGGTTTAATTCAGTAACCTGTCTTTGATGAGAGTCAATGTTAGGGGAAAGTTGCCTGAAAAAATATAAGAGATTCAAAACATCAATTTTTTTTCCTAAATATTGTCTGATACCAAATGATATAAATCAAAGATGCTTACAGTCCCTCTAAACTCTTAGCTATGAAAATATGCCATGGCAAGAGGTTTTATGTATTTGTTATACTTTATGGAAAATATACCTTTACATAATGTAAGAATTTTTCATTTCAGTTTTATTAGTCCTTGTTCTTCTATTATAGGAAAGTAAATCTTAATCTTTCTTACACTGGTAATTATACTTACTGCTTATTTATATGTAAATATTTTCATGTTTTCATTCCTTTTTCATATAGATTTTTATTTCTGCAGTAGTTTTTGCAAATTTTTAAACAATTTTTTTCTTGTGGAAGGGGGATTAAGACACTCAGAATTGCACAAAATACTGCAGAAGAGGGACTACCATCAGCTTTTATTATGCTTAGCATTATTTTCTGTATCATGGTTTAAGCCAATCTGTGTGTTTCAAATGAGATTGAGGTTTAATATGGAAGGTAGATTATCTCACATCTGTCTACTACAGAGTTCGTATTCTAGTACTATCCTCTCTGGACCAGGCAGACATCTGGTCTAATACATTAAAATAGTTTCTGTGTTCTGATGTTTGGTTAGAGTGCTACAAATCAACTTGCTTTACCCTGGATTAATCAATCATTTTCCAACTGCAATTGGCTTCTTGGTCCTAGCTGGTTTCTCAAAACTGCTTGGATCAGCTTTCTGCAATAAACCCTAGGTTTGTATGCTGTTTGGCTTTCCAGGCTGAAGTCTTCATGTCTTAAATTTGGAATCCAAATTAAAAGCAACTTAAATCTTAGCAAATGAATTCTACTGGAGATGGAAAGTGCTTAAGACTAGTTAGTTACCTTCAGGAGATGGTTTGACTTTCATTTGCTCTGCTCAGATGACCTTGATGTCTCAAACCTTTAGAAGATATAGGATATAGCAAGACAGCCAGTTTAGTTATGGTTCTTCAAAACCAGATCAGTGTTATTTTTGCAGTTCTGTAGCAAAGAGGACCTTGTTGACTTCTCTAATTAGAGTTTAGGAGCAGATCAGAATAAGTACAAGATGCCTGTATGTCATTCTCCCTGGGTTACTGTTATTTGCCTAGGGATCTGTATTACCTTCTGAAGACTTGCTTCCAGAAGCTGGAATGATCACAGGGTGAGTGCAGGTTATCTCTGAGCTCTGTAATAGTTTTCTATCTGGGGCAGCTGCATATGAGTCTGGATTGACAGTTCTAATATATGTTATTCCACAGTTGCTAGTCATTTTGTGGATATTAGTATTTCTGATATTTGATTGAGTCATTGTCGTTGAAATCATAGTGAAAGCAAAAAAGGCATTTACACACAGTGCTGGACAGGATCTAAATGTATGTCTTTACACCAAAGATCCTCGTTCTCAGAACAAACAGATTTCTCAGCCAAATGTGTAGTTTTTCATGTTTATTTACATGTCATGCTACATACTTTGCAGAGCCATGTAAGTCACATTTTGTATTAAGAATTTTTAGAATTTTCCAAAGTGTTCACAGTTGGGCTGACTTAGCTTCAGGGAGGACAGCTTCAAATCACTGCTGAATGATGAACCTCCACTCAAAGTCTGGGTAGTAATTAACATTTCTAAAATACTTAGTGCTGAGATCATTGCTTCAGAGATCTGCATGTGGAGGGCTTGACTGAATAGTTGTGTAAATTCTATAGGGTTTTCTAATTAATTTTAATATGATAGTGCAGAGGTGGACTATTTTGAAAGTGTGCTTTTGAGTATTCTTTCAAAAAAGAATGGTTATTCTTTTAAAAGTATTTGATCACTTATGGTATGAAAACATTCTAGGGTGAACAAAGTCTAGTTTTAGGATCATATTACCTTGCTTTAGGTGGCCTTAATTATTAAATAAAAAGACAAACTAAATAAGTGAACTTTATTTATTTTTCTTTAAATATAGGCTTTTTTTATAGCTGGAACTTCTCATTCACCGGCTTTGTCATAAGGAAATTTAAAACAGGAGAAATCAGTTAATTAACAATATTATTTTAATCTTGGCCTTTAAAATAACACTGTATGTCAGTGGTAATTCTGGTTTTCCAGGCAAATTTGATTTCTTCAATTGAATTGTCCTTTCTTAAATTATTTCTGAGCTTTCAAACATGTGTAAACAATGTAGACTATTTCTCAATATATACTACTAGCCTGTAAACATAACTGAATCTCAGTGATTGGGAAAAGACATGCTGAAAAGAGATTTGCCCACAATATCCTCCTATCAACATTAAGAAGTTCCAAAAGCCAGTGGAAAAAGGGTGCTGGACCCATACTTGCACCTGTTTTCACACCATAAAGAGCTATTTGGAGTTGTTTATTAAATGCTTCAGGTTGTATTTGTAAACAATTTTCAAATGTGTTTTGTTCAACAACTTTGCCACAACTTACAGATAACATCAGTACATTTCAGCATAAGCAGTTAGAAGTCCAGGGGATATTAAAGAAAGGTTTGCCAGTAAATTTGAAGCATTCTGGAAGACCATTAACTACCTTAGATTTTACTGCTTAAGTTGAAATATTCATTGAAGTGATACATAGAAAGTAACCAAAATTGCTGCAGAAAAATATAATAATCATTATACTCTGTTGCCAGTAGGCTGATATCCAACTGATTTCCAACTTTTCAGTTATCTAGTGGGAACAATCCCCACTAGAAGAATTCACTGAAGAAGAGCTGCTAATATATTTTTGGTACTTATAGCTTTGATCATATTTCTATTACATAATTTGCCTTATAAGGAGACCTGAGAAATACTAATGAAGGCTTTATACAGCCGGAAGATATAATTTCAGAAAAAGAAAGAAACAGGAACGTGTTGGGTATTCCAGTTACCACTTCTTAATGGTTTACCATTTCCTAGCCATATTTCAAACAGTTTTTTTCTTTGACAAATAATCAAAGCTTTTGAAAGTTACTTACCTCAAGCCTCCCAACGTTTTTTTCTTTCAGTGAAGTTCAAAGCTCCCTATTAATTATTAGTGCTTGTGAGAGGAGGTTTTTGAATTTGTAAAAAGTAAAATGAGGCATGTGGAGAATTTTAATAGGTTTTATACTGAAATTTGTAAAACAGAAGTTTTGTCAAGTTTCTTCAGTGTTGCTATCACTGTACTTAGTGGGCAGAAGTCTCATGCAAAAAAACCGTATCAACTTGATAGTGCATTTATATTGCCTACAGAGCATTTCAGTTTTGTAATGTTGAGCTTTATAGATTTAATTCCTATTAAAATAGTTTTTAGTCAGCTTCCTGTGTTAAAATGTAGCTGGCTCAGTCTCCACATGGGGCCACTAACAGAACTGGGAAACTTTAGATCTGCAACACAAGTCTTCTTTCCAAAAGGGATATCTAGTAACAATAGCTGTTATCTTTCACAGAAATGGACAACTTGTCTAGCTTAGAGTTTTTCCTTTCTTTTTCCTTCCTCTTTCCTCCAGCAACACCTATTGAGGGATGAAACCAATAGAGTGAAATGACTGTGATGTCATTGTCATGTTTATTTTTTCTTGAATAAAGAGCTAGGAGACCCTGATAAGAGAAAGCACCATCCCCTGGATTAATGAAGTGTGACTGGAGGTGGAGAGGAGTTTAACACAGGTATTTACTGCCGGTGTCACTCAGACCCAGCAGTGCTGTTTCTGTTCAGCAGTGATGCTGCTGGATGCATACTGGATCCAGCTGACCCACTTGGATGTATGTATAGTGCTACAAAACCTTTGTTCCTGGAGGACTGATTGTGCTGCCCTTTTCCAGAACTATGTGATTTTATAGAAACCAGTTCAGATTTATGAAGTAATCCCCAAAAGTAGTTGGCATGCAGAGCCTTGATGCAGAATTGCCATGTTTAGATTGCATTGTAACTGAGATAATAAGTTCTTCCAGGCTCAAGCTGTGTCTGCAATTAATCTACAATAGAGATAAACCAATTTACAAGTAGGTTAGTGTTGGTTATGAGTACACATCTCTGTGTCCCATATCCCAGTTTCTCTGTCACTTTGTCCACATAAGCCATAATTTTCTTGACACTGAGGCCAAGTCTCTCATTTAAGTGCTATAATTTTTAACCTTAGGTTTTTAAATATGTTTTTCAAGTATTTTTACTATTTGTATGTTGTAATGCTTTAGAAAACTCTACTAAAGTAATAGTGACTTTGATTTCATTTTGTCACAGTCTGTGCAAGTTCTGAAATGTGGGCATGAGTAGGTCTCTGATCCTGTAAATGTTTGGCATTGAGTTTGATGTGTGTGTGCGTAGTAAAGTGTTTTCATTATTGGCTCTATTTTTAGATAGGTAATATATTAAAGCTAGAGACTAGAATGTGTACAGTCTTATACATGTTTTCTGATATACTTATGTGTCCTGGTTCTCTCAGTGTAGTTAATGGTCTGATTTTGTAGATTCATTGTGGCAAAAATCAAGCATAGAGAAGGGAGTGGAAGAAGAAAGTGGTTGTCTTAAATTACTGTTATTAAATAAATAAGCTATCTAGCAGCATTTCATTTATGTGCTAATTCTTGGAGATATTTACTTAGCAGTGGATCTCATAATCACGAGTGAGAACTGGCAAGATTTTGCTTTTACATATTGTTTTATAACCACCTTGAAAAATGCGTTGAATTTCAGTCAACACAAAAGCAAGTGGATCATCAGTTCCTGTGAATCACCAGAGCAGAGCAGCAGCAATCCATTCCAAAGAAAGCCCAGCTTGATTCATTACAGTTCTACTGATGTGTTTTCATTTGCAAAAAGCAACAAAGTTACTATGTGATTACAGTAAGCTTTAAGGTTGGGTAACACCTATCAAGTGACTATCATGTTTTCATGCATATATAATGCATATGAGATAATATGATGTACTTGATTAATGAAAAATTCTTCAAATAACCTGTACGAATCCAAAGGCAGCAGCTTTATTTCATGGAAACCGTGCATGTTAAATAGGATTGTGAGATAAACTTAACTATACCTGAGGTCTGTAGTACTACAGAATAACAGATGTTCTGTAAATACAAAGAATACCAGTATATCTGCTGGCTATTTTATTTCTAAGCAGTAAAAATAATCAGTAATTCAGAGCTTTCTGTATGTAGGCCTTACTGTAGGTAGAAGTTTGGCTTGTGTTCTGAATATTTGAAATACTTTGTATGCATTTCATATTCCTATAAATATTGTATCACATTTGCTTAGTTAAAAAACTGCTGAATATGGTGTATTAGTTAGTAATGTTCTCTGTAGTTAAACTCTTGTTATGTTGCTGATGCAAGAAAGTTAACAGATCAGGTTTGCTTTGCTGACATTTTTATGTTAGAAAAGAGGAATTCTGAAACAGCATTTAAATCTTTTGTTATTCAGTACTTATATTTTGTGAATAAAATAAAACACTACAATGATCTAATTATTTGACATGAAACACTAGATTATGTTAAAGTGCTTCTTAACTAAAGAGTAAATTCAGTAATATGAGGGGAGAATGCTTGGATGGAAGAAATTCTTAGTGGCTTAAAGTGTTACTTTTTGAATTGGACTGTTTTGGAAAGTGGAGAGCAAGTCTTCTCAACTAAGAAGTTAAAGGAGTTGTTTCAATGAGTAATTATAATTATGTCAGTAATTAATAATGTAATTGATTTCAGCAACCTCAGGGAACAAATTATAACAGAAGTAGTACTGAAATCCCTAAATTATTCTAAATATGTAGTAGTCAGGAAGATTTTAACTCCAAAGTGAAAAAAACTTAATAATGTCTGAAATTACTGTTTACTTAAGTTGACTGACAGAAGACATGCCTACCTCTAAATAAAGAGCAAATAAGAAGCAAGGGTAAACCCACATCTCTAAGTTACACATAATCATGAGCCAAAGAAAAGTAGATGTTCTACCCAAAGAAGGATGCATTAATTATGGTGTGTAATACACAGGATGTTAATTATCAATGAATTTATCACACTCATAATATGATAGCCCAAACAGTTGTAGCAGTGTACAATTGCCCAATCCTTCCAATTCTTTGTGAAATACAGGATCTTGAAGAGAAAGATGGTGCTATACAAAACTGCTGCTGTGTTTCTCCACAGGATTTTGTGCTCTGGGGAGCCCCTGTGGAAAGCCTAGTTTCCCATGGATAAGGATTCATTACCAGCATAAAGATGTTAATGGCTGAGTCAGGAATTGAATTCAAGTCTCTTGAATGCTCGACTTACTCTGTAATAATGAAATACATCTTTTTCTTTAGACAGGTGCATCCACAACAAATTTACAGTAGTCACACTGTAGATACAAAAAATCAAAATACCTTTGAATAGTGGGTATCATGGGGTGTGGTGTAGTATTGCAGCTGGCCTGTGTTGAGTCTCACCAAGTCGATTGCTTATGGTGAGCTAAAAGCCTGATCCAAATTAGAAGGCACAGCTCAATTAGCTCAGTGCTAAACCTGAAATAATGACCATGCTATATAGCTTGGTGTAAACGTAATTGCTGGTTTTACCCATCAACTTTAAAACAGCTTAGAATTAAATTTATTAGCTGGCATAAGAACCTATGCCTTTTTTTTATTTCCAACAAGGAACAAGTCTATTTATTCTGGTAGCATAGAATTGTGGAGTTCTGGAGCAGGTGAATTCTTTGAAGGTGTTTTGAATTGCTGCTTGATTGTGGAAAAATTTCTCTTGCAGGAAGTTGTTGAAGTGCTTGAAAATGGGGTCATTGGTAGGAGAGAAGCCTGGTCGGCAAAGTGGAGTTTTGTAGCTCAGTTTGTGCAGTCTCTGCAGAATCTTCTGAAATATACAGAGTCTGGTGTTGCTATGGAGAAGAACTGGTGTTTTTTCGTTGACCAGTGTTGGTCTTAAATGTTGCAGTTCTTGGTGCATTTTGATTCTTCACCTTAGTCCAGCTGCTGCATGGCATGCTGTTGGTTGTCGAATAGGATCTGGTTTTTTGTCATGTGTCATGATGTGACAAAGAAGAGAATTGTTGTGCATAAGAAGTGGACAGCAGATTTGATAATGGTGTTTTTTTGGTTTTGTTCAGCTTGTGTGGCAACCCTTTGTCCAGCTTTCTTAAGTTTCCAGTTTGGTACAAATGCTAAACAACTGTTGAATGGTCAGTGTTTAGTTCTTCTGCAGCCTCTTGACTTGTTTTGTGTAGCTCTGCTTTAATAATGGCCCTCAACTGGTTGTCACCTATCACAGAAGGACAGCTGTGACCCTCCTAATTTTTAAGGCTGTCATTTAATTTATGTAATTTTTGGAATCAATGTTGACTTGTATGTTTGTTAATGGTCCCCTGGCCACATGCTTGGTTGCTGTTGCTAGCAATTTCTGCTGCTTTTTGTCCTGTTTTGAACTCATACAACAAAACTGCTCAAATGTGCTTTTTCCCCCCCATCTTTAATTTGACAGGGTAATATAAAAAAGAATAACCAGTGAAAACAAACCCAATAGCTTTAATAAGTAGAGTGATTCTCATGCTTTAAAATGGTAACTGCATGAACACAGTTAAATAAAAATTTAATCTGAAGTAAACATCACGGTTTGCAATGATAAAAGTGGCAATTTCTTTTTCACTAACATAGTAGAAATGCTATGGACTGTACGCCAACAAGGTTGCAAACTGAAGGTGAGTCCATGCTAGAGTTTATTAGCTTAGATGTAGCATCACAGCTATTGCTGGCCTCCTTTGACCTTGCTGGAAACACTGCAGATAAGCTCATGTCTTCAAAAAAATGACATAGGCATCCCTTTATATGCAGGCCTGGGAAGCCTCTGTTCAATCTGAAAATATGTTAAGACATTGAAAATGCAAGGAATTTGACATGAGAGGAGTAATTTTTCATAAATTGGAAAAGCACTGTTTATATGTTTCTTCCTTGATCTTGCCAATGCTCTTGAAAGACTTCCATAGTACTTCATGCTTAGTACTTTTAGGAGATGCTTTTTGTGGGCAAGCATTTTGAATGTGGTACTCAGGAGTAAGGAGTATGAAACTAGGACAATTAAAATAAATAAAGCCTTGGCCTTTTGAGAAAGCTGAAATAAACCTGTTTCTCTGTTATATCAGGAGTAATTATTACCTGTAGAGTCTTATTTTTTTTAAGTTTCCCAGCTGAGAATCAGTTAGTTCTAAAGAAAAAAAAACACACAAAGTTATTAACTGACAGTTATTTTGACTTTATTAGTCCTTAAAGGCTGCGTATTCATGGGTCAGGAGCATTGAGTTGATTGCTATATATCAGATGTTTTAGTTGCATTTATCTTGTCTCAACATGAGTTATTTTTAATTTAGGAATTTATTTTGTCATGACTTCTTTCAGGTATGCTGTCATTAAACCAATTTTAATTATACTGTTCTTGTAGGATGGAGACAGCCTGATTCGCAGAGAGTTCACTCCTGGTTAGGACAACATGGTATGACTGTTGGTGAATCACGTCTTGTGCTCTTAAATCAGACCCTCCCCCTTCCCTGTTTATTCTAGAATATACACTAGATAAAGAAAAAAACCCCACACAGAGCAAGCAACATTCT
This sequence comes from Coccyzus lansbergi, assembly GCA_033558105.1. Classification (NCBI taxonomy): domain Eukaryota; kingdom Metazoa; phylum Chordata; class Aves; order Cuculiformes; family Coccyzidae; genus Coccyzus; species Coccyzus lansbergi. Next base: position 963,708 of record JAUMJK010000784.1, on the reverse strand, counting down.
TATACAGAAAACACTTCTTGCAATGAAATATGGGTTTTCTGCATAGGAGGGAAATGGTCAATGTAGTGTGTAGACCAGATCTCTGTGCTTTATTAGTCTAAGTATGGATTAATCTGTTTCACACCTTGCTGTATGAAACCTGAAGAACTATGCATGACAAAGTCTGAGCTGCAGCAGCTCTAACTAACTGAATCAGAGTCCTTTGGCTGGTGCTGTTCCTTGAAGGTTGTTTAGAAATACCTTTTAGTGACCATTTTTCAGGTAGTCATTCTGCCTTTAAAAGGCTTTTAAAAACCTTGTTGAAGGATGGTTTTTGAAAATACATAGTATATGCATGTGTTTAATTTTATATGCTTGTAAGTTTAAGCTAGACATCCTGCTTTTGTTAAATCAATGCTTCATACCTGGGGCAGCTGGCGAAATATGGATATATACCTAGCATAAATATGTATATGTGGATACATGGTTTATCATATATCCATGAACCTTTCCCTTTCTATCGCTTTCACCATTCTCCCCCACGTATAATACAAAACCAAGTGTGTGAAAGCTGATTTGTTCCAGGATTAGGTGGCAAGGGGAATATTTACAGCTGCTTAGGCTATTGCTAGTGAATACTAGTAACTTCAATGACCAACCTCTTTTTTCAGTATTATGAGCTTTTGTCTTTACCTGGCATTTTCTACCAACTAGATTTCCAAAGCCTGCAATTGTCTGCCTGCTTTGACTAATTTTTTTTTTTTGCAGGTCACGTGCAGTTCTCGTCTTTGGGAAATCAGTTGCTTACAGTTTTCAAAAACACATGATATACTATGAAAGAAAGCTTTACCCATTGAGGATAAAGATATACTACTGAAAGGTGTAGCACCACACAAAGGATCTGCTTTAATGCTTTGGTTCTTTTCCTGCCTTAGAATCCCTGGACACAGAATTTCCCCTTGATTGGTAGGAGCACCACCAAAAAAACTTTTGCTGAGGTAGACCTTGAATTCCTATGCACTCTTCTACTGGTGTTTCAGCATCCCCTATTATTCATATGCAGAGCTGATTCTCTGAGCCATCTCTTATCTCCCAGAAACGTTGGACTTGCTGATACAATTACTTTTGCAGATGCAATTCTAAGGGCTAGCTGAGCATAGTAACTATTTACTTTTCTCTGCTAGTTGGGGATGCATGTGATGCATTGTATTTTTCTTTATAATTTAAATGCTTTATGCTTTTTGTTTGACCTATTTTTTGTTTAAAGAAGTATTGCTACTATAGCAACTGTTGCACCATGTGATGTTTTTGATATTACCAAGATGCCAAATGTTTGTTAAAGAATATATCTGTATATCAGATGAAAGTCACTGATTCTTACAATATTTTTAAATAAATGTGTTTTCAATTAACATATTTGGTGCTGTTATTTTTTTCAGTTGTGTTTTTTGTTTTTTTCATTTCTGATGGTGAGTATTTTAGTTAGAAATTATAAGTACAATAAAATAGTAATAGATATTTATTTTTTTGCTTACTGAGTTCAAGACATTAATTGTTTTTTTGTTTTCATGAGGAAAAACTGTTCATACCTTCCTGGAGATTTTTGGTTTCATTGCAGTAATGCAAAAAAATATCATTACCATTTGCCCTGACAAGAAGGAATATCCTTGGAGACAGACCACACTGAGATAATAAATATTCTTGAAGTTATGTTTTTAGGCTAAGATTGGAGACAACTATTATATATTATATAAATATGTGTTGACACAAGTTGACTTATTTTCTTTTCCTGTAAACTCATAATGCAATGTCACCTGTTAGGAGTGAGGAATCATCGTTCAGATCAGTATTTGTCTGCCAGATGTTGTTTTCTGCTCGATACTCTTCACTGGATTTTGGAAAGTAGCTGTAATTGACCTTGGACTGATAATTGCACCTCTGTCTGGATCTAGTTTTCTTGAATGGACAGAGATTTCTTAAGTATTTCTTATCATCTTTTTATATTTGTTCAGCCAGTAAGTTAATGGCTTGGTTTTGGAAAATCACAATGTTTCCTTGTTTTTTATGCCGTCTACTATAAGTGTTTTCAAGTCCATAGCAGTGAGCTTGTAGTTTATTTTCCTCAGTAGCTTCAGAACATTATCAGGTAAATTGTGAACTTTACCAGTCTCTGCTAAACTTGTACATGTCTGTTATTCTGCATGTTTTCTTGGATATGACTATCTTCTTGCAGTCTGGAGACACAATCTTGACAACCAGTCTGTTGGTCAAATTGTAGGAGGAAAGTAATTGAAGAGGCAGTTACTTTTAAGGTGCTTTATCTCAAGTTTTTTTTCTAAATAACAACACAGCATTACTATTTTTTTAGAACTAGACTAAGTTGTATGAGAATGCTGTCTGTGATAATCAACATTTTCCTTGTTCTTCTTGACCTTTGAAATAGGTAATAGTTACAGTGTGGGCACAGTTTCTAAATGTGTGGCAGCAGGCGTGGGTGGTACCACGCTGAGTATTCTCCCAAACCCTGAGTATTAACATGATTTCTTCCACTTCTATTCCAATTATGGTGACTGTGAATTAAGTACATTTCAGATTGACAACACTCTCTGCAGTTTGTTTCGATTCTCAGGGTCATACCCATTCCTTGCTGCAGGACACATGGCTGTAAAGATCAAAATGACAGTTGTGTTTTCTTCTTCATCTTAGCATTTTTTAAGCTAGTGGAGATGGAATTCTAAGTTACTGCCTGCTGCTGCCTGTAGGGGTTTTGGAATGACCATGGAGCATTTAGAGCGAATAGCAGAAATAACAAGTCTTGCTGAATATCAGCATTGCTGAAGCCTAGGTACAATGATATCTTTTAATTTAAGAGGCGTCAAAACCCAGGAGAATGTAATCAGCCATTAAGGCTATAGGTGTTTACAAATGCAAATGTAAAATAATTTTGCTAATATTACACTGATTTCAGTTTTCTGATTGGTGGAGAAGATGCTGTTACTGGCATACCCTTTGTAAGCATTGCTTGTCCAAAATGTGAGTTGAGCAATGTTCATCCAGGGTCTTGTCATATTTGGAAGCTAATAGGAGTTGCCATTGGTCATCTGAATGAACTTCTGCTTATTGCACACAGTGTTGAGAGTTCAAATTAATTTCTTTGCATGGGTTTACAATAACAATACTGCTCAAGGCTAGTGAAACCTTCTGCTAGGATACCTGGAAACTTTTCTTCACCTCTGTGTGATGGGAATCTGGCTATTGGATCTTTACACAGTAGAGATTTTCAGTAGTAGAATGTATCCCAATTTCCTTCTCAAGTAAGAGTCCTGAAACAGAATGAGAGATCTCCATCACATCTGTAGTATTTAAAGAAAGACTTCTATGAAGTTGACTTGCAGTTATTGTTTCTTTTCATGTTACCTTACCTTCCTAATTGGCCATCCTTCTTAAGCAATGAGTCTGATTGTAAGAATGATGCAGGTTTTCCAGGCAAATTTGCTCTATATTTTTCTATGTCTGCTTTAATGCAGCTGTGCTCTCCTACCTAATGTAGCATGAGGGTAGCTGCTGGCTGCTAACTCTGTGGTTTCTGATGTTTGTCACAGCTGGAAGCCAGGCTCATTGTTTACCCAATTCAAAGAGTAACTATTATTTACTAAAGAGGTAGCTCCTCTAGAAAATGTAGTTTTTCAAGAAAATGAACTTAAATTTGCATGATGTTTATTGCAACTAGTACTGTTTTAATCTTTGCCTGAATGACAAGATCTTTACTTCAGCCTTTGAATTTAAGAATAACAAGAAGCTCGGGAAGTTTTCAAACTCTTCCTCCTAAGAATCCCAATCCCATGTAATTGATGTTAATAATTTCCACTAGTTTGATGTGAAATACGTCTGTAATGACAATAGCGATGAATGCAGATAACAGAAGACTCCATCCAGGTTTTATTTTAAAATCTTATATACTTAAAGAGATTTCAGACATCTACAGATTTTATACCTGATAGAAAATTACCATTAAAGTTTAATACTGTGGTAAAAGTAAATCCAAGGGATTTGCTGGAGACTCCAGGAGTTTAAGCTGTGAAGAATTAGAATAAAATAGTCATATGTCTTTTAACCTATAAGAAAATAATTGACAAAATAAGAGGTACAGTCTGAGGAGATGTCTTTGCTAAGTTACTTTTCCCTTTGCTTGTCTTATCTAACCTTTTTTTCAGAGGACAATCCAATCTCCCTAAGTGCAATGTGCAGGATGTACTTCAGTTAATTCTCGTCTTTCCCTTGCAGCTTGCTTCAGATTGAAGTACTATTTCCCTTCCCTACAAGGTTCTGTCGTACATCCTTGCCTTCAGTCAGGAAAATCTTAGGACTCCCCAAGTTGTGAGGGCAGTATCTTTTTATTGGCCAGAGGACTTGCAGCACAGTGTAATTATTCTCCCCCTCTGAAGACTGTAATGTATTCTCAGCAACACTTGTTGCATTTGCTGAACAGACAAACCTGAAGCCATGTCTTATGATCTAGTAATACAGCAATGCAGACTCTTTTTTGGCCAGTAGTCTGGCCTTTTCTTTATCGCCCTAGGAGAACGCACCAGCAGGAAACTGATGCTGTTGAACTGTATAATAACACAAAACTCAGTTTAGTGTGTTTAGATATTAAATAATGATAGTAAAACTCAAAATATAGCAACAGTACATTCTGAATATTGGAAGTACTGTGTAATAAGGACCATGCAAAGAGAGATTAATATTATTAAGTGACTATGAATTGTAGGCTATTTGATGATATTTTTTTCTCATTTCTAAATGGCTAAATTAGGCCAGAAGGAGCAGATGGAAGCTTTTTGCTAGGACACAGTTTCTTGACAGCTTCCTTCTGCATCGTGTAAAGACTCCAGTGACAGATTTTCTTATTTGTTAGTTAGGTGGAAAGGGAAATGTAGCTTTGTCTTCTGCCTGCTTTTCCTATGCTGTCATATGGTGGCAGCATTATGAATGCGATCTTTTCTTGTTTCTTCATCTTTATCTGAGTGGTGTTTCTCAGCTATCTTTTAAGAACTACAAGAAGCCCATTATTTTTAGCTGAGAATTTGCCAGGAGGTGTTCAGTCTTCTTACTGCTCTGCTCCATTGACTCCCTGCTGCCCGTTCTTTCCTTCTGGTCCTTGGCAGCTCATGCACTCTTGGTGGACATCTTCAGGTTTTCTCTGAATTTTTCGTTGTATCCTTGACTACAAATTATTAACTTGACTACCTGCAACAGGTATATGGGGGCTCTTAATCAAAGTGATACTGAACTGAAAGTGGGGAAATGGTTTTCCTGTGACTGCTGTTGGGAATTACAGGTTGCATGATACAGAGGGATGAATTGTATCAATTGATGCGGTCACTGCCATACAGATACAGCGATGCCCCTTTCAGGTCTAAGTTTGCCTCTGGTGTTACCAGCCTTTAAACAAATTGTATCAGCATGCTGCCTACAGAGTAAAAACCATCTAGCTAAAAATATCATAAGTAACAATTTCACATTTAAGGAAAACAATTTAAATGCCACATGCTGCTATCTGTGTTTGTTATTCAGTCTAAAACAAATAACCTTGAGGTTGCAAATGATAGTTTTGCTAAAAAATAAGTGTGCATTATTTAATATCTAACTGTTTTGATTATGATAAAGTAAGAAAAGACCTAAATTCTTTTTTCTGTTGCAGCACTTCTGAAAGAAAGTAAGTTTCAATTTTTTTTCCCCTGGGAAGACTGGGGATTTATATGCCCAGTGTTGACCTGAATATACATATTTTTAATCTGGAATTTATATACCTCTGAAAATATGGGTATATAATAGAAAACCTGACAAACTCTTTAACTATATGTCACTAATATGTTGGTATAATTTGTTACCTCAGCCAAGGTGTTTTGCCTCAAGAGGTGGAATACATTTATGTATGGAAAGGTCAGTTTTAATTAATAAGCTGCTTTCATCGTTCAGGGCCAATATGAATTGCTTGTAACATTTGTGTGAAATAGTTTTCAATATAAAAATAAAACAAATTGAGCTTTATGTCACATTCATCATCTCCTGTAACCCATTTAAATGTCAAAAAATCAGTGCAGACCAAAAGTCTATTTCGAGAAGCCTTAGTAGCCCTATTTATCAGAGTGAAATAAGATATTATCATCCCATTATTAAATCACATGCCTTCTGCCCTTGAAGACATACACATTTTTCCTAGTTTTCTGTAACACAGAAGATAGTTTTTATGTTGTTAAATGATTGTTGGCAAAGCCATAAATAGTGAAGAAAATGCTGAGTCAATATTAGAAGAATTAAAAGCTAGTTATATTATTGTGTATTTCTTTCACTGTACTATAATATTAATGTATAATATAATATACAGATATTAATGTACTTCCTTGAATGTTTCTCAAATGAAAAAAAAAATCACTGTGTTCTTCCATCCCTATGTTGAAACAAGTTTTCTTTTGCATATTGTAATTTGTTAAAGTATAATTTGACTGCAAGGGCAAAGATCTCAATATATACACTGCTGATATATTTTGACAAAAATCATCCTGTATTATAGAAAATTTATGTCTTCATATATTTTATTATGGAATAAAGTTCACATTAAAAAATATTTAACGTCTATTTCTGAGTTTTGTTTTCTAAGCAAGCATAGCTCAGATAATCACATACCTCCATGATGTATGCCTCTGCCTTCCAATAATTTTCATCTTTCAGATATGAATAAGACTTAACAGTCCAAAAGTTTTTAAGTTTATTTAAGATGCATGAAAATATGAGGTGGGATAGAGGAAGAAGGTCCCATTAAACCCCATAGTGTGGAAGATGCTGCTGAGGATTATGATAAAGGAACATGCTGCTGCAGAATTCAGTTCTAGGGAATCCATGCAGAATATACTTTAGAGCCAAAAGAAGTGGATCCAGCTGGATATCAGACTATTGCATACGAGTATGCAAGGAAACAGGGTGTGTGGTTAGTTAGTTAGAGAAACTTTAATATATGATGTCATTGTAATAGCAAAGCTCTTAAGGAAACATTGAAGAGGAAGAGTTAATTTACTGGTGTTTGTGTCAAACAGTGCAAATTTCATGTTGTGCAGAAAAGCATGGGGGAATATCTTTCTATTGCTTTTAAATAGTTATTTGTTTTATGCTTATGCTTCTTTTTTGCTTTACTGCAACAGGTAGTGCCATGGGAAGCGATGATACCATAGCAGGGAATGTGAGCAAGTACACTGTTCTCCCAGTTGGTTATTGTGGACAGCCTAAAAAAGGACATCTTATATTTGATGCCTGTTTTGAAAGTGGTAAGGGTTTTCAGCATTATTTTATATCATAGAACTGTCAATATATTAACACTTCTAACTATATCACTCATCTTTAGAAAATGTGTCTTAATTCTAAAGATTTGCTTTAAATACTACCTAGTCCACTGATTCATTCAGTCAGGATATGACATAAAATCAGATTTTTCACGTTTAGAAAAGGTTGTGAGTCTTGTTCAGCATACATTTCTTCAGGTCCATCTCTTACAACGTGTAGAAGGTAACTGGATTTTATTCTATTGTTATATACAATACTTGTAGACTGCTAATCAAAGATTGAGTATTTAAAATATTAAGATGTTATTTTAAAATTTCATTTGGAAGTTTACTAGGGAACTTAACCTTGTAAAGTGCCAAGTCCGTCTTTGCATAGTTAGAGGATTTTACAAAAGCTGCCTTAAATAGATATATTTTTTGCATTTGTTGTGGCCTAATTCTGTACTGCTGTGCTGGCTAATGGAAACTCTGCCTCTGTCATTAACAGGAGCAGAATTAAACTTTAGGAAGCTACTGCAAATTGAAAGAGGAATTATTGTGTCTTTATAATGCATAACGTGGGGAATGTAGGTAAAGATGTATGTATATCAGAATATGTAGCGTTGTTTAAAATCTTGTGTTAGGTATACGTGTGTCTCAAGATTTTTAGCTTAACTCTACTATTATCGGCTTCCAGACCAACAGAGCACTGTTAAACACTGTACATACAAAAGGCATTTTGCAGGATGAACTATGGTTTTCACCATGGTTTATGTGAGAGGTGCTAGTTGTGTAAAAATGCTACAGTGTCTTGTAAAATGATCTTTTTTTTTGTTAAGAATTTTGTCCCTCGGGGTAGAATATTGGTTATCTATTTTCCTGGATAAATATTAAATTGAAAATATTTAAATCCTATCATTACATTAAAAGGTGTAAATGATGCGGTGAATAATAAAAAGTATCTTATTTTTAAGGTATATCTTTTAAGATTCAGGCAATAGTTATGTATTTTCAAAATGTTTTTGATATTATTTTGTAATACTTATGCTTTTATGACTTTTTGTATCAGAAAGTGGCTTACAAAATTAATAAGGTGGTCTAGATGAAATTTACTTATTGTGTAAGCTGCTCTACAGTGAAAAAGATCAGTAGAAGCCATCAAATAATTTGTGAAATAACGTGAATCATTGCATGATATTTTAACCAGTTTTTGAACAATATAATTAATTGTATTTTAAAATAAAACATTAATTTAGTTCAATGGTAAGGTTCATACTTTATATACCTTGACAATAATATTGTGTGTTAGAGGCAGATGCTCTTTGAAATACTGTGTTTATTTATGTTGCAACATGATGGGGCTGTGAGGTTGCTTGGACACCTCTGGAACACAAATATAAATAAAATTAATGCCTTCATTTATTTTCTCATGATGATGATGTTTTAAATAGAATGATAATAATTTTGTGTACATTTTTAAAGTAAATTCACTTTATCTTTTGTTATATGTCAGTCAAGTAATTGCTTGGAGCACCTTAACAGGTCAAAGCAAGGTACACGATTACTAGTTTTTTTTATGACATTTTTATTAATGCTAAAATCTATCTTGTCCTATTATCCAAACAGTAGACAACAGCACTAACACAGTACTATATTGATGCTCTTTGAGTCTGGTCTTAAAATTGGTGATAGCCTGTTAGAATTGCTTTTTCCAAAGAACAGAGTATAAAACTGATCCCACCTGGAGTACTGCATCCAACTCTGGCATACCCCTACCAGAAATGCATGGACTTGCTAGAGAAGTTCTGAGAAGGGCCACAAAAATGGTCAGAGGGCTGGGACACCTCTTCAATGAGGAAATTGGGTTATTCAGCCTGGAGAAGAGAAGGTTCAGGGGAGACCTTATTGCAGCCTTTTTCAGTATTTAAATGGAGCTTATAAGAAAGATGGGGATCCCAAAAGGTCTGGTTGATAGAACTGAAGGTTCCCTTCTAGACCTATATTTCCAATGGTTTTGTATTGCAGAAGGGGATGTAAATGCCCTTCAGACCAAAAAGTCTTAAACTTGTAGAAAACAGGAAAAAGTAACATACAGAGTAGACACTACTTAGTAGGCTTTCATTTGTGTACTGGCTATCACTATGGTATTAAATAGTGTTGACAAGCATGAGTTTTTTTGAGACAAAGGTATGTTTTCATGTAGTCTGAAAAATCAATGTCCAGTTTGGTGTTTTGAAGTGGTTTGGTTTCAAAAAAATCATGAAAATAGAACTGAAATGGGCATTGGGTTGATTTTTTTTTAGGCCACTTTGTCATTGAGAGGCCAAATATATTATTTTTGCCATTCCTGACAGATATTTATCTATGCTTTCCAAAGACTTTCAGTGAGGAGAGTTTCAGTGAGGAAGCAGCAATTCATTCTAACTTTGCAATTTGCTCGATATAAGCAACACTTTCTTTCCATGTACTTACAAAAATGCATTAATTCTTATCTAGTCCTGTAGGCACAGAATGCAGGTTATTCCTTCCTTCCTTCCTTCCTTCCTTCCTTCCTTCCTTCCTTCCTTCCTTCCTTCCTTCCTTCCTTCCTTCCTTCCTTCCTTCCTTCCTTCCTTCCTTCCTTCCTTCCTTCCTTCCTTCCTTCCTTCCTTCCTTCCTTCCTTCCTTCCTTCCTTCCTTCCTTCCTTCCTTCCTTCCTTCCTTCCTTCCTTCCTTCCTTCCTTCCTTCCTTCCTTCCTTCCTTCCTTCCTTCCTTCCTTCCTTCCTTCCTTCCTTCCTTCCTTCCTTCCTTCCTTCCTTCCTTCCTTCCTTCCTTCCTTCCTTTCTCTTAATGGGAAGCTGCTGTTATGTTTTTCCTTGTCCTTTCCCTCCTCATTTTAAATAACTGCCTTTTTAAATTTTTTTTTTATTTCTCCTCAAATAGTTTCTTAATGGTCTCATTTTCCAAGTTTGGTAGCATTCTTTATTTCCTCTGGTTTGTCTCCAACTGTTCCATGCCTTTCTTGGCAGGCAACCATCAAAGGTGAACATGGTATGCAGAAAAGCTAATGCCAATACTGTGTAGAGTTTATTACATGACGTGCCTTGCAATCTATTTAATTCTGCTATGTGATGGTCTAATCTTTTTCACAATAGCATCATGCTGTTGACTTCCATAAAATTTATGGTTGCTTTTACTGTCCAGATCTTTTCAGAATAAGAGATGCATAACCAGTTTTCAGTTTGCACTTAACTTACCCCTAATGAATCTAATACTAGTAAAAGCATCGTTGCTGTAAAATAAATACAATTATTGAAAATGAAGAACGGTGATTGAACCCTTTATCTTATAAATAACAGGCAGAGGAGTGAAGGAGAGAGAGAATTATCAAGTATGTCAGGAATTTGAATTTGTTTTTCCTGTAGTTCAAGTTAGTGTCCTAATTGCTATCTCCCTTGTTATCTTTATTACTATCTAAGAATATATATGACCAAAAGAAACTTTTTGCATTATCACTAGCATAAAAGAAACTGATCAAAATGCATACCAGGTCATAATTTCTGGACGGTATCAGTTTTCACAAGGAACATGAGTTAGTTTCAGGGAAAAATGGAAGCACAGTTATCTATGCATAGAACCAATTTAAAGGAAATAAATGTTGCATTTGAAATGTATACATTTGATTGCTTGTAATTAATTTTCCTATTATTCATTAATGCATTAAATTATTAACACTGTTTCAGTTTAGCAGTAATGCAGTGCTGTACAAAGGTTAACTTCTGATCCTATTTGTTCTGGCAAAACTGGGAACTTTCAGAATATAGTGCTTCAGGGAAAAGGATGTATTCACTTTGGTGGTACAAAGAAGTCCTTCCTGTTCGAGTCAGGCCCAAATGTTTATGTGAATATATTCTCCAGGGAGCCTGACATCTTATACTTAAGGCAAATTGGTATGTTAGACATTTTATTTTGCGCGGATCTAAATTTAAAGTTTAGTTTAGCCAGCTGCCCCTGCTGTCTTGTGTTGGCTCAGTACATGTTATTTCTGATGGCATTAATTTAGTCAGCAGCCACTACTGTGTTGTGGCAAAGGTTTGTTTTTATTTGCTTTGTCATTTTTTCCTCTACCAGATGTTTTTGGAGATGATACCTCCAGTGCTGGAAAACTTTTTTTTCTGTAATCTGCAGTTGTTTTGCTTCTGCAAGAGGTAACAATTATTTAATTCATTAATTTTACATGATAAATGTGAAGCCCATTATGTGTTTTTTTGCAAAGTGAAAAAGAAAACATAAAGCAGATGTCTCAATTCTTAAGGAGAGGCCAATATTTTTATGATGCAGATGCCAGTTCAACCCTTTGTGCAGAGTGCCAGTATAATCTCCTGGCTCTGCCAAAGGAAGGGTAAATTTTGGCAATGACCCCAAAGCGTGGGATCTTCAAGGATTCGACTATAGGGTGTACAGGCTGCAAAAATGTAATTTATGTCAGGATTCAGAGAAAAGAAACAGAGCTGACAATGACATCACTTTTCTGCCAAGCTGAAAAGCATGGCTGAATAGTTCAGAAAACTATGAGTTGTATTAGAAATACAATTGTAGGTGTCCTGTAGCATGAAACATCAGAAGCTCTTGGTCATGGATGTTTTCCTTTGGTTTTGTGTAAACATTGAAATCTGGTGATTTGGATTTATGCTGTCCCGAGAGAACATTGGTAATTGACTACATACTCTGAGAGTTGAAGCAGTTTGAGTTCAGGTTCCCTGCACACTCATGTAAATCAGGAGAAATGTTAAACATACTGGATACTTGTGGTAGTGTAGAGGATGCCGTCAGACAATATGGATATCTTGGACTGTCTAGAGTCCGTCACTACCTGTTTTAGGAGGATACAAAGTATGGTTCATGCTGTCAGGCATTCAGGCTGTATTTCTACACCACTACAGGAGAGTATATCTTCAGAAAGTCTTAAAGAAATGCCTTCCACTTAGCAGCCAACATCAGTGCAGCACTTATAGTGCTTTGACAGGACCAAAGACACCTGTGACCAGAGGCATGGATGCCTCTTTTTCTTATTGTGCAAAGACTGTTTGCTAGGTGTAGCTGCAAATTGCCTTCATAACTCCGTCACGGAGTGCTTTCAAGGTGAGCCCAAAATAGCTCTAGCTCTTGTACCTCATACTCTTGATGTAGAGAACTGGTATATAAAAACCTTCTATTGACACTGCCAATTGTGATTCCACTCATGGGAAATTAAAATATTATTCCTATTCTCTGGTATTATCTGTCTTACCAGTTACCACAGATGTATTGGTTGGTCACTCTGGCCTATGTGTTCTTTTGGATTAACCACAGTGCCTTCTGTCTTGCCTGTAGGATGTCACAGGGAACATAGGAGCAAGCTGGAGTTAGGTGGTAGACTGTGATGTGTTGCGAGGATGGTTACAGTGATGGAAGGTGGAGCAGAAAACAAAACCCTAAAATCCCAAACCTCACAGTTTTTTGCAGCTTGCGGCTCAAGTTGTCTTTTTTATAGTTCCTTTTGAGGACTTAAGGAGCAGAGTTGGCTAACAGAGGTTTGTAAATCTCAGCATTCTTCCTGTTAAATACAGAAGCTTTTTATAAGGTTTTTGAAAGTACATATTTTGGTTAGTCAAATATAATGCTGCTTAAATGTTAAAAAATACTGTGTTTCTTGAAATTAGAAATGAAGCTGCCGTCTGCTTTTATTCTCATTTCAACCAAAAAGTGGAACACCGCCAAGAGTCATTAAATCTTCTATCCTTTGGATGAATTCTTAATTTTTTAATGAAAAAAATGTTATGATTGGATAATTTCTGTGTTGTGGTTTATGTTCAAAAGGTTATAATTTTATAAATTTCTAGATTCAATCTCAATTACTGTAAACCTCATACTAACTTGAGTGACGTGCCACCACCTTGCACTGCAAATAATTGACAAACATTAGTTTGTTTTTTTTTCCTTCAGAAGGTTTATAAAATACTTTGTACTAGAAACCTGATAAAACAATTCAGCGCTGTTGGATTGCAAATGATATTGGAAAAAGTTAAGATCTACACTGTATTAAGAGATTTCATGTGACTGAGAATTACCCTCATATAATTTTTGTTGAGGTTTTAAATATCTTTCTATATTTCAAAAATAGGATAATGTACTTATAAAACACTGCACAACACTTAAAACTGCAGTAAGTGATTGTAATTCTGCTGATCTCATTGTAACCACTTACAGGCATGAAATAGACCATTGAGCTTTACCGTGAAAGATATCTTTTGAACAAAAGCAAAGATAATATAGGATGAATTTCCCTGTGAGGGTGCCTGTGTCCCAGTTGCTAAGGCTTGATGTGTAACTTTAGACAGCTAAAATTAGGTGAGATTCATCTTACTTGTGATTAATAAAATAATGTAAAGATTGAGTTGTAAAACATTTTCTGAAATGGACTTTTTTGTTTGCAAAAAATTTAAATATAGGAATAAAGGTGATACAGAAGACAATACTATTACCATTATGTTCAAAGAAAACCTGAAGTCCAGTCTAGGAAATAGTTGCATTTTGCCTATCTAATATGCAATTGCAATGTGCTCCCAAAACAGTTAAACAAGCTGATCCTGCATATGCTTATGTTTAGGTGGACAGATTAATTTCAGTGCCACTACTGTGGTATCCTAGAACAGGAATAAAGCAATGAATAGAAATAGAAATTGCAAAAGCCGAAGGTACTTTTTTCCAATGTAAACACTTTTAGAAGTAGACTAAATGGTGTGTTGGAGCAAAAACTGGTTATTATTCCAGATTTCCTGTATTACAGTGTCATGTACATAGGCTGCCCAGGGAGGTGTTTAAAAGATGACTAGATGTAGTACTTGGGGACATGGTCTAGTGACGGACTTAGCAGGGCTTGGTCAACAGTTGAACATGATGATCTAAAAGGTCTTTTCCAACTGAAATCATTCTACGTCAGGTAGGCTCTTTTGGTTTTCACTACTATAAGAGTGCTAACATGCCATGTAGCAACAAAAGAATATGTAAGTTGGTATATTATTTCAGTAATGATGTCTGTTTTCAATCTACTTTTGTGGCATCTAGGTGTGTCTGATAAACAAAATACTTCATTTTAGCTATTTCCTTATTTGTTGACACTAATGTATGCTGTATTTCACATATTTAGTGGTTATTGCCATCAGTAGAGATAATTTAACAAATGTTTACTTTTTCAGAAAACATCCCTTCCCAATTTTGTTCAGTGTCATTCTGTCACAGTATCAATACCTTTGGACTACTGCAAGTTAGGAGTCAGAAAAAAATTAAGAACAAAAGATTGATTTTATTATTTTTTTTCTTTTTTTTAATGATGACCCTAGGCATAGATTAATGGATGCAGCATGCACAAAGTGATATCAGTTAACATATATGACATTACTCAGATGTCTCAAACTCCGGAAAAAGCATGTGAATGATTTATGGAATTGATATTAATCTCCTTCCAGTAAATGCATTACTAAAGTTACATGGGAAATTGATGTTACTGCTGTAATGCCAAATTAATTTCTTTCTTGCTGGGTCAGCATTGCAAATGGAACTAAATATTAACCTTTTAAATATCTAAACAGAATACAGTATGGAAGATATTTTTATGAATGGAATAGTGCTTAGTGTACATTCCAGCTAATAAATATAGTGTGTCTTAGCATGTGGGAAATAGGTACCAATGGAACTATGGACCTATGGAACTAAAGACAATTTTATCTTCTGATCATCATGCTACCTTCTTCAAGACTTAGCCTTTCCCTCCTACCTCTTACTGCATGTTTGCATCTTCTCAGCTAGTATATAAGCATATTTGTTGATTTGCTATTTGATTGACCTGAGACAGATCAAAAAAAAGCAACCAGAAATGGAAGCAGAAGTCTTAGATCAGATAATTCTAAATTCAGAGTAGATTTTCAACAGCCTCTGTATGAAGAACAATGAAATATACCAGCAATAAGTAGTCTGGGAAAAAAAAAAAAAAAAACAAAGCAATGAGGAAGAATATAGTGGAGGTCTGTAAATCATGATTCTTAGTCAAAATATCAATAAATATGAAACAGTGGTTCCCTGTCTGCTCTCTTTCTACAAAAACTAAGGACCATCAAATGGAACTAGCAGTTAATATGTTGAAAGCAAACAACGGAGAGTGATTCCTCACACATTGTTTAATTCCTGCAGGATGTTGTGGATGCTGTGAAAGCTTACATGTGCTGTACTTTCAAGCAAAAAAAACCAGCTGACCAGATCAGGGAAGAAAAAACACTTGAGGGCTACCAAACACTGACACCACCTCTTGCTCAGAATGTTCATAAACTGTATGTTGTAAATTGATGAATTATTCTGGGGAGGTATCTTCAAATGATTGCTTAGTTCCCATGCTCTTCTCTGGAGATCTATTTCTGGTGTTACTGGGCTAGACTTTGATCTCACCTGATAGATATATCTGGTTAGATGATCGATCACTTTTCATGCATATATTAGTCTTTATTTTCTAGAAGACAGATTTCAGGTTATAGTTACAAACCAAAATTAACATCATGCAAAATTATAATTTGATCCAGTAGGAAAATCCTACGATTATTGTTTCCGTTCAGACTGATTTTATTAGGAAGATGGTGGTTAAAGATGGTGTGCTAACATTAGCAACAGTTGCCCAGAAATGATGCAGTTCTAATCTTAAGATTTCACACTATTCATTCCTGGTACTTAAAAATCCATCAGGCTTTCAGATTTTGGTGGGGTTTTTGTAATCTTGCTGTTTAACAGAGAAGGAATTAAAAAACAAAAATCAAACCCAAAGATACTTTATACGAAGACATTTAAGTCACTCTTGAGAATAAACATTAGTTTTGTATAATGCCAGGTTCTGAGATAGATTTTTGCAGTTTCTGTTTTTTTTCTGGCTCTGTTCAGAATTTTCCATCTGGAAAAATGATAGAGGGAAATACAAGGAAGAATAGCAGTGTCCTGGCCAGTGTAAAGGAACATTACATTACACTGAACAAATATCTTTATCTGAATGTACAATCACTGAAATAAATGCAGCTGTGTTTATTTCAGTATAATCAGATATATTTGAATATAAAATCATTGACATAAATGCAGCTGTGTTTATTTCAAACTGCACATGTTAATATGAATGTGACATCAGTTAGTCATTCCTGAATGTAGAGGTATGTATATTTAGTGGCACAATAGAGGACTGTGACAGATGAAAGTATGAAGAAAAATATCTAGCTGAGTTTGTGCTTTACCTCAGGATTTTGTAACAGCATTAGGAATCATTGATGAGGAGGTGCAAAAATCTTCTCATACAAAATCCCTGGATTTGATTAATCTATCGTTACTCTGTGGAGTAACAGGTGACCTATTCTTCAGTTACTGACTAGGGAAATAATTGCTTTAAGCAATTGCCTTTTAAAAATAGAGAATCATGTTAGTTTTCAATGATTGGTGTGTCCAGGTCCACCTTTCCTGATGGTGTAGTACAGACCTTAACTTTACCTTAGTTTCTTGTCTGATTTTGAGTCTTAAAAAGAGCTTCCAACCAGCCTTCCAGAATTTCATCTTGCTATATTCAAAACCCCATGGAAAAGAACAGTGCCAGTGGAAAAATTTTGGCATCGTTTATATTGTTAGGGGTTCTTCTCCTTGCTCTTTCTCCAGAGTAGTTCTCTGCATTTGCTGCCCTGCTTATATCCTTAACCTCTGTCTTTTTAAATCAGAGCCATTCAGAAATAGAAGAAATTGAAAAGTGTTCTTTACTTTGCTTATGCTGCTGGTGCTATATATATTATCAGACAGAAAGGTTGTGCTCAGAATAAGAGATAAAGTGGCATCAGAACAGTAAATATTTTGAAGCAAAGAGGTACAGGTAAGGCTTTATTTTCACCTGGGAGAATGATGAAACATTCTGCTAGACTAAACAGTGGTATTTTATTCAGTTAGTTCAATAACGTAATATTATCCCTGTTTTGCAGAGGACAGAGCACAAAAGACATGGTTCTTGACTGCCTAGCACCTTTTGTAGTAAATTTAATCTATGCGTAATGCATGCAAAATGTTTGAGAAATGTTGAGTGTTTTATATGAACCAAGTGCTGAATGAAATTTAGGAAATTTCGTATCTTGTATTATGTCTATTAGATTTGATCAAATAGTGTTATAAAGAATAAGGGAACAGAAGTAAAGAGTCTGAGGCAGAGAAAAAACATTTGAAACTTTGCACTGCATCCTGGACTCAAAGGGAGGTTGACTGTATTGCACAGCAGTGCGATGCTTCTCTTTCTCTGTGAGTGTCACGTGGAGCATTATGGTGCTGATTCACACTATACATGACTTAGGAAGCACTAACTGGGAGAACAGTATTTCTCTTACTTGCTTCTCAGGTGCTGATAAATAAATACTTTTGTATGATCATTTTTTTTTTTAAAAGGACTTGTAGACTCTGAAAGAGGCTGCCCACACAGGCTGTGGAGTCTCTGTCCATGGAGGTGTTAGAAACTTCA
Organism: Coccyzus lansbergi; assembly: GCA_033558105.1. Classification (NCBI taxonomy): domain Eukaryota; kingdom Metazoa; phylum Chordata; class Aves; order Cuculiformes; family Coccyzidae; genus Coccyzus; species Coccyzus lansbergi. The sequence continues at coordinate 945,872 of JAUMJK010000784.1, read as the reverse complement.
GTAGACACAGTAGGGAGCAACTTCTTGCTGACCCTGCTCAGAACAGGGTGGGTGGACTGGGCAGTCTCCAGAGAATCCTTTTAAATCACCTAGATGATGTAGGAGATTGCCACTTTTTTTTATTAAAATACATTTCAGATAGTTTCTGTTCTTCTTGTTGTTATCCAAGTTGTTTTAAAATTCTCAACTGCCTGCTATTTTGAAGGTAACAAAGCCAAATTAAGATCTTTGCTTGTTTGAGCTGCCACTGAAATGTAAGGAGACAATGCACTCTGAAATGCATAATGATTTGTGCTTTTGAAGGAATGCTGGTTGAAAAACATACTTCTGAAGAAGTGTTTCTGTGTAAACTAGAAGTGGATTGATACTCTACGATTTTAGGAGAAAATATTTTAGAATATTTTGTTCAACCTAAAATGAATTGGGATACAAGCTATTAGATGGGAAACACATTATTTTGGATACATGCAGAGCTTCATTTTGCATTTATTGATTCTATTTAGTAACCTAATTGCCTTCTAGGTTCAGCATTTAGCATGCTGATTTTGATTTAGTATTTGTATTTCTGAAAACAAGCTGGGAAGAAACCATATTTTATCACTGTGTGTTCTTTAGACAGCTACTGGAATTCCAGAATCACACTAAAAACATAATGTGAAGGTAAATTACCTTAATATATTATGGCATATTATTATATTCTAACAGTTTCTGGTAAGATCATGTCTCTTCTTTTCTCTCATCTGAAACTGTAAGATAACATTTTATTTCTAAGATGTATGGTTTATTCTGTTTTAAAATAAATTGTTTTTGAATGTTTATTGTTGCTACTGTACCATGTTATGAATAATTCATTTTTAGTAGCCTTTCCTAAGATTGTAAATTAACTTCAAATTTCTCATGTGAGAAACTTTTAAGCCTCTTTTTTCTTGAATGCAGTATAAAAATATATAGAACTAAGGAATAATACATCTAGGGTTTTTTTTTGAAGGGATTGACTTATTTTTCTCGACATTTGTGGGGTGGGTTATTTTGGTCTTATTTTTGAAGTTTTTATTTATGTAGATTAAGTTTCATAAATATATTTTTTTACATATATTTTTTGTATTACTGTTAAATTGTATAATGAAATACCTTCAATGCTCTAGTGATCATATAAATGCACATATACCTGCTCTGAGCTGATTGCCACTTGTGTAGACACAGTCAAATTAGATTGCATAGCAATGTCAGCACAGCCCACAATGTCTTGAGACTAGGTAAATACTGAGATGGTTAGTTCATTCTGAATTTTGTGCTGTTGCAGATACATTGCTGTTGGTATATTAGAGCTAACTAATTTGTGTCTGAGCTGGTTAAGGGGACTTATGATGATGATGCACTTCTGTGAAGTGTGTTGTGGATGTACTCCCTACCAAACAGTAAAGCTAAGAGAAGGAAAGGAACAGCAGTATTATAATTAATTTATGCTTTCATCTGAAAAATAAAATATGCTGGCAAGTAGAAACTTGACTTTTGATTATTCCTGCATGTATTTCCTGTGGCTCTTCTGTTCCACTGGTTTCAGGATTGATCCATTCTCACTTATCCCAAATACTTATCATCCTCTTACTTCATTATCACAATGTTATCCTGCCTGTCATTTCTTTTTCCTCTCTGCATTTTTGTAAATGATATTGCTGAAGTGTCTTTTGAATATTGCGAGAATATTGAGCCCCACATCTTGAGCCTGTGCATTGAATACTATATCAAATCAAACCTTGTTATCATCTTCTCTAGGAATCTATTATCAGCCTTCCATTAGCCTTTGTTTTGTTTTTCATTATTCCCATCTGTTTACTCTTCTTTATCCTTTTGGATGTAGCGGTCCATTTCTTTCCTTCCCTCACATTTGGTAAATGGTTGCCCATTTTATTTCAGTCATGGTTTGCCATTTTCATGTGATTTCCTCTGCAAATATCCCTACTATTCATTCTTGAATGCTTTTCTTAAATCCATCTTCCCAAAATTATTTCTCATTTTAAAAGAGTTATTTTATTTAAAGGAACTGGAATCTGAAACTGTTGTCCTGATGCTTGGTGACAATTCATCCTTTATCAGTTTGGGTGTTCTTTTGGGCAGTGATGTTTCTTATCAAAGACTTCAACCATGCACTGTAAATCTTTTCTCAGATATGAGGGGTCTATGTTGACAGATGCCAACTCCTCAGTGCATGGTCCAGGGAAGAAATCAGTAAAATAATTTCTGCAAACTACAATTTCTGTTGGCTTTGGGTGAGGTCATAAGCTTGTGAAACTTTCTATGAATTAATAATTTGGTGGCAATTGGGAAAATGGTCTGTTATTCAGTGGGCCTGAGGTCAGTAAGAGTGAATGCTAGAAGAAAGATAACTGATTAGATGGCATGAAAATAAAAGCATTCTGAGTGATTACAATCAAGTTCAATTAAAATTGTCTGTCCACTATGTCTGTAGTGTAACAATCATGATATCTAGATATCCTTTAGGATGTGAATATGCAACTTCCAAGACCTCTGATTTTATTTTCTCTTTGGAATATTAGCCTAATTAGTAAGAGTTTATGCTTATAATTGCTTACTGTGGGAGATCACTGTGTGCTTTAAAAGGAGCTCTTGTTTTCATTTTATCATTTAGAAATATGTGGCTCAAAAAAAGTTAAGAGCTTCGGCATTACAAGGTAGAGTCACCATTTGAAGCATTTTGACATTTTCCTCTTTGAAGTACATTAATTAGATTTAAACCCACACCTTTGATTAATATTTGAAATTGAACAAAGTATGTGTCATCCTGAATCATGGTGGTTGAGGTGGACTTTCCTTTGTAGGGGTGCTATTTTACAATCTGCCATGTTTCAGCAGATATTAGGAATAATGGGTATTATTTCAGAGATAATGTAACAATAACTGGTATTATTTCAGCAGTACAGGAAAACTTAAATACTGTTGGAAAAAATGTGTTAGGTTATCTCCACTGGCACAGACTGTTGAAGAATGAACCTAGTAAAGAAAGAGTAGGGAGAACAAGCATTGTCTTTTGCAACCTATTCAGTTTTGGCTGATTTAACTTAGATGACGAGATAAACAATATTGTGTGCTTTGTGATTACTGTAACAAGCTTTGTTAACTGACAATAATAACTGGAAGACATATGCTAAATTGTTGATTAATATGAGAAAGAAAGAATACCAAATTCAGAAAATTGTACTACTATAATTTGATAATTGTGATTTTGTCTTTATTATCCATGTGGCTTCTTAGTGATGGCAAATATAGGCTAGTATACTTTAGAAAAATAAAATTGCAAAATGTGTGAGTTAAAAAATGTGAAGAAAATTGAGCACATGCTGATTAATTCAATCCAGAATAATTTTACTGTGGATGCTACACTGAAAGATATAATTTATGATTTATATAAAATGTTGTAGAAAGATTTTAAGACAAAGACAATCTAAAAAATTAAACTTGTTTATCAGTAGTATTCTTAATTAACATGTTTTAGTCCTACAAAACAATCTTATCTTGTAGTAGTTAGGCTAAAAAAATTATTAGCAAGTCATTACTCCATTTCTTTTCTTGTTAGTCAGATGATAGCAGGAAAAATCTTAGTATGATTTGGGTATCATTATGTCAACTGCTTAGGAGAGCAAAGTGGAGACTTGGTTTCTTATGGGAGTACCAGTTAGTTTAATTATCCTATAGTATGATACATAGATGGTGCCACCTTGAACCACACAGTTTTAATGGAGTGAGTTCAGGCTGAGATCTATTTGAGTGAGTTCAGGTTAGATTGGATTCTAGGCTTTACCAAGAGTAATATACAGCAAACAGGTCAGAAATAATAGGAGAGAAAAGGTAAAGAAAGATGCTAATACCCATGTGACTGTGTAATCCCTGATTCTGCAGGGGCCAGGTTCCTCAGCATGTATAGAATTGTTTTTTGCAAGTGAAGTATTGTATGTGCTGAATAAAATCAATGTGCTGATTATAAAAACTTACTTTTTTAAAAAAAAATTAAAATAAGCCTGACGATCCTTCAGGTTTTCCAATACTCCTATTATATTCTTATTTGTAAAAGAAATACTATTTGTTTATAAATTGATATTTACATACTTCTGCCGTCCTCATGAACTATATGAAGCTTCCCACCTGTTCAAAATTAGATATCTTTTAAATTTTCACTCCTAACTTATAAATTATTTCTATCTTTGGAGTGGACAGTAGGATTGTCATTTTTCTTGTGAGTCTGGGATGTTCAAAAGCAAAAGATTCTTCTGTTGCTGACATCCTTGCACATCAGCAGTATGACAGAAAGTAATCTTTCAGACACAGAGGTAATGCTTTAATGTCAGTATGGTAAAAACATGAAAATGAGGACAAAAACTTGATAAATTCCTGGCTTTGAAGACTAGCTTTTGAAAAAGCATCCCTATTTCGTTAAGGGTAGCGACAAATATTAATATATCTTTTATTTAAAAGTTTTTCGTTATTGAGAGTACCATTTAAAATTGTCCTAATAATAAATTAAATAGCACATTTATATGTTTGAGTAAATAAATGAAAGAAGTGCATGTTATAAAAGTTAAGGAGCTAAAACATTGCTAAAATTACTATCAACAAATAATTACTTACTTCTTAAGGTGATAATTGTTTTATGTGACAGCTTGCACAATGTTTCATAATGTAATATATCCTTCAAATGGATTTAATAAAGAAAAAAGGTTTTGCTTGTCATAATGAATATGTTGTAAAGTGCATGTATATAGATTCAAATTCAAAATTGAAATTAACCCTGGATATGTTTAAAGAAGTAATTTTAATTAATGCTTTCATCTCATAGTTAATGTTTTATGTGCTAAAGGACTTGTATTAATACACCACAGCAGCTTCTTATAAAAGTATTATGTTTAAGATTAGATTTTGGTATAAAATGAGCTTGCCTTGGATTCACCAACAGGGTGTACTATTAGAAGTGCAATACAGTGTGTAACGAGTAGTGGGTTTTGTTGTTATTTTTAATTGAAAAGGTTTGATACCTCTTCAGGTTCTGAAATAAATAGAGCTGAAGTGGCATCTCTCCTTAGAAATTTAGTAAGACTAACTTTGAATAGAATTAGTACTGCTAAATGTGCATGTGTGTCACTGTTTTTGAAGAGACAAAAGCAACGTTTGAACTATATAATTGACCAAGGTCACTTAAAGTCCACAAGAAACAATAATAAAATCCAACCATCACTGTGTTCTGATTTAAGTATTATACTAATTGCTTTAAAATTATTGATTTGTTTTCTGGTTTAGTCAAGTAATTTGTAAGATTTTTCTCTGTTTTAAAGTCTACATCTTTATTTTATTTTTTTCTTTCTTTTTGGAAAATATCTAGTGAGAATAAATTTGGATATGTAGTCAAATAAAAGACAATTTATTTTTAATCTACTAAATTAGAATCCTATATCAAGCTTAACTGGCCATCTTGGTAGGCTAGAAACTTCTGGATATCAAAAAATTACTAGAAGAGCAGAAAAAGTCAGTATGTGATGTACTTGACTTTTCTAGTAATACACGAGCATCCCTGCAGACCATGCCTTTATATAGCCCATACCTCCCATTTAGCTCACCATCCTAGGTTTTGCAAATAGCTTATTGACTCAAATATGCTTCTGACTCTACCCTGCACTTCAGCCTATATATAGATGTGAGTAATTTGAGAATAATTGGTCTGCTTTTGTATTACAGTTTCTTTTTTTAATTGCAGAATAAACATTACAAAGATCAAGGCATTGCAGCCAAATTGTTACTGAAGGGCTATGTGCTTCGTCATTAGGGACAAGCTGATATCTGTAAGACCTTTCTGTCTGAGGTGCATGGAGACCAGACCTGCAATATAATGGCAAGACTCAGAAAGAGAAGCTGAATATGTGCTTATGAATTATGGGGTCACACTTCCTCTTCCAGAATCTCTGGGTCTCCTGTTAGTCTAGCTGGAAGGAGGTTACTTGCTCCTGTTTCATAGGTGTAGTCCTTCTTCTGTCTCCAATTCTCGTTAACTGTCCACCCCAGTCTGAGTTCTCTGGCTCCCGTTAATTGTTAATATAACAGCAAGACATAGAGCCACATCTTCAAGAAGTTTCAGTTGTAACAATTACCAGTTTTGACAGTCAAAATGGCATTGAGACTCTGTTGGCAGAGATGCTGTCAGGTTTTTTTATTTTTTTTTTTACACTGTGGCTGCAGCATTTGATTAAGAAGAAATGGGATGTAGAAGAATAGTCGTATTTCATAGAGCTTTTAAAGTCAGTTTCTCCTGCATGAAAAGTAACATCAGAAATAAAAAAGAGCATATGAGATTTTGTTGGTATGGGGGAAAAGAGAAGATTTAAAATCCATGGTTACAAAGGCTCTTCTTTGGTATCTTCTCTCCCTTTGCTGAGGAGGTGTGAAGGAGCTGATGTGAAGGACATGTTAAGAATGATCCACTTGATATTGAGTTATTTGATTTGACTGTAGCACTTGAATTGTCCCCGTGTAGAAGCATAGTATGTGACAATTGGGAGATGTTAGGGAGAATCAGAGGGGAAGTTTAGAGTTTTCTTTTACAATGTTGATTTGATGAAGTTTTCTGTTTAAATCCATTGAAAGAGATGTTACTTGTTTCAATTGTGCCCTGTCAAAAGGGCAATGACAGAGCAAAGTGGAACCTTCTAGAGGGAGGGGAGATTTTGCCCTAAGCTGAGAGCTGCCGAACTTGCTCAGAAGGGAGATGCTTTCAGACCAAAAAGCATCATGGTCAGGAGAGTGACTGTGTGGTAAGCAGGGAGGCTAGAGCACCTGGAGACTGTGAGACTGTTGAGAAATACAAGGAACAGATCAAGAGTTGGCCATAGAAGTAACAGTATTTTCCTTGGGATCCAGTGGAAGCTATCCAGATTTTTTCAATTCTAGCAAGTTCACTGAGTAGGAAACTAAAAGCAATTGTGGGAACAGTATCCACCTGCAAGAGTGCTGTGTGCATGGGAGATGTGTTTTGATTTTTATTCTTACTTAGTCATTTTGAGTTTTCTATATTTAAAAGCCAATTAATCTAGTTTATTATATAGTAAAAAAACCCCGCTTTTTGTTTAAAAGCTTTATTGGCTTTTGGAGTACTCAGTTTTAAGAAAAAGATCTAGACAGTTCAATTTCAATAATATGTCTGACTCAGATTCTCATCCTATCCATCTTCAATACATTTTTTTTCTTTAACCATCTGCTTGCCCTGGTCGCAGTTCCCAGACTTGGTTTTCTTGTGCAGTAGTTTAATTTGCGCGTTTTGGACCCCGTATGTCTGGCATACATGACACATTACATTTCTTTTGTGACTGAAGTATGGGGGGCTATACCCAAGGGGGCACTCACTTGTGCCCTCGCTACATTTTAACCAACCCAAGGAGTTTACTATTAGTGAACTGAAGTGTGAGACTGTATGTGGCTGTAGAAAATAAATTACTGCCTGTTTGTCACAGTAATGCTCTTCAGTCTGTCTCTTAGCAGACCAGTTTTCATATGTCTCCTAAATATGTGGAATCAAATTACTTATGATCATTGTCTAATTAATGTAACCTGAAATTTTGGGAACATATGACAGACACAAAATCACCCATAAACTCCAACCAAGCCATTACTTTGACAGTCATTTGGTGTTTACATGGCTAGAGAGACAAGGCTTTAACATCTTGGTTCTGCAGTGAAATTATTGTTAGAAAAGAAAAGCTCATGAAGGAAAGTTGCTTTTTAAAGTGTATGTAGCAATGTGCTTAAAGGTAGAAATGTATACAAATGTCTACTTGTATATGCATGATTTATGGTTAAAATGCGTCTTTTCATGAAAATTCTTGTGTGTATAGAGGCCACTATTTTACAAATAACTACCAGCTGATTAATATTTTAAACCAGCATTTAACTCTAACACAATACTTAAAATTGTAAAAAGTACATCTATTCTGGAATACGTGTTTTCATTGCCAATTACCTCTTTATAACAAGCTTTCCCGTAACTTCCTACCTTGCCTCACCTTGCCCTCCATTCTCCCCATGTTTTAGGTAGAATTTGCTGATGAAACCCTCATTTTGTGTTAAGATAGGGAGTAAAAGAATATGTTGATGGCTTGGGTTCCTGTTGGTATTCTGATGATCCCTGAGTAGAGAGAGTGATGTGCTGTCATTCTTGCCATAACTGTCCAAGGCTGAGATTTTGATTACATCTCTCAAAATATCTTTTATGTTTCATCTGCAAATGAAAATAAGTTGAATAAAATCCACTTTACATTTGAGCTGAGCTGCATATTCACTTTATATATATAAAGTTGAACTTGGTTTCCTAAGGAGTTTTATCTGTTATTACAAAATTTATCATTCCTTTATGACAATTATCATATCTGACTTTTTTTCCCTCCTATATTTTCCTTTTTATTTATTTATTTTTTTTAAGCATGGCTTTAAATGGATTTGCATTTGGTTGGCAAACGACGCTTGCTGTACTTCAACAGCTGTTTGCTTTCCTGAATTGTCCTTGGTGCTGAAATTGCTTTTGTATCTAAACAGCAAAATGTGTTTATAGGGCTACAGAATATGGAGATAAATTTAGCCTGTCAAACAGATATTATTGGGGATTTTTTTTGGTACTGTGTTTCTGGGAGTTGATCCTGACTACAGTGCTTTAATTCCAAGCTGTGTGTGCCTTTGGACATCTTACAGAACTGTTTGTGGAGCTTTTCTGTTTGATTTATGACCTTGCCTGTATGGACTTCTGATCAGATTTTATTCTCATTTAGTGCAAGAGGGGCTAATTATGAAAGTGACAAAGACTCTTTCATTGTACTAAAGCTTTTTGAATGACAAAAAGGGAGCTTTAAATTAAAATGAACTTTAACAAGGCATTTTCACATTGAAGTGATACACACTCTACTGCTGATAGAGTAATTCATTTTCAACCCTTTCTGATTCTATAAACACATTGTCTCACAAGATCAGTAATTTTTTTTTTACCTCTCAGGCTAATGAAGAGTGGATGGTAGACCGATGAATTTTCTTTTTTGCAGAACTGTTTTGACATTCTTAATTTTTTCCTAAATATCAAAGAAAGGACAAAGAGCTGTGATTTTATTGCATTAATATTAATAATCATTTATCTGCCAGAAAAACATTTAAATATCACTTGACATTTGCAGAGAAAGATTAATGTTTAATTTACTACAAACATAGAAATACTTTGAAATGAAAGGAAATGCTTCTGGATTGGGCAAAATGAAAAAAAAAAACCCAACAAAATTAAGACAGGCATTCAGATGTAGTAAAATATTCTAACCATAGCAGAAGACAAAAATGTGTTGGTGCTATCTAAAATGTCAATATTTAAATTATCACTTCTGATTGGAAAAATAGCATCAGCTAGATATTTTTTAAGGTCTAATTTAAGCTTTAACTAAACAAAGATAACTGAGGGTTAGCAGTTTTCTGTTGTGTTCATGTGGGTACCATTAAAAGGGCCTACTCTAAATTCTACCAGTGTTATAGAAAGAAACCAACATAGTGCAGTACATCATATAGTACACTGGAGGAAAGGTAGGACGTAAACAATATTGGCATTTTATGATTATTGGTAGGTTTGGAAGTGAAGGAGGGCTTCCAGTAAAGGCTAGTGACTGGAGGAAAGGAAAACAGCAAGATATAGGAGTCAGGAAATGATATAACTGAAAATACAGGAACAAGTTCCATGACCTACAGAAGGATAAAAATATTATATAATGAAGAGAAAAAGTATGAAAACAAATTTGTTCTACATAACCATGTCAAAGTAGGAGCTACAGCAGAGGAGTAGGTGAAATTTGGTATCAGTCTAATCTGATGAAATGGCTAAAAATGAACCTAGGCTACACGGGAGTCTATCTGTAAATTTTATCATGGAGATTATAATATAAGATTTCACTTCTAGGCAGTGAAATAATGGGATTAATGTTATTGAATAGGAAAAAACATTTCTAGCCCCAAACTGTTTTTGCAGTAATATTGGTAAAGAAGTAGAGAGAGAAATTCAGTTTAATAATAAACTAAAATAAAACCATTTCTTCTGCAAAAGCTCTGTATAGGACAGATACTATTCAGATCCAGTATTTGTACTGAGTCTATCCTTACAGTACCAGTTTTCAAGGAAATTTTTGTATAAGATACAGAAGAAAGTTTTCACTATAAAAGCAGTAATTTATTCATTGAGGAATGTTTTATTAAGGATCCATCTCAAAATGCAAGAATCTTTATAAGACAATAGCCTTTTCTTTAAAACTCTTTTTCTTTTTAATAAAAAAAGGTAAATTTATTTACAGTTCTGGTGACTTTGGAGAGGACTTTTAGAATATAATTTAACTATAAATCTATGCACTTATTGAGGCTCCTATCAATTAATTTTCCTCAAGTGACAGATTGTAGTTATACTATTGAATGATTTCCTTGGAAAAATGGTGATTCCATGTATCAGACACCAAACTAGGCCAAATGCAGAATTACAGCATTACAGAATTACAGTAATAAGTCATCTGGAATATTCTTGTTGGATGAAAGAACTGTTTTGGCTTTTGCATTATAAGAAGTCTTAGGTCCTTTGCAAAATGATTATTATATTGAGTATGAAGCATTATGTAAGTACGGGCGCTGTAATGTACTTAAGAATAAAGAATATGCAGCTTTTAATGATTTTAACCATTTGTAATGTGTTGCTTGCACATCTTTATGTCTAGGCAGCAGGTGAATGTGAGAATATTTTATATTAGAGGCTGTAGATATCAACAGATTTCAGTGAGTACATTGAGCATCACAAAACATTGAAATCTGCTACCTATAGCCTCTAACGGAAAACATTCTCATAATTAGAAATACGTTTCTCCCTACTCTACAGCAATAATGGTATATCCCACCGTGGTGCTAGTTCATATCCCCTGATCTGCATTGGTGGTTTCTTCCATGGTTAAGGCTGCAGACACCGTTATAATTTATTTATTAACTTATTAATTATTTATTTAGGATAGCACCCATTATATGCTAAGTGGCTTCCAAACAGAAATTTCCCCAAATGCTTTTCTTTAAGAGCTTTGGTTTGAAAGATGTGATACTTACACAGTTTTGAGGTACCCATTTTCATAGTGTATACTTTGTTAAAGAAAGCTGAGTTTTGTGACACTAATGCAAAACCTCTTTGTATTCTGATTTTCCTTTAACAAAGGTTCACTGCCATGGATAAATAACTGCCCATCTGTCATTGGAGGCCTTTGGGGAATTGATAAAGAGGGAGCGGAGAAATCAGTGGTCTGCTGTTTTTCTGGGTATTTGGTGTTTTGGTGCAGTGGGTGTGTGATGGCCATCGAAGGGCATGGGGCCTCTGATTTTTTTCTTGACTCTCCCTACTCACTTGAGGAATTTACTACTTTACTGTTGCCATTTTCTGTATTTACATAAATTTGTGACTTTATTTGGAGAATTAGTCCTGCAGTCTTGAGCTCTACTGATATTTTTGAAATTTATAAGTATTTCACAGATGTGGGAGAAGGAGTCGAGAGACTGCCTGCCTTTTATCCATCCTTTACAATTTCCCTACATAGTGAGCATTGACGTTTTATTCTTTACAGCTCTGGGGTTTAGGTCCTTTATCTGAAAGCATCAGTATTTATTGATAAGGGAAATTTTGAAATAAGGTTGTTTGGCTGTAAATAATTAAATATCAAATATCTCATTTGATCAAAACTATTGAATATCTTCAGTAAGATTTTATTATATAATTTATTTATACATATATATGCGCCTGCTGTTTACAAAATGGTATTTCTGGTATATTGGGATATCTTTTGCTTGTATTTTGCTGTTGTGCTATTTTGCTCATGGTGATTTTTTTGACCGATGATGATCACTAAATCTTTAGGATTACATGTTGCTGTTTTTCATTGTGCTATAAACTGGGATCACTATTAAGACCGCTACTCTTAATGACTATTAAAAGGCAGAAAATGTCCGAGTTCTCCTAGTTGCTTGTGTTGTCTTTCTAAAAGGTACTGTTTACTCTTGTAGGTTATCGTTAAAGCAAAGTAGGTGGCTTTGAGGATTAACACGTGCTAGAACTTTAGATTTATTTATATTTTAAAATCTGTAATAGTCTCCTTATTGCTGGAGAAGCATCAAAATACTGCTCAATAAATTTTAATCCCTGTATCCCTCACTGAGATATCACTTGGACATCAGTGACCAAGAGAAGTTTATTGTTGTGAAAGAAGAACTTATCCTAAAACTTTCCATTGGTGGCACTGTCCAGACTACTAAAATATGAAAATTTTTTTTAACTGTTTTTAATAAAAGAATCACAGCATCATCCCCTCTACTTTCTTGTCTCTTATATTCAACTAATAAATCAAATTTAAGTTGGTTTATGCCTCTTTCCTTTTATTATGAGTCCTTCTTTCTTAAAGGTTTCCAGTTCCCTTAATTTTCTGTGTGGAAGACAATTCTTTGGCTTGCTTAAAAATGACCTTGTAACTTTTTCACTTCATTCAGAGGCTAGTCCCACAACTTTCTTTAAATCTGCTGATTCTGATTAGCTGCTGTGGGTGATAAATGGTGCCTCCTACTCTAATTACAATAAAAGTTTTAATTTTTACAACTGTTGTGGATATTTTAACCCAGGCCATACTGTTCATAAATTTCTGCAATGTAATTCAATACAAAGGAATTATAGGTTTATTCATTACGCTTGTTTAGAACCACTGAGAAACAGTAACCATGATCCCAGATATTATGGGCAGAATGCCCTTTGGAAAAGGGTCTAATGCACCTTGCTTTCATTACTTGAGAGGAAAAATACTGGAAAGAGTGGAACTCAGCCTGTGATCCTGAATGCGTGTGGAAAATCAGGTTTTACTCTCATTGTTATGAATTAGGAGCAACACCACTGAAATGAATATTATTACACCAAAAGAAATAAGATAGTTGGATAGGATAAGAATATTTATAAGTTTTGTATTCACTGCTTTTCTCCATATTGTTGCTGAATCATTTGATAGTGAAACGAAGAAGTGAGACCCATAACTCTTCTGAAACTAAAAAGCAATACAAGTTAACTTAATGCTATGTTCAAAGATAAGCAAGATAAGTGTAAAAGCTAGAATTTTTACATGCTGTCAGTCGCAACTAGATTTTATCACTTTTACTAATCACAGTAAAATCTCAATCAGAATTGCTCAGCCTCCAAGTTATGCTTTAATATATACCTTTTAGTTTACCCTTACCAGTGATAGGAGCTGGCCTTTTACCAATTGCTGCTAAGATAGCATTGTTCCTGAACAATCTTTTTCACAGCAGGTACTCATTTATTGTCCTTTGGATGTCACTGTTGATAAAAATGTAAAGCATACTGGAAGCAAAGCAATTTCTGTTTGCTTAATTGAAGAAAGAGGATGGGAAAGTGACTACAAATACAAGTTCAAAGCATCCAGCTTCTTGAGCCACGCAGTTGGAAATGCTCTGCCTGTTTGATAGTCTTAAGCACTTTTCAAAGGTGATTTGGATTTTGACTGAAAGCTGAGTCATGAGCATTACTTTTGTTTTAAGTGAAACATCAGTCTCATGAAAGAGTACTGTATTGCTGAAGTGTGTTGAGAGGCCTTTTTTCCCTGAAACATTGTTTTAACTGTCGTAGTGTAGGTACTACTTTGTATCGCAGAGCTTATGTACATTTTTAGTAATTTAAAGTAAATTTTAATTTACAAGGTGTTGTAGATGCGTCTTTTACAGTGTTGTCTTTTTATTCAAATCATGTACTTTACAGTTTCAGGAATCTTTATTCAACATATACTTTGGACAGGAGTCCAGCAGATCATGGAAGGACAGTCACAACTTTTCAGAGATCATCATTATTTAATTAGATTTTGTCCTGTTTAAAAATCAAATGTTGCTTAAGACTTCTCACCAAACTATTTTTTGTAAATTCTTTTCACAGACAAAGACCATAAAGCCAATGGGACTTTAAAACTGATATTCTTAGATGCCTTCCTTTCAGAAGATATCTAAATCTTTCACTCAAGAGAAGTTTTTACAGATTCTGTTCCCTGTAGTTCTTGTTCCACTTAGAACTTATCAATAACATTTCTTTGCATTATCATCTCAATGTGTTTTATGATCTTTAAGGATGAATTCCATTGAGGGTATTCTACATTCTACCTTATTTTGCAAAGTATAGAGTTGCATGAAAATGTAGATTAATACTGTTTGGCTATCTTGGACTTGATCCCAGGTTCAACCGGTGAAAATGATGTATATTCCAATCTGTTCCTTGGTTGTTTTTGTTTAAAGAATTTGTATAGATTGAAATGCAGCTGCAAGTGTATTAGTGATTTTCTATTGCTTACTTGTCAAGATTTTTATTGTGTGAATGAAAAATAGTATTTCAAAACCTGGCAGCATATTGACAAAAACAGAAGAGCACTTTGTGTAATTCTCTTTTGAAAAACTACCTCTTTTAGAGACAGAGATTGCCTTAGCTACTTCCATTCATATGTATCTTGATCAATAGATTTATTGATAGCTTTTAGCTAAGATTTAATTATTTTTTTTCTCCTTAGTTCACCATGGTGCTCACTTTTCTGAATTAAAAAAACCTAGAATTAGGCTCCTATAAGCAAGGCATACAATATGCAAGTGCTCTAGGTGTAAAAGGAGGCATTTGACCTTTTGTTGCTAATCTGTGACAGGTGCAGGCTATTTTCTTCCAAATGGTGTTAATTTTCATGTGCAAATCCACCCCCTGAAACCTGCATTCTATATATCCACCACAGGGGAATTGGTGGTCATCATGAGTATAGTAATGGACAGCTGAGAGGGATAATCACTGATATTTCAGTATGTTCCTGCTTGCAGCTCAGTCGTTTTTAGTGCACTCCTGTTTTCACTGCTTATTAGGGAGGCTAAGTTAGTTATTCTTTGCTGGACAAAAAAAAGTGTCTGAGAAAGTTCATGTGCAGGGAACAGCACATTGTTACAAATTAGTTTCCTTTACCATTTCTGGCAAACTCATTACAAAGTAATCGCGCCCTGCGCTGAAGTGCACTTCCTCTGGGACCAATAACTGTAAATAAGCAGGGCTGCAAGCTGGCTGATAAGTTGTTGTTCTGAAGATAACGGTCCTTTTTAGCAGAGTGTTTGACCTTTTTCTTTATATTGCCTCAGGCTTGTCTAAGACCCTCAAGGTCTATTTTTCATCTTAAAATTCTCTGTAGGGAAGCACAATGTGTGGTTTAAGAAGATTTTAGGATTGCTTAACATATCTATATTTTCTTTTCTAGCATTTTTATGATAATTGTTAGAATCCGTAGGAAGTGTGGCTAGCATTTTCT
This sequence comes from Coccyzus lansbergi, assembly GCA_033558105.1. NCBI lineage: Eukaryota > Metazoa > Chordata > Aves > Cuculiformes > Coccyzidae > Coccyzus > Coccyzus lansbergi. Next base: position 930,459 of record JAUMJK010000784.1, on the reverse strand, counting down.
TGAGCAGGTTTTCTTTCTTTGTGTAAAGTACACTTTTTATTGATGTAGGAAGCAATATACGTTAATATTTTATGAGGACTAAGTGCGTGTTGCATGATTAATAAAATAGTAATGTTGGATTTTTTTTCTGACTTTTAAAGTAGCTTGAAACATACTATTGACCCCCTCCACTAGTCACATTCTGAGAGTATAGCCCTAAACTTTACTCGATAAAGCAATTTAAGCAAATATAATTAAGATTTTCAGCTTGGATGTTAAACAAAAGGATATCTTCTTTTCTTAGTATGCTAAGAGTATTGAGCAGAACTGTGGCTGAAAATTGAGCATGTCTTAAAAACAAACCCCAAGGCAAAGTGAAAGTCACTTTATAGACATCTGGGAATTTGATTTGTTCACATCTTCCCATCGGGTTAGGAAGATCTGTGCCAGTTTGTTTTTTTTTTTTTAAAGCAAAATAATAACTGAAGGGTGCCCCCTACAACTAATTTTAGAGTGCATAGGAGCAAAAACATCTTTAATGTTTTGTAAAATGCTAGCTACTCTAATAAATTGTGTATTTTGCATTTAGATATAGTCAGAAAGCCATTTTACAACCAGACAGGCACACAAACTGGAAAAAACAAAGTAAAGAAGCAATGTCGTAGAATGCCATCAAGTTCAGATCTTACTGCTCATAATGTTGTTGGGCTTTCTTCCCTTGCAGATCACATTACTCAGTTCATTAATTGTACATGTACCTTAAAGAACATTGTTAATAACTTATGTTTTATAATGTTAATCCCCAAATATAATGCAAATTGCAACTTATGGTGTGACAGTATTTAAATTAATGTATAATTTCATAGGTTGAACTTCTGCATGTATCAAATAGAGCAGTGATGATTTAATGCGGATGTGAACCCAAAGTAAAGAAAAGTAAAGCTGATGTTTTAGTAATGTGACTTTTTTGCTTTGATTTTAAAAGAACATACTTAATCAATATGGTTATGGACAGACTCGCTTGCTGATATAACAAATTACCAGGCTAGCAATGTACACAGAATAAAAACTGTGCACGGGAAAGGTCTTACATTAGTTTTATCAAGACTGAAAGCCATTGGTAGGTATATTGGACAATATTAGTGCTATCCAGCTTTCTTTTAAATTAATCATCATTTCAGTATGGAACTGTACCCCTCAGGTACTGCAGGGCAGAGTATATGCATTGCACAACTGCTCAGAGATCCATGTGGCATAGGAGGGATTTACTGTCTAACCATTCATGAAATAGTTTTCTCTCTTGCTATACATCTAACAAAAAAAAAAAAGAAAAAGAGAAATTTTAAAGGGAAATTTTCAATTTAGAGCTACTAAAAAATAAAAACAGTTTGGAAGTTGCTTGCGCTTGAGAAAAAATGTTTATTTTCAGAGTTAAAATATTAACGTGTTACAATGGGTACATGGAATAGCATAATCAATGTTTAATTCTTTTTTCCTAGTTTCTAATGCATTTCACTGTGTTACCTCTGGTGTTGGAATAGAATTCTCAGTCATTACAATAAGTCTATTTCTTCTAATTCTCTCAGTGTGAAGGAAGTATGTAGATTTCTTAGCTTTGTTTATGAGATTAGCATTGGGAAGTTTATATCCTTTCTTGGACACCAGAAAGTGTTTTTGGGGGGCATTATCAGTTTTCTACAAAGCACCTCTTAAAGCAAAGAAATGTTTTGTTCTTACAGTTCTAAGGGGCTTTATACTGAAAGGGCTGTGATATTACAAACAATAGTCTATTGAGCATGAGGAACTTGTTGAATGGGTTACCAGAGGCAGTAGTGTTAGGTCCAGGCTATTTAGCATCTGGCAGGCAGAGGAGTAGTGGGTTAATAAAATGTGCAAATGATGCTAAACTTCAAATGACTGCAAGTGACTATGGCAGATGATGTATACTATGAAGTCTAGTAAGAGGCAGTTCTAGGTGGGCCATCTGTCCCTTGTAAAGTTCAGGTCAGTTTGATGTTAAGAGAGAAGCTGAAATATGCAATAGGTCAGAAATCAAGGTCTCTTTTCCCTGTTTGTATTTATTCTCTTAATAGTCTTTTAGTTTCCTTTGCCTTATGGTATGCCTTCTTAATGATCTTTGAACTCAAAATAGGAATTCAGTTGATTCTGTATTTTTCTTTGGAAGTGATTCAATCAAAATTTGCACATTCTGTTCTCTGCTGCTGCTAACTTAATCTGTATCTGGAATAGCTGGGATCATTGGGAGGTATCCATACCTAGTATTTTACAAGCTGGACCTAGTCCACAGTCCAACCTGTGTACATCCAGCCTGCTGCCTTAATCTTAGAGAATCCACCAGCATTGCATGCGTAACTCAGGTTGAAGAGACACTGGTTGTTCATGCATTAAGTTTATGTCCAGAAAGAGCTTAAGATATGACATGTGAGGCAACTGCAATCCAACCTCGGACCACCTACAATCGGAAATACATGAGGAATATTGTTTTCCCAGCAATGTCACATGTTCATGACATTTAATTAAAAATACAATAAAACAAAGTCCTTTAAATAAAAGTATTACAATGCAGTAGCTTGATTTTACCACTTATTTACTTTGGATGATAATCTGCAGGAAATAATTATGTTAAGATTTGAGTTCTGTTGTAAAAAATGGTGGTAGATTTGACCCCTGTGGCGGAAAGTGCACTTAAATGTGTAAGAGACTTTAGATTAAGTCAGGTAGATATGGTGACCTTGCCTGGGAGCTAGACCCCCACCCAACCTCTCTCTCCCTTGCCCTTCTCAACAAGATGAGGGGGGGTAAATAAGATTAAAGAACTCATGGGTTGAGATAAATACAGGGACATAGCTTACCAATTGTTATCACAGGCAAATCAGACTCGACTAGGGGAGAATTAATTTCTTGCCAATAGGTTTGGATATTGAAAAACAAAGAGAAATTAAAACACCTTCTCCAAACCCTTCCCTGTTTCCCAGGCTCAACTATGCTCCTTCATTGCTGACCTGCCATAATGACCAGCGTAGGGGGATATGGAGGACTGTGGTCAGTCCATAGCATTTCTTCTCTGCTGCTTCTCTCTCCTCACACTGTTCTTCTGCTCCATCCTGTACCGTTTCCATGGGCTGCACTTCTTGTCAGGAGAGCCTGCTCTGTGATGGGTCCCCATGGCCACTTCAGGAAATATCTGCCAGCTGCAAGGAAGTCTCTACCTTGGCACCTGGAGGATCCCCTTCCCTCCTCCTCTGTCTCTGGTTCTCCTCAGCCTTCCTCGCTCCTCACTCTGTGTGGCATTTTTGCCCTTCCTTGAACACACTTTCACTGAGGTACCACCAGCTTTGCAGAGGATCTGATCTGTGCCCTGTTGTGGGACCATTGCAGGGCTGGCTGGAACAGTCTGGAACAATCACCTCTCCTCAGAGAGCCCAGCCCTGCAGCCCCTGCTGTTGGCACCTGGGCACAGATACCCGATAGAGCAGATGACATTATTTATATTTGGCAAAGGTATTCTAGCCGTACAATATTGCTGGTTTTTTTCAAATATTTCATATGCCAAATGTATCCTTCAGGCAAGTGTTTAGGAACAGATTGTTAGCATGAAGCAGTTTTCTGCAGAGGGAATCAGTGAAGAATATTTTCTTCTGTAAAGAAGAATGTGAGTAGGAAAGTAGAGGATAAAATTAAAAATAGGGAAGATTAAAAATATTCAATTAGTAAAGCCAGAAACAATTTAGGATAAGGGAGAAATCCTGCAAATACACTGATGAATAGAGTTGCAAATTAATTTTCCTGCTTCTTTTCTGCCCTAGAACAGCCAAATTTTGCTACTTGTGCTCATACTGAATAGTCTGTTACCGGCAAACAGACATATTGACTGAAACAGGACGTGCTGGGGAGGGAATTGTTTCACTCAAATAGTGTTATAAATAACTATTTGAACCCCACAGCATATATCCAACCCAAATATCTATATAAAACTCACAAAATATATCCAAAACTATAAAATCAAGTCATCTTACAGTGCTATTTTTAAAAATAAGTATAGTTTAGCATGTGAGCTAAAGCATGGCCCTGTCTTACGAGACTTGATAGGGTGGGTTTTAGGTTGGATCAGTAAAAACGTGAAGTTTTTTTTTGTACTGTATAAATGAAATGCACAGTATAAACCCTTTCTTTAAAAATCTTGGCACACTTCGAAGGAAAAATGCCAATTTAGCAATTTAAAAGCACTTAGCAAGTTTTCCCAGTGCTGAACTTCATTTCTATAGCTGGTGTGGTTGCTTACTGAATAATGCCATAGGGGACAATGTAGCTTTGACTGTATTTAAAAATATTATTCCATGAAATTCACTGGCAAAAAGCAGAGGCAAAATCTTACAGCCTAGTTTGTGTCTTTGGAAGGAGGTGACAGGGGTTGCAAATGATAAAGGAAGAGTTTTAAGATAGTTTTTGAATCACAAAAGGGATAAAGGCTGGGCCATCTGTGGGGAGAGAGGGATGCTCCGAGCATGAGCCAGAGGGTCCATGTGGAAACCTGGGGGCTCTCCAGTCTTAGAAGTGCTTTACCACGAGCAGCAAAAGAGAGAGAGAAATCCGTACAGACAGGAGCTAAAAGAGTTGCAGAAACATTACCAGAAAAGTGGAAAAAAATTGGAAACAAGTGATAGGACGATAGGATACTTAACTAGAAGAGACAGATAAGAAAAGACAGTCTTATCTATATTGTCTTCTTTTTGGTGCATTCATATGCATGTAGCTTACTGGTATGTATTTCATTTTGTGACTGTGATTAAGTCTCTTAAAAATAATTCTCAACTGTTGTAAGGCTTATTCTGCTTGTATATTTTAACCAACAGAGGTGAATTTTTTATAAACTTGTACTGGTGTACTTCCTGGGGAGTTTATCAGCCATTTGTTAAAATTAATTCTTTTCCCTATGTTCTCAATAGGTAACCTTGGACGGGTGGACCCCATCACAGAGTTTGAGTATGACCTGTTCATTAGACCAGATACTTGTAATCCACGCTTTCGAGTTTGGTTCAACTTCACTGTTGAAAATGTAAAAGAATCACAAGTAAGTGATACTAAATTTGTATGATAGTTTTAAAAATTGCTTACTCCAGAATATATTTTCTTAAACAGAAAAGATGACAGCTAGGGTTTGTAACAAAAAAAAATAGCTGTATGGCATGTTTTTATCCTTTCAAATTTTTAGAAGTAAAAGCAGGTATCAGTGTAACTGGATATAACCATGTTTTTCAGATATACAAGACAAGAAGTACAACACAATATCACATTTGCCATCTAGCAGGAACTGTATTAGTAATGACTGTTATGTATTTGTGTTAATAGATACAAACCAAATATGTGTTTTAATATATGAAATATTATCCATCGTAGCTGTTCAGTTATTATCACCCAAGCCTTTGCTTAATGCATGTAGGACAATGAGGTGGCCTTGCAGACAGGCATTACTCTGGTGACTTGTAGTAGGGAAGAAGTTGCAGCCAATGTATGCCTTGTGAAAGAGGAGGCTTAAATGTGAGAAATCCTAATAGGCAACTGTTTCACCTGAGTAATATTACTTTGCAGTAAATATATCTCTTAACAAAGGAACTTTCTTGCTGTTTTTTCACTCATCTTAAACTAAGCAAAAAAAAAAAAAAAAGTTATGTACTAACTTTCACATTGACAAATCAAAAAAGATTTAATTCTACTTTTCACATATGCTTTGCATCTTATTCTGATTCAGAAGGTTTGTATTCATATTCCTATGAGACTAATATCTTAATATTAACCACTGTACCATTCCTGTTACAACTAGAAATCATGAAATTGTTTATCTGTCTTCCTGGAGCCTGATACTTTATCAGACAGACCCTTTTCCCTACTGTGCCTTACTCAACTATGATCAAATTATACAGTCATGAGATGAATGGGAATCTGTCTCAAGGAGGCAAAGAGATCTGGTAGAAAGATACAATATATATCTGGTGCTTACAGGATATTTGTTTTCATGGTTGTCTACATGAAAGAGAATGGTTTCACTATTAAGTTTGACTTGTGAGGGCTCTTTTTATAATGTGTGTTCCTATAATCTTTTTTTCATCTCTCCAATTTCCGTTAAAATGAGACCTGCACGAATGTAATCTAGTCTGGAACCTTTTTTAGGTCTTTGTACTAGCGGACATGGGCAGTATTAGTCATTGCAGCTCAGCTATATTAAATGAATGTTAGAAATTGCTACATCAAGCATACTGTATAATCTGGTTTGTGCATTTTGATTATTTTCTTTTATGCTTTACTAGAAAATAATAACAACAAAACCCATACTGTTCAATATTGCTTAAAAATGTTGCAACTTTGATCAGTTTATGTGTAAAACTGAGTATTTTAATAACTCTATATGAATAATTATCTGCATAATATTCTCTATGGTTTTGATATATCATATAGATGATGTGGGAGTAAGGCACATCTAAGCATATATATGTTTCCTAGGTTTGGTTTCAGCCATTTAGATCAGGACACAAAAGGAGTAGCTGCTTTTATTAGTTTTATGTATTGTCTGTATTTAATTTCCTTCTCAAAGTTCCCTTCCTTCAACTTCCAGTACTTATGCAACTTTATTTACTTTGATTTGAAATTATTTTGAAGTTTTTCTTCTATATGAATATCTCTAGTCTTATTTAATATTTCACACTAAAGCTTTTGCTCACAAAGAAATTGATTTTGACTGTGTCATGAGAAAGCAAGAAATCTCCCTTCGTTATCTGACAGTAGAAATCATCCATTCTGGTTTTCTCTTGTTGCATGAGGCAAATAATTGACATCCAACAATGGACAAATGGATAAAAAAAGTGAACAAAAAAGGTACAGTGTGATAAAAACAGCCATTAAAACATGAGGAACACATAATTGTACTGAAGGTATTGCTAATTTACGTTTGAGTTTTACTGCTGGATAGTACTGCAGTTTTTACAGTCTGGTTAGTGTAGTATTTTGTGTTGTTAATCTAGTGATACATTAAATGAAAGACCTATTAGACATTCCTGCCAGCCTCACCACCCATGCATTACTATTCTGTAGAGAGCAGGCTTTTTCCATTTTGGTTTTAATTTTCTTAAGCCACAAAGATTCCAATTCCTGTCTCTCCAAACTGTTTCATAGACTCATCTCACTGACAGTGTTGCCTGATATTTAGCCTAAAGCTTTCCTTTATTTAATCCCACTATTCCCAGCTGCAATTCTGCTTACTAATAGCTCCTCTTGGTACAAATAAATCCTCATCATCCTTGGCTAACATTTATATTTCTGTAAATTATAACATTCCTCATCATTTGTGTCTCAACCTAGCTATCATGTTTAGTTCTTTCAGTCCTATATCCAACAGAGCAGTTCACCTTTAAGTATTTAAGTATTTTTCTGCTATAGGGCCTTTGCACTTTCGTTGTAAGTGAATCTTTCCAGCTTTTTGATAAATATCCTAGTTTCCCAGGGAAACAAAGCTTATATGACCATGCTGTCTCCTTACTGGCCTAGATTTTTGTGTGGCTGCTGTTCTTTCTCCTCTCCTTTCTCCCTCTCCTTTCTCCCTCAATAGCTTCTTAACTCTTGGCTAGCTTCAACACCACTGGACAGGAATTCCTCGAAGTTTCCGGAAAGCAGGCTACCAGATGGGCAAGAGACCCATCTGTGTTCCCACTGGTAAAAAGGCTATAATATGAAATAATTTCTTATGAAAAGAATCCACAGCGGAGACGCATAGGAGAAAGTGCTCATTGAAATTTGTATTTTTAAGATAGCAGAGATTCCAACCATCAAATCCAAATCGATAGCCTTTAGTGGTTTTGCTTCTTGCAGAACATCTTGGTTTTATTCTTATTATTCCTTTGCCAGTTCCTTCAATATTTTCTTTTTCAGTGTGGAACTAAAATTTAATGGACAATTCTGAGTATGCTTAACATCTCAACTTATGGAGAAGAGACTCTAGTCCATTTAGTTTGTTACTGTCTCAGTATAGACAGCTGAAAATTGCAGCAGCCTTTTGTTGCTGTATCACTATGGAAACGCATGCCTAATTTGTTGTTCACTATCATACATAAGTTGTCTCCTGAATGATTGCATCCCTCCTCCTGTTAGGTATGGCTTAGGTTACTGTTGCGCTTCAGTAACAAGGGCAGGTAATAGAGCTAACCTCTGTAGCACAGCAGTGACAGCCCTCATATTTTCAGAATTATTTTTAGAGTTTTATGATAAACTTGGGTTTTTTTTTGATGTCGCTTCCCTGTGTTACAGTGGAACTGGTAGACATTTTTTCTTGCAAGTTGGTAAATTAACGTGTTCCTCCTTCTTACTTGGGCTTCTACATCAGACATTTTATGCTGTCTGTTTTATTTTATACTTTTTTAGCAAAGAAATATTCAAAAGAAATGGCTAATGGCAAAGAGATTGATCATAGAAGATACTCATGATTTGAAAAACTGGGTATTTTTGATTTATTTGTTGTGTGTTCAGTGAATGAAATTAATACCAATATTGGAAGAAAACTCAAAAAGAAATGGATATGGTATATGTAAGGAGTATAATCATGCATTGATTACGCTTACAGTAGCCATGAAAGGGAGAATGAAGGAAATGGGATTTGCTGTGAAACACACAGTCTCATGGGCAAAGCCTCCAATTTCACTGATTATATACAGGCTGCTGTCTGTTTCTGGATAATGCTCTTTATTGGGCACGGTTTGTTTCCCATTAAGTTCAGCCATGGCCCTTACAACATGATCTACAATTTTACTAAATTCCTTCTCTGTGGAACCGGAAATTGGATGAACCGAAGTCATCCCCAAATTGCATTTTGAGTATTTTAAGCAGGCAGTGCTTCAGGTGTGTGATTGCTTATGAGCTAGAATGTCATAAAGGTGTTAGTAGCAGCAGTGATTCATTGAGACTTTGGGGGAGAAGGGGGAAAGAAATGTGTGTACATGTGATAAATTATAAAAATATGCCAGTATACCAGTATCAGAGGATTTTACAGGTGAAAAGAATAATTATTTTTCTTGGGGGCCATAGCCAAGAATTCTGCTCAATTAGTAGACACTCACTGTTCCAGATACTGTAGCCGCACTAGGTGATGTCTGTCCTGGAAAATTTACTTTTGAGGAATCTGAGAAGAGATGAGTTGAAGTGAAGAAAGGGTTGAAAATATCTGTGTGGATTTCAGTTGCTTTAACAAATAGGAGCCATATTATGCCAATAAGTAATGTATATCTAGGCTGCATGGTATGTTCTGTAATTGTATGTACCCTGAACAACTCTACTGTCTGAAGAATCAGGTTCAGAAACGATATTTTCACTGAGATTAAAAAAAGAATTTCCAACAGAAGGGGTTTCCTAATAGTGCCAAATTTTGTTCCAAATGTGTTAATAAACACATTTGGAATCCTTCATCACAAAGGTACTGACAAACTATACCAAGAAGGATAGAGGAAAAGAATGGATATTCAGCAGTTATGATTTGATCATTACTTACAGTTAATAAGTCAATCCAGATTGCAGTTAAAATCAAAGAACCAAATGTTATTTACTTCAAAGGCATTCTCTCTGTTGCTTCAGTTGCAGTCAGACTGAGACTAGAATTTTGACTTAAGATTTTTTGAGGGATTTTTTTAATGCATATGTATGGATCAGGAAAAGGATCATCTGTTCTTCAGAAATGTAAACAAAATGCCAAGGTAGCACAGATAATATAAAATCTGGACATTGTTTTGAATGCACGGAGTTCTCATTACAGAGTTTTTTTTTGTCCTACACCTTTTTGTAAAATAGAAAAGGCTGTAAAATCTGCTGTCTTTAATTGCTTAGATTTTTCAGGAACTATTTATTATTGAGACTGTATTTTATAGTTTTTTCAGGCCTCAAATTACTGTCCTGAAATGCACTGGTGATCCTTAGTGGGCAACTGTTTTTTTGCCATTTTATCATTATGGCTGTTCAAAGATATGAATGTGTGTAGGGAGTGATAATGTCTTTTATTAGACAAATTGATACATTTTGGAGAAGAAGGATGGGGAAAGAAAACAGACATACTTTGAGGTACTCAACCTCTTTTTATGGCCTAAGAACTCTTCTTTTTTTGTTGATTGCTACTGAAACTGTCTCTAAAATAAGATGGAGTTAGGATGACATCAAAAGTAGTCTAAAGCTGGAAACAGGCCACCTTTCTACTTTCTTTTTTTAAGCAGACATTCTTTACTGTCATTTCGTGATTTAAGTTATTGGTATCAAGGTACATTAAAACATCTTACAGTGTTTCCAGTTTCTCATTTTGTAAGACAGATATTTTCTTTACTGTGCATTAAAGGCTACGCTGCATTTACTTAGCTAGTATAAAAGTGCATATGTTCTTATTAAGGAGTACAGATATGAAATTTTGAAACTTCTACGAAACATTTTTTGACTTGCAGAATTTCCTAACCAATCAGAAAAATATATTTTCTGTAGTGTGCTTTGTTACATATACCTTCTTTCTAAATTAGGTGTAAGTCATTCATCATTGAGTAGTTTGCATTAATAATTCATTAATCCTCTTCTGGTCAGCTCATGTAATCTCTCTGTACCTATTTATAATAAATATGAGGAGAATTGCTGGATTATTTGCATTTTCCTGTTTAGGGAACTCCCCAGCTGTTACCCATCTTTATGTAATTTTCTTATGTTAATTTTTAGTATACAAAGGTACAAAGTTATTTCTACGTCTCCTGTATTTTGGTATTTTACTCACCTTTTATTCAAGTGGACAGAACCTGATCGTATTCATGCAGAAGTTTTGCTTTGTAATATGACTTTGTTTCCTCAATTCTGATACCTTTCTTGAAAATAATATAATTTTAAGAGGTTAAAGCTAAAGGTTACCGATAATTATTCATGGTCTATCAAAAGCACATTTAATAGATTAAAATTTAGCAATTTGAAAATTGGAAGTTTATAACAAGTGGGCATATAGAACTAATAAGCAACCTTAACAAATATATCATCTTAGATGGTTTCACTGACATATCTGAATATAATACATAAAATAACCTGAAAATGCTTATGTTGGACTATTTTTTATAATCTATACAACCATTGCAGTGTAACACAGCAGAATCTTATTGGGAATGGTGTGAGATTGTTTGCTTCCAAATCAGAATCTTCAAAGCGTAAGACAAAGTCTGTATTGATAAAAAGATAAACTTCAAATTCATACTGCTTCTATAAATCTGATTTTAAAGGAGCATTTAGTGTTTAAAAGAAGCTTAGTATCTAGGATACTTCAGCATTTATTGTACAAAAAGTTTCAGTGTTTTAAATTTACTGTTTACAGAACATGTATAAATTGGTAATTCCTTTATTTTTTAATGTGCTTATTAAATAGTACACAATTAAAAAAATAAATTCAATTCTGTAGGAAAACTTTGTGACAAAAATATATACGTATTACTATTACTGTCAGTAATGTAGAACGTGGATGTAGATATAAAAGTTCATGGAAATGAATGGAGGATAGTATGAATATAACAATGTACCAGAATGGATGCGCTATAAATTTATCTCTACTGTTGGATTGTTCTACTACCAAAAAAAAAAAAATATTTGTGTTTAAATTTCTTACAAAGTTTTATGGGTGTGTAGTTCAAAGCTTTTTCTGCCAAGAATAAGAATCTTCACTAAAAAGAAAATGTATTTTAGGACTAGAAAGCTTGGAGATCTGAGAATGTGAATTCTTGGAGCTGCTTTCTAACTGACTTTGTCCTGTCAAAAGATGGAAACAGTTATAAAACAAGTATCAGGTGCCTAGTGATGTAGGCAAAGCTCTGTTGTTGATTCCTTTTTGTTTTACAATAGACTCATGAAGGAGTACAAAGTAACCTGAGAAGAATGCATTTTGTATAGCATAGGTGGTATGAAAATGCAAAAAAATACATTTAAGTCCAGAAAGACAGGGGTTTTGTGAATAATTTTCTGTACGAACAATATCACCCTGAGTCTGAATTTTGCTTTTTTGTCTTTCTACTCTAGGTTTTCTACTTCCTTAATTAAAATTATCCATTTACATAGCTGTTTCGAAGTAGGCTTCTATTTATCAATATTTAAGTTCCTGTTCCTCAGTGATATTTAAGTATCTAATATCTTTCAGAAGTACTGTGGTTACTCTTCTATTTTACCTTTGCTTTGGCTTTATGTATGATAACTGAAGTGGATAAGTTAAATGAGAGTTTTGCAGGAAATCTGGTCCTATTCTACAAATGTCAAAGTCTAACCTAAGTGTCAAGCTGATTTAGTTTGTATTATCGGTCTCTGTTTTCATGCTGCTCTTCCGTCTATTTGATTGACTAAAATGAAATTAATTTTAATTTGTTTGTTCACTCACTGATGAAGGCACTGTGTTGCTCTTTCTTCAAGTCCATGTTCGTATGTGTTCCTTTTAGCTTATGTGTTTCAAATTAGAATCCTTCAATCAACAGTGACATCTGAATTTGCATCTCTGTCTTGAGAGCACTCAGGCCATTCCTGCCAAGCCATAAAAAGGATGAATAGTTTTTGTCTCATGTATGACCAGCTAACATAGCCATTTTGACTTCCTGATGAAAGTGTAAATAACATCACCATTAGAACTTTTAATTTACTGCTCATTCTAATTTTAGTGTTGATTTAGTTAGATTAGTATCATTTTTTTATTTATTTTATGTGTGACTGATGTTTTTCCTTTGTTCTACAGAGGGCTTTAGTTCTTGTGGGTGAACTTGGTCAAGATTTAAATTTTGACATCCATGTAAGGCTGCTGGGTTCAGCAGTCATTATCATTCACTACTTCATTTTGCCTTGGAGAAAAGCATATACTGCAGAAGTGTTGAAGTTATAATTCTTTTTCTAAGCAAGATTAAAAAGGGAGTGAAGCTGTCTTGAAACATTTTCATAAGGTAAAATCAGTTTTGTGTTCTGGTAAATAAATTTAATCTGAATTAGAGAATGCTTTCAGTGAAAATTCTCTAGTGTTTACTAGCAAATATGACAACAGTTGGAGCTAAGAAAGAGTTATATATTTGCATCCTTTGGGATATGTATTTCAAAATCTAGTAGCAGAAAAAAAATATGGACTTCTGTTATTTTTTGTTTAGTTTGACAGCATCACTGTATACTACAATGTTGCTCTGCATTTACTGCACTGGCCAAGTTCCTTGACGCTGTATGTAAGTGTATGTGTATATCTTTATATACGTATTTGTATATATCTATATCTGTCTGCCTTGGAAATACGAGAGGCTGAGTTGAGTGCAACTAAACAATATCTTTAAGTAACTGTAGTTACCACAGAGTAAGTTGGGTATTTTTTATGTAGCATGTGCCATTCAACTTGTAAGAAAACAATGGAAGAAAGAATCATGGAGCCAGATTTATGATGCAAATTTTCTAAGATCTTAAGGTATCATAGCATGTGGTAATATGGATCTTGAATCTTGACGAAGGAAGGACTTGAGTTATCTGAAATACCTATCAAAAAAAGTAGCTATACTGGTCTCTGTGTGGGAAAGTGATATAATTTTGTTGTAAGTCAGAAATGCATGTGATGATAGATGATATATGTAGTGATTGAAGTAATTATTTATTTACTGAAGAAGCCATATGAAATGTTAATTAAATAAGAAACAAAGTGATGACATTTGAAATAGATTGCGTGTTCATCTCAACATTTTAAAAAAAGAAAAATCAGTTGAACATACTGCAGATTTGAAGAAAAATAATTTTGCTGTTTTGGAAACTTGTGCCTATATTGGTCATGTATAAAATTAGGTTTATAAATGATGATTCTTCCAAGTTGGAATCCTTTCAAGTCCATATAATTTTATTTTGGATCAATAATTCAGTTGTGCTTGGAATAGACTGAGGGTGCATTTGAAGCTTTGGCAAGTGCTTTAGTGTGCAGCTCCATGAAGTTACCCAAAGTTGTCATTACGCGCATCATCCTTTAAAGAGTGAAGAATACAGATAGGTTAGTAAACATGGACAATATTAAACGTTAGTAAAATAACTGCTGTCCTGATGAAATATTCTCTCTTTGCAAGACTGTGTTAAATTCATAAACTTTTTCTGTTACAGGTGTCTCTAAGTACATTTCAGATGCCAGTGTTTGGTAATTGTTGCATGCATACTGTATGGTACAGACTTAACACTGGCTTTTCTTGCAGATAATAAGGGCCAGGTGTGTTTAATTCCCTATTATGGTGGCATCTGTCACTCAAAATGTCAAAATTACATTATGAATGCTGTAAACAAAATCAGCACTATGATAATTTGATGTCAGTGATGTGACCTGCTTAGTTTTCTGTCAACATAAAAACTTTTTTATTTATGATTAAATACCCTCTCTTTTAGCTCCAATGTTAATTCTTGTCAATTTATGGTCTGCTTTTATTGCTTTTCTTACTGAAAAACCTTTACATCAGAATACAGAAGCGTAAAACTAAAGTAGAAGAAAAAATATTTACATCGAAGAGATAAATGTAAAATGCTTTACACTTTACTACTTTTATATTTTTTAAATCTTTTTATGCAGAATATTTTGATCTGTGGCAGGTTGAGATACTGTGCAGAAATTTTTGAAACCTGAGCATGAAAACAAATGGAATATCCGTCAGTTAATTTATGTTACTGGGCGAGGGAAATAATTTGCTCTTTAAATGACAGGGAATGAAAGTAGAAGCTAGTGAAGAAAAATTGTAGAATGTCATGTTTTTTCTTGCTACCAAGGAAGTCTACGAATGAAATAGTAGTGATATTCCAGAAGAGGAATTAGTTTGGAAAGAGCAATGAAGAAGCCAATACCCTGTCTGCTTATTGCGTATTTTGCATATGGCTCCAGTAATCCCCTATTCTGCTGTTAACTATCAGAGCTGGAAGGAAAGAGCCAGATCTTGTAACACATTTCTTTAATAATTGTTGTATTCTGCCTGTGATTTTAACATATGCCCCCAATATGAATCCAGTATCGGGTCATTGTGCACAGAGTGTCTTTCCATGTCTGATACCTTACAATAAGTGAAAGAGAAAAACCGAGATAACTTGAATTATGATGAAAATAAGAAGTAGAAAAGAGGAAACAATACTGAGAGGATAAACAAATTTCTGAAAGTTAAGTATTGTGCTCTATTATAGGCAACAAAAGCCTTCTACTTTCCTTCTGCGGAAGGTATTAGATGAAGCAAAGTTGCTGTGAAGAGTGGTAAATTTTTCACTGATCCTGTGTGCCTATAACCTCCCTCAGAATTGGACATCAAGTGACAGAAAGATGTGGGATTATTGTGCTTTGTTGAAAGGATTGCACATTGAAGAAACTCTCTTAGGGATTTTTAACTCATTTTGAATCCCAGCATTCAGCACATTGTTCAGCAAGCTTCTCAGACACCCAAATGTAGCTCAGGGCTGGCAACTTATCTTCTTTGAAGAATATATTGTGTCAATACTGCTTATTCCAGGAGTAGGCCAGTTGCTCCAGAACGTGGAACTGGAACTGCCCTGTGACCCTGAAGGGGGCTGGTCTGATAATGAAAAGATGATGAAAAAGCAATCCCCTGTCATTCTTAGTCTGACTGCCCTGGATGTCACATTCTCATCTGCTCTTCCCACTGTCCCATCAACAGCCTCTGTAATTGAGTCCATCTTCTTGCTTAAGGCATTGTCTTGGCTTTGGCTTTGTAAAAGTAAAGAGGTGGCACAGCAGGTCAGATTAAGGTGCTGCCTAGTCTAGTATCCTAATTTGTACAATGGCCAGTAGCTGATGCCTAAATAAATATAGTAATAACCACGAGAATATAGAATAATTCTCACTTTCAGTTTGTGTGTCAATGGTTCAGGCAGAACTGACCTACACATGCCTCACAAGTTATGGGAAACCCCTGGTGCCCTACAGGCCAGCCTGACAATTATTCCTCACTCCCTGTGAATTGCAATACCACAGAACTGTGAGTTCCTACCAGTCTAAATTAGATACAGGCTGTCAGAAATCACCAGGGTTATTGTAGTAGTTTTCTCTGGACTGTTGTATTTAACATGCGTAGGTAGTCTCAACGAATTGTATCATCCTTGTCTGATCGGATCATAATAATTGTGATCTTGGAACACTGAGTTGTACAGCTTAATTATGCAGTTGGTATAAACCATACATTTATCTTTTTAAAATATAGTGGTTAATATTTAATATAAATTTTTGTTATGAAAACCGGTGAATATTTTTTAGCTGTTTACTTGGTTTGTGTTTTATGGACTTTATATTTCCCCTTATTCATATAGTTAATCCAAATTAGTGAATTTTAGTCTATTTAATCTCCTTTTCTATACTCCTCCCATCTCTTCCTAGAGAAGCTTTAAAAAAATTGGATATACACTATATTTACCAGTAATTTTGAAAGACAAATAAGGATAGTATCTAGGGGAAAAACTAGGAGTATAATGATCCATAAAATTTAGTTCTGTACAATTTTTTCTTCCTCAGTTTTGCCATTAGAATCTGAAAAATAGCATTTGCCTGGTTTGTGGTAGAATGAGATAGTGTATCTCCTTTTGATTTCAGAGGGAGCAAATGCCTTCAATGTTGAATACCCCAGAAAATGCCATCCAAATCCCATTTTATTCTGTTGCTATACTTCTTGTAAGTATATGCTTATTTATAGAATTCAGGAGTTATCAAGCATTAAGACATTTCCAGTTTTTCAAGGTAGCGAAGAAAATTAAAAAGCCATGGTTTGTAGCTACTTACAATTTTTTAAACTGTTAATTGAAACTAGAAGATTCTTCTACACTCCATAGGTGACCCAAAATGTTACAATAGAAGAGGCTATGAAATACTCTGTAAAATAAGTGTGCGTATTCTCTTTGAAATAGTAAGAAAAATAAGTTTATGTTTCTGTATTTACCCTCAGAACTGCTGTATTTTTTATATATAACACAGTAAAATAAATTGTATATTATTATAACAAATTAGTATAATTACACCAGTTTAGGATGTGGCCTGCGAACCTTAGACAGTAGCTGCTGTTACCCCACTGCTTGTCATAATTTTTTTTCTGAGCTGAGAAGCTCCATGGAAGCTTCTAATTTTCATAGTAGCACTACCATGATGAACTGTAGTTCATTACTGTAAACTGATGGCAGCTGTTAATACTATTACAGGCAGAGACTTTTTATTTAAGGGAAACATTATCCAGTAACTGGTAGATTTCTGACACAGTATTACATAAAGCTTCCTAGTAGGAAGGGGAGTAAAAAAGAAATGGATTTGAACCCATTAGTATCAGAATTACGTGTCAAAAAGCTAGAGCAGAGTTCAATTTATTTCTGCAATATAGTGTAAGCTAGAGATTGACTTGACAATTATTTTACCTTACATTGCTCTGGTTGTTCCGAGATGACTATTCCAACTTCAAATCATCTTGTTTGGACATCTTTTACTGAATAACATACTAGTCTAAATATGCATTATGTTATGTAGGAACTAAAACCCCTAAGGTTTTTCAAGTAGCAATGAGTTTTTTATTACTGTTTTACTAAAGGATATATATATATGCAGTGGAATGCATTCAGTATAGACTTAAAACAACTGCATGTGTTTCTTCTAAATCTGATGTATGTTGTTGAATAGGGTTTACATTGTCATTGAAAGGATAATCTTTCTGACGCTTTTAGTACCTTGGTACAAGCAATAAATAATCTGCCTCAAAACATTTGTTTTCTCTAAGCCAGTCACAGAGAAGTGTTTTTACTTCTGTTTATCAGTCTCCTTTTTCCCTAGCAGTTTTCCAAGATAAGTGACAACAAATTAAACCATTTCCTTATTACAATTTTCAACTTTGAGTTGAATATTTTTATCAGGATTTTTACCCATTTCATATAATGCAGGCACTTCACAACAGACTTTTAATGAAATGGCAAATCTGACTCTACTTTTCTTTTCTTGAAATGATTATTCTCTACAGAATGCTTATTTAATTTTTTAGTTGCATAGACATGAAGCTTCACAGAAAACTTTTATTATAATTTTTATAAGTAATATATTACGCTGGTGTGTGGATTCTCCTATCAGGTTTTCTTATGCCTTTGGGTATTTTAATGCGAGGTCAAGTCATACTCGGCGGTGACACAGGGAAGTAGAATGCTGCTTGTGTTGCACCTAGGATGTTTGTATTCTGATCTGTGAACTCCGTGAGCAAAACTAATCTCACCATCAGAGGACTGCAGAGTATTGTGGGTTTCATGGTACGACATACTTGCTACTGGAAATTTGACATTGATGCTGAACCTCCAGCATTAGATTTAGACTTGCCTCAATAGCCAGATTAAGCAGAATATCCTTCCTGGCAGGCATGTGGAATGGCAATTCCATGGGTTTGGAATAGCTAGGGTGAAACTACAATAACTGTTCCCTGTGGGATGTCTCTTCCCTATGACTGCAGAAGGTCCAAACAAATTTCTTTGAAGCAAAGCTTTATACAGTTACCTACCCAGGTGAATTGTTATTTCACGTGGATTCTAGCTGTTTGCTAACAAAAATAATTTGGGTACTATACATATATATTTTATCAATTTAAAGCCCATTCATTATAAAAATCAGCCTGTGAAAGGAAATTGTATGTATGCAGGAAGAGAATTTCTTTTTGCCAGGAATTTCTCATGCATAAATACAAATGAATATTCTAAATGTAAATGTTTGGCTAGATTATTCTTCAGAGACACATATTGATTTCTGTTGTCACCCTTCAGTGAGATTTAGTGTAGATTACTAGGAAACCCTTTCCAAGCACATACTGAAAAAATGTAAAATATGATTTCCTTGACAGTCAGTGAAAAGAGACAGAGTAGACGTTAGCAAATTAACTGTGTTTACCCCATCTTCACCAGTGTAAGAGTCTTCCAGCTTTTAAAAAAATAGCTCATTTGATGCTTATAGTACACAGTTGTGCTTGATATGCTAGAAAGTATATTTTGAAATTCATAGCTTAGCAAAAATTGAAGCTTTGCATTTCCTGATTTTTCTTTGCGGATCTAAATGTAGAGTTGTAGCTCTCTCATCGTAGTGGGTAGTACTGTATAATTTTGCAGCTTAGACTGTTCTATAACACAAATAGTATGATTCTCATGTTAAACTGTGTGACGGCTGAGCTTAATGCTAAAATATGTTTCATTCAACTTTCTAATAGTCCTGAATTTCATGTTGTCGAATGTTATGATGGGCTTGATAATTATGCATTATGCAAATATTACACTTCTGTGGTTAAATAAAAATATTGTTCTACAAATGAGATATTTTCCCCGTTTTTAAACCTTCTTTTTCATTTAGAAGGTACAAAATGTATTTCAATTCAGTGAGACTTGAGGATAACTTACGAAGAATTTGTTTTCACAAACTTTGCAATTTTATAGCTATCTAATACAACATTAAGATCATTGTATCTTGGTCACTTCTGTTTTCTCGGCATTTACTAGGAGATCAGAAAATAAGAGAATGTTCTTAAATTAATTTGAAAGAACTTTGCAAAAGACGAGTGTCTGACAGAGCAGGTATTTTCTCCAAATAGTAATCAGAAGTTGTAGTTACTTCCATTTGAGTTAAAAAATGCAGTTTCAAAAATTTTGATTAATACTATCTTTCACCTCTCAGTTCTGCTAGTCATAGTAACATTGTGTAGCTGATCTGGTTAGTTTGTAATTAACCCATAGAGTTTTATATATAAAAAAAACAATAAATAAAATACAGTCATTCCTATGTGAAAGTAAGAACTAAAGTTAAGTGACACAACCTAGCAAAAGCAATATTCCGTATCAGAAAATAAGAAAGAAAACAGCTAGAAAGGAATGCTGCTCTTTGTAGGTCAGTTGTCTTTTTAACTGGTACTGATCATGTGAGTAGAAATTCAAGAAGGTATTTTAAAACTTACATAATATTTTTATGTCTTGTAAGCATTGTTAGATATCAGTGTTGAACTACTTGATAGGTGAGCAATAATAAATATCAAGTTCATCTAAGAATTCATACTAAATTATATTAAACAACTACAAAATCTGAACAATTTTTGCTTTCTTGGTAACATGGTATTGTTAAACTACATTAATTTGTTTTGTAAATGCTTTACAAACTATTTGTGTCTCGTCACTTGTAAAGCACTGTCAATAAAGGGCGAACAAATAGGGTTTAATATATAGATGACACTGCAACACTACTCTACATTGCTGTATTTTAATAAGACCTAAATAATAATTTATACCACTGCTTTGCCTATTCTGTAGATAATAATAAAAATACAGACTTAGAAGCAAAACTCGGTTTTCAAGGGAATAATGACACTTGTGGTTGTATATGGTTGGTAGTAAAGTCACAAATATTAGAATTCTACACCTATGTATTTGTATTTTCTGAAAACACTTGGGAGCATTTGGAGTTTGGATTTTTTTATGATCTCCCTCTGATGTACTTCAAGGAAACAAAGCAGAAAGACTTCGGGAAAAATATTAACCTTTGTGGTAAAACTGGCTTTACAAAAAGCCAAACAAGCAGAGGCATTTTAACATAATTTCTCCCTGACTTAAACAGTGTTAATTTTATCACTTTGCCAAACTGTGTTCCTTTGCATGAAGTATGGGCTGGCGATACTTCTGAATTTGCATTTTCATTAGATTTAGCATTCAGCACCTAATGCCATAAATTTGTTTTTGAAACTCTCTAATTCCCCTGAGTGTTCCAACATATTGAATGCTATTTGCTTTGTATTATGTTGGAAGCAAATCTGCAGTGAAAATGCTGTCAATATATATTCATAGCTAACATTGTTAACTAAAAGCAATATTGTTTTTCTATTGTAAGCTGTCACAAATGTTTGGCACCCTGTTGTGTAAGCCAAAAAAATGTCAAAGAAAGGAATGAATATTTTTGAAGAAAAGTGCAGTGATAGTGTCAAGTTCTCTGTATTAAAATACATTCTTGTTTGTACAGACCTTTACAATGTATAAAATTGTGTTATGTAGTAATGTAAAGTTAGAATATTGTGGGAACCTGCAGGCTGTTACAGATATTACATTAAATGATAGCAGCATAGTAAATGATACAGCCATTTTACTTTCCAATGTAATGTAACGCTGATCAGGTTGTAAAATGTGTTCTAATAAACCCAGAGATTATTTTATTAAAAGATGTACTATTTATGTGGAAAATGAATGAAAAATATTCTACATTTTAGCCTGTTTTTTATGATGAGGTGTATAATTAATAAGAACAAATGCAAAGTTTTTAACATTCTCTTAGGGACTTTCCTTATCTTTGTGTAAGTCACACTGAATTTGTTTATTTAAATTTATGTATTCCTGTTGGCAATTTTTCATTCTTTTCTAATGAAACTCTTATAGTTTTGTATCTGCATGCTATTATAAGCATGTCTCAGAACAAAGTATTTCATACAACTTCTGTGGGGAGAAATGTGTGTAAGAACAAAAAGAAAAAAATCTGTCTACCACACAAATAACCATGTTAGTGCTAATGAATAATAAACGCCTGAAAGTTAAAATAAGACAAATGGCAGTCTTTTGTGCTACTCTTGCAAATATGTTAAGCCAGAGAACTTGTGACCTAAGCAATGTAAATAGAAACTTCTAGACGAGGAAGTCAGAATAGGGACAACAAAGTTCCCTTGTCACAAGCTCGATTACTCTGGTATCAGTACAGAGTTCAACTGATAGCAATGGAGAACACTGTGAAAAATGGATGCTTCAGACCTGTGTGTGGCTCTCAATGAAGCAGCAGAGCTTCACAAAGGTACGGGTTTTCTAGTACTCTCATCTGTCCCAGGTAGCGTATTTCTGTATTCACAAAGGTGAAAAGATTAACCTGTACATAGTGAAATACTGGAAAACTCAGAAATACTGGTATTCATGATACTTTGTGTTAATATTTAGAAAACTGCAGTTTTCTGAACTTAGTGCATCATAACATGTTCAGTTTAGGAATTTTTTTTGGCAAAACCATAGTACATTGAATGCTCAATGTAATATTAAAAAATAAACTTAACTATTCTAATCCGCTATTTAAATATAATCACTGGTAAATCTGGTTGACTGATGTTTTTCATCCAGCAATATATTTATGATACATATTAATGTGCATTATCTTGTATGATACTGGCATGTATCCCAAATACATATCACCTGATCATACTGCATGATGCCAATAATAATGAGTGTTTCCTTGCAGCTGATTTCACTCCTCTATTGCATAACCTTCTCTGCTTTCTGCAGCCATATATACTCCTCTAGGGGAATACAGGTATCACAAGTGATTTCACAAGGTCCCTGTTATGGACTCACTATTTTCAAACATTTTCTGAGAAGCCCAATTAACTTGAATTTCCTTTGACTTTAGTGAGATTTCAGTACTGTTAACACCTTGGAAAATTAGCCCTTACATTCCCTTGCACCAATCTCTATACAATCTCTCATGTACTTTCAAATAAGACTGCATAGAACTTCTGAGCTTCCTTCAGCGATAATGGAACAACATATGACAGTGCCATAATTGTAGTATATGTTGCAAATATATGAGCATTATGAGGCACTTCCAAGTAAGTACTTTTGACATTCTTTTTCTTGTGTCCGGTAAAGAAAATGGGAGAGTCCGATTCTTTCTGTTCCTGTTTAGATCCTAGCTCTCTGTGTCATGTTCCTATGTCTATTCTGAGAAGGCACTAGGTAGAGTCACCACCTATATAGAAGCAGTACCTCTCTTTGGTGATCCTTCTAGAAGAACTTCTGTCAGTAACTGTTTTTTTCTCAGAAACTGTAAATAAAATAGATGTCTTAATGCAAGTAATATGAGACATGAGTGACAAAAATATCAAAGAATGAAAGCACATACTGATGATCACTGGTTAGTTCCACAAATAATATTTTGGATATGTGACAAATGAAATGCTTTTCTAATGAAAAAGATCATATATATTATTCACTGTATATAGAATATCTTCCTACTTCATATGCCTTGTTTTTTACACAGGTAGTCTTAGATGTACCTTTTACAGTCTTCACATTAGTGAGTCATTTTAGATGAAAAGAAATCGGTTGAATCCTGTCACATCTGGAATACTGTAGATGATAATGTCAAAAACCAAGGCTCAATTGCAATGCAAGCAAAGAAGACAAAGATGGTCCCACATCCACAGTTTTTATGGTCTAACTAAACGTGATAAGTAGCAAATGCTAGACAGTTTTTACTGAATGTATCTAAAAAAAATTGCTACATCTATCATAAGAATCAGAGGCAGGAGAACCTTTCATTCTGTTAAGATGATAAAAGTGCAATACACTGAGCATACCATCTCTAGTAATTTATATTTACTAATATTAACAGCCAGTTTGGTCTCGCTTGGAGACATGCTTTGCAAATGGGAATGTGAAACTTATAGGGGAATTCCTTTGGTGATCCTTAAAGGTAAATACCCTCAGTGTCCTTTCTGTAGAGAAAGCAAAAAATGTTAGGAGATTGATTAAGTGGTAAAAGTTTGAAGAGTAAGAATGTCATTAACTAGAGAAGAGGGACTGATCTAAGATTAAGATGGCAACTTTGCAGAGTGACAAAAAAAAATCTAGAAAATATTGTCATTTTTGGAAATTATTCAGTACTTACAATGTGAAGTTAGCGCTGAAAGACCATCCCGCTTTAGAAAAAGGAATGAGATTTTTAAATCACTTAGAACCTTAGCATATTGTGTCTAATTAATATGTTTGGGTACCATGCTAGTAAAGAGATCAAACTAGTTGTAGGTATTTCTGACTCATTATATCATACTCTCTACAGCTTTAGCTAGTCAATTTGTTTTTTCAAAGTTTCCCACTAATATCTAAATTTTTTTTCTGTCTTCTAGCTCCCAATATTCTTCCCTAATTTTCATAATGTTATTTTTTTAAAAAAAAGGCTGAAATACACCTGAATGAAAGTGTTGCTTTCTGAGTCTCTGATGGATGTTATGTAATAAGGTTAGTAATATTTGTAAATGTTCTTAGGTGATTGTCTATCACATTCAAGTCTAAGAGAGAATGCGTCTTACCCCTGTATTCATGGTTTTCTAGGTTATTCTAGGAACTTCAGGATGATCAAATCTAATGTGTATCTTGTGACGCAATATGCTTAGACAATTACATTAATAGACAAATAATTTCTTTTAATACAATAAAAAATTCAACATTTCTTAAATAGCTCACAGATAGGAAATGCTAATATTGAACAGGGGATACTACTGCACCATACAAACAAATGACAAAATGGACTAGTGAATTTCATCCTTAATTTGACTCTGTTTCCTGCAAGGTCTTTCTAACATCATTTATCTTATTTCAGCATAACGGATTTAATCATGACGATATCCATTTTCCACAGTGTCTTGCGTGTTGAATCACAGAATATTTAAATCTTGTGCAGGTGTGGAATAGCTGTGATCAGCTCATCCTACTGGGAAGTTTAGATTTCTGTGCATCATGGAGGAGTGAATCTTTGTGGAATTTTTAGAAGTTTTTATGAAAAATGATGTGCCATTTTATCTGGTAGTTAGATTTCTGACATATCTGCTATTGTTCCTTTTTGAAATTTACTTTAATATAGACCATACAGGGGGATCTTCTTTGGCATTTTACTTTTTTAACTGTTGCTTTGTTAGATATGAATTTGATGCTGCAATAATAATGAAGATGTGTAAACTGAGTTATTAATCATGCACAAATCTTTGTTTCTTTCACTTTTCCATGTGTGGTTGTTTAAATACTTGTTTGCCTTCTGTTACCCTTACATGAAATAAAATTATATCTTTTTTTCTTATACTTGAGAGTTTAGGCTTAATAAAAGATGAAGGCCTGCTACTCGTGCCTCTTTGGAGCAGGGATCTCACAGAAAGGAGTAGGATATTTTTTAACTTTTTCTTTTATCCAGAATTATGCTTGCCCTTGCCAAGAACTTTATGCGGAAGACTCCTCCAAGATACCTTACCCGCTTTTACTACTAGAAGGAATGACTCAGAATTCTCCCGTGGGTGGCTGTTGTGACAGTGGAGCACGAAGTCTGAGAAATTAATAAAGTAAATTAGAAAGACAGTAAATATAGACCAAAACATCCTCATTTACTGTTTGAAATAAGAGAGGAACAGTATTAAGGTGCAGGAATGAAACAAACCAGCACTTATCTATGGTGAAATCTATAAAATGTCTTCGATTGCTCAAGGGATCTTTAGATATAGCATTATTTTCTCTCTCTTATGGATGACTTGACCACCTTCACTATGAATTTTTCATGATTTTCCTGACCCAGCAGCTCTTGCCTGTGGAGAGAGTAATACAGTATTGATTTGGGTGTTAGGTTTCTGCCTTTTTTTGCCACAACAGGATTTTTGTAGCCTAGAAACCTCAATCCCTGATTACTCATTAGAGACTTGAACAACTTTTCTTAGATCTGGAATGTAATAGAAGAATCACTTGGTTACTTCTGCCATAGGTAGCCTTTGTAGTGGAATTTCAGTTCATCTTGCTAATGGGTATTGTTGTTATTAAGCTTTCTTGATTGCCTGGGCACAACTAGGACTTCAGACTGCAAAAATATTGTTGTCTGTTTAACAATTAATGTGTTTGCAGCAGAATTATAGTGGTGAATATGCTTATTTAGAAAGGTATTACAAAACAGTAGAATAAGTGGGGATCTGTCCTCCTGCATTCACCCTGGCATTGATGTTTTGGTGACTTATTTTCTGTGCGTCACAGGCATATTAGAAAATTGAAAAGAGGCCACGATATTGCTATTTCTCATTTAAACTGTTTTTTTTTTCTTTTTTTTTTTTTTAACAACAAAATCCATATCTTACATCCTTGGAAAACTTACTCGCAGCATTGCCATGGAAACAAGATTTTTAAAAGGGACTTAACTGAAATTTAGCAGCAGTTTTTATTTCTTTGTGATTCATACTTCATAAAAATGCAAATGTCACACTAATACATGTTTTACCTTAATATTTTATGCTACCATTTAGTCTTAATTGGTCTCATGTTTTTCTTAATTAAATTTTGAGCTTCTTTGAATGATTTTAAATTTGTACTGTGGACTTATCAAGCTTTAAATTTTGACTGTGACACACAATTTAAGACACTGTCATAGAGGAAAATCAATCATTTCAACCTGTAATCACGTGCACAACAAAAGATTTAAAGATTTAAAAAGCCTTTTGTCCTGACTGGAAACTTCTTGGCCTTTATAATCTACATTTCTAGTGAAATATCACAGTAAAAAGCATTTTGTCATTTCTATTTCTTTATTTCTCACCTTATTCCCTCTAACTATGTGAAGTTTAGAGTATGAATTATACTACTCTCCTAGATAAAGCTTTTATTCATAACTCTCTTCAGAGTGGTATTTTGATTATCCAAAGCTACAGTATGTGCATTGATATACACATATATCAATGTGTGTAAATAAACAACATCATTAATTTAAAATTTTATTTGGGATAAAAATGCAGCTGTTGATAATATTAGTTCAAAAATGAAAAGATAACTGGTATTGTCAGTTAATAAGCAGGGATCTCATTCATCAAGACTAAAACACAATGGTAACGCAGGAAGAAAAGTATACATGACTTATGCTTTCAGTGTGCTTGGTGAAAAGAATACTAAGGTACAACCTGAGTATTACTTTGTACTTGTTTAACTTTGGCTGGCTTAAAGAGGTAGCTAAGTTAAACCTTCTCTTCATAGCATGATTTAAAAATCTGAGGTGTATTTATGTTTTTTAATATTAGACCTGATATAAAGGTATAAATTCAATTAAGAATTTGCACATAAGATTTTGTATGTTCTAAAGATTGTTTTATGCTCTTGCTTTTATGTCAGCCACTGTAGTCTTCAATATAAGCAAAGTCTATCTTTATTGGAATCATATAGTTCCACCAAGACAACCTGACCATTATATATCATATTCTTTTATCAGGAACTTACCTAATCAGGAGCATTTGAAATATCTTGCGTGTTTATTCCATCATTCTGAATATATTTGCGAAACACCAGGCATTTAATCAGGATTCATTGTTGTATTAGGCTGATTTTTTTAAAAAAAAATTTTAGCAATATAGAGCTGGAAGTAATATGAATAATGGTTATAGTAAAGAGAATAATCAATAAGCACATCCTGTAGTCATCCTCACTTATGTACCTTTTTTATGATAAAAAATTAGAATCTTAAGTTTTGCAAAAAAAGAAATCTTTCAAAATCCTTACAAATTTATCTGCAATCCTTACAAATATCACCACAAAAGTGTTCTCAATTGTTTTTGAAAATGCAGTTATCAAAAGTTTTGCAGTGTCCGTTTTAATTGAAGGGAATTTGGGATATTGTTAATGATTCTCATGGATATTTCCCTCCCTGCCAGGATCTTATTTGTGATAAATTAGGAAGCCAACTACTTTATTCTGTTTTGGCTATTGGAAAATTGAGGAAGTATGTATTAGAGCATAATACAATAAGCACACAGTCCTTTTATATTATTCAAACATCTTTGTGTGCATCCTCTTCTATATTTACATGAGCAAAATTTCAAAGTTTATAGAAGGTGAAAATCAATGCTTTTAATTATTTATTCTGTACCATCCTGTCCACACAGACTGACTTCTGTCTTGCAGCTACCCTGATTCTTTGCTGGCGTAATGTGAATTAGCCCACTGTACCATGTTGTTTAGACACAAGAAAATCTGTATAACTAAGAAAAACTATTGTTATTGGCCTTCACTTTCAAATATAACTTCATGTTAACTATTTTGGGTAATGTGGTGTTGATAAGAAATCCAGTTAAAGCCTGTGTTGTTTTTACAGTAGTGCTCTCCCATATGAAGCTGCTGTAGCTCATATCACTGGCACTGTAAGCAAAAAAAATAGTGTGTACCATATACACTAATGACCTCACTCAGAAATTGTTAGCGCTTACAGCTTAAGCTGTATGGATAATAGATCCCTCAGCACTGAACTGTCTTTGAACTGCATTTCCTCTTTTTATTGTATTTTTGTGTATTATGAACATGTAAACAAAGCAGAAGGACGTTTTCTTAGAATTATGCTTTGCCAAAGAAAAAAAAGTATAGTTATAGAGAAAATGCAAAAACAAGGTGGAAGTCTTCCACCTTGATGACTTCATTTGTTTAATAAGAAACTATTCTCAAGTACATTTGCACCCTTACTTAAGATTTGCTTTGTACATGCTCAGGACTTACAGACACATATATTATCTCTTCTCTGCAAACACCTTATTCTGATTAAAAGGGTCATGGATATATGTTGAATGATGAAAAGTCTCAAACCGTATTTGAAGCTAAATTTTATGCAAATTTTCACTGAGGTTAAATAGCATTAAATATTTATAATAAAGTTCTGCGTAGGAGGTGAGTTTTCCCATCAGACAATGATTGTATGATTTCAACCACTCAGTAGAGTCCATGGAAAAATGTTTTAGATATAATCGTAGTGTTTAGTGCAAGTGAAAAATAAGTATGTTTATTACTGAAATTATCCATTATTTAAATACAGGAACCTATTAAATAAATGTATAATCATTGCCTATGCTACAAATGCATTTAAAAGCTTAGAAACATGTTGGTCAGGTTCCCAGGGCTGCCCACTCAGATTTAGATGAGTGTGTATAAAAGCTTTCTTTTGTAAACATAGTAAGTCCTGCAGTTTGAGCAGCGTGTTTGCCCATTTTTGCATGCTTAGCTTACGTGCATCTTTCTGAAGATTAATACTTGACATTATGGATAGGTTATACTTAACAGAAGTAAAGATACATTTCTTCAAAATATCATAATATTGAGCAGCATGCACGCACGTGCATGCACTTACAGAAACAGTACTGCAGAGCCAGAAAAATGTATTTGAAAAGTAATCAAATCTGACTTTTGTACTGGAACAAACAAACAAATAGAATTGTTCAGCAATGTCTTTCTGTACATTTATTGTTACTAGTATTAATAATTCCACCTAATTGACATTCTCCCTATTTATATTGCATGTAATGTGCTACTTATTTATAATACTCAGTTTTTCCTTTTTTTAAATCACTGTTGTTTCTGCCTCTCTCTGTAGAGGGATATTTTTCCAAATTAATGAAGTTATTATTTTACTTAAATAAGATAAGTATTCGTTATCTTTATGTTGTTTTAAAATATAATTGATATGAATATGTTTAACAGTTTGATTTGGGTTACTCATCCTGTATTTCCTAATTGAGTAAATTTAATTAAAAATTGGTCTTTGCCCATGAAAGAGTGAATGAACAGACTCAGTGCTTGATGTCAGAAATAAAACTGTAAATGAACATAATTATGTTTCACCTTCCTATTTACTCATTTGTGTTGGCATGAGTATTTAGTAAATGTGGTGTCTTAAACAGTTTCATTTACACATTTTTTAATAAGAGAGGAAGGGTAAAAGAAAAGTTAATGACTAGATAATGATTCCTTTCTGAAAGGCTGAACATCATTTCTAATATTTGATTTGCAGAACATCAGGATAGAAAACATATTTCTGACATTTTTTTTTGGTAACTACTTTGTTTAGAAAGAAATACCCACTCAACGCAGAAAAAGAGGATCATTTGGACTCTAGTTGCCTAGTTGTTATTTCTACATATATTTCTGTAGCAGCTGTAAGCAACATGATATGCAAAGGTGTCTCCTGTCTGTATTGTACAGTATACTCCTTTAAAAACAACAGACACTGATGATGGCTACCATTTTATTTAAATTAATCCATACTACAGAGTAAAAAATAACACGGCTTTTGTCTTTAAATTTGCATAACCAATGCAATATTCTTCTATTTTGACTACTAGTTGCTTGGAAAATGAAATACAGTTCAACCAGCACATTGCTTGTTATAATTCTGATTTTTGTGGGATTGTTTTTCTTGTCCCTAGAGAAACCCAACATTATATTCATTATTTGGATAGGCTTATTGAACAGTAAGCAGTTGCTTTGTCTCCATGAGGGATTTTACTACCCAACAGCAAGATCACAAAGGAGAATGATTTGGCATTTCTAGACAGGAACACTCTATTGCTACTGAATAAAAAACCCCCAAACTTAGGTGATTATGGTCTGTTTTGATATACATAAACTAAAAGGGTGCTAACTGTGGAGGAGAATGTTGTGCCAATTTATTCTAAGCTGAATCAAATTAAACAGAGCGATGGAAAAAAAAAAAGATGTACAACTGAAGATTTCAATTTTGAAAGGTTAAAATTTGAGAAAGTAGGGAAAATATGACATAATGAGAATTTACTTAGTGGTCAGTAGTTGAACATTTCTCCACCAACCTGCCCCCTCCCTCAAATACACAGAGGTAATGTAATGCTGGACCGGATAAGAATTTCTGTTGTAGACAGTTGAATTCTTTATATCACAAATTCCTAAATTTAGTGAGCTAATCTCTGAATTGATGTATTCGTTTAGGAAGCCTTTTCCAGATGTTAGTCCAGTGAAAGTTAGAGGCCTTCTGATTTCTTAACTAAATGTATTATAACCACTTGATACCTGTTTTTTATTTGTTTATAGTATTCTTAAGATTAACTGGCAGTTCTGCCACCCTACTGGTGTTATTCTCCTATGTATTTATGAAGAATAGTCATATCCATTTCCAAACTTCCTTTTCCCCTACAATAAAGTCAGGCCTTTGAATCTCCTCTAAAGATATATGCCTTCTTCTTTCCTGCTTATGGCACTTGCATTCATCATTTCTTGTTTCTGTTTGAATCCCTTTTCGCTTGAGCATGCATGACAAGAAATGAGGTAGTTTTTTTTCTATTTGGTCTTTTGCATTTTTTTTCTGTTGCTTCAGATGCAAGTTTCCGATATTTTTTCACTTTTAAGTTAAAGATATTGAAAGTCTTTTGAATGTTCGAACTGATAAGCTCTTCAGTAAAACTGGCCTCAGTAATTATTTTCCATAATTTCTCAGCATATGCCCTTTTGAAAGAAAGGATTCTGGTTGCTAATCTGTTTTCACATATCTTTCTGTTTACTCTGAATGGAAGTAACTCATGATTACTTTCGACTTTGAGGAGTCTTGTTCCACAGTTATTTTTTTCCAGTAGGAACTCCTGTTTGCAGTGTGTCCTCATTCTACATTTGGTTTCAGTGTCAGGATCTGACTTCTCTGATTACAGGTGTTTGGAATAGATTTGTTTTTATTGTTGTACATTGGTTATTGTCTTCACTCCTTGCTTGATACACATACCCTTATTTCCAAATAATTTTAACATTTAGACTTTTAATGATTACTAAAATTGTATAATTATGAAATTAAAGAACTCACCAGAATACTGCAAATAAGAAATGTTACACCAAAAAAGACTATATTTGAAAGAATCATAGAATCATAGAATAACCAGGTTAGAAGACCAACCATTCCTATCAAACACTAAACCACGCCCCTTAGCACTTCGTCCACCCGTGCCTTAAATACCTCCAGTGAAGGTGAATCAACCACCTCCCTGGGCAGCCTGTTCCAATGCCCAATGACCCTTTCTGTGAAAATTTTTTTCCTAATGTCCATCCTAAATCTCCCCTGGCAGAGCTTGAGGTCATTCCCTCTTGTCCTGTCCCCTGTCACTTGGGAGAGGAGGCCAGCACCCTCATCTCTATAACCTCCTTTCAGGTAGTTGTAGAGAGCAATGAGGTCTCCTCTCAGCCTTCTCCAGGCTAAACATCCCCAGCTCTCTCAGCCGTTCCTCACAAGGCCTGTTCTCCAGCCCTTTCACCAGCTGCTATTTTGGGAATACCTGTATAGTTGCATGTCTACTAGTTCATATTTGTGTGTATGCATTTAATGGTTTACATAAAAGAATAGATGCAAATTTTCACATTTTTAAACTAGCTTAGAGTTCTAGAGTTCTACTTCAAGATTGAAGTACGATATCAGGACTGTACAAAGAATTGTATATGCCAAACATATACTTTAGTTTGATCAATACAGTAATTCTTTCATCAATATCAGCTATAATCTCAAAATCATAAATTGTAAAAAATGAAGGTAAAATGCATTAATTATGACCTCTTATTTTCCTTGGATAGCCCCTAAGCAGAAAAGTACTGGAAGAAACAGAGCAGTAAGGTTGGTTGCCACAGAAGTGGTAACCATGTTCGAGGTCAGTACTCAGCAGGAATTTTATCAAATATGGGAAATCTTTGGAATGTGTTTCTTTCTCATAGCATTAAGTAGCAGTTGACATTCTGTGTATGAATCCTTTGTGACAACACAGATGCATTTTAAGCATTAGTAATCATTCCTAGTTTTCTACTAAAATCCCTTAAAGTCTCTTCCTTTTTTACACTGTAGTGCAATGCAGTTCACTAATACCATTTTGTTCATGCAGAAAGGTGACCTGAGTAACTCACAAAAGGTTGAGCATGATAATGTTATAACAACTACCAGAATTTCCCATTTAGGGGTTAACAGCTTGTCATGGATTAATAAGTAGATTATTGATAGTCAAATCTGAATATCATAGCAGATGCATGAATAGAAAATACAAATACATGGTGCAGAGCTTGTTTAGCTGCCATATTAGACAATAAATAGTTATTTTTTAATTAAATGAGACACAAAACACAAAAAAGTAAGTTATCATGGTCTTAAAACTGTTATTTCTGCTTACCCTGCAATCATGAAGGCTGTATGACCCGAAGATTTTTAGTCCTGATGGTAATTTAAAGAGTTTTAAAAGATAAATACTTTTTGAATATCTGTTCTGCTGCCCAAGGATACAGAAAAATGTTTAATCTGTTTATGGGGTGTGCTTGGGAAAGGGTGTATGAAAAATGTGCTAAAGGAAAAAAAAACTTGGCTGCCCAAAATGGTTGACTAAGTTTCACCTGCATTCTATTAATAAAAAGAAAATTAAATTTTGGTATAAATGTAACTGTTAGTTAGATGACTTTTAGGTTTCTTAGGACAGTAATAACCAAAGGTACAAAAGATGTATTTTGGCAGGTGGGGTTTTTTTACAGGTTTTTAGGTTTTGGGTTTTTTAAAGCTAGCAGTAGAGGTCAGAAATTCTACAATTCCATGCTGCAAAGAAAATATTTTAATTACGCTGTAACTTTAGTGGTGAAAAATAAATGTTCTGCAGGAAGAAATTGTACTGAGATGATTTGAAATCTACGTCCTATTTTAAATAATTCTTTTAATGTAGTAGTTATTTAATGGTTTCAATGTGAAATAAATAAATTAGGCTTTGCAACAGCAATGTCAGGAATTTCCTCAAATTCACAAGAATTTCATAATTTTAGCCCACAGTATCTTTGCTTTTGAGTGACAGATCTAGTTTTGCTGTATGAACCGTGAACAGAGTGCTAGATGCCCTGTAAGGGTTACAGAATTTCCGTTTAGAAGACAGGAATTTTTCAGGAGTGCACAAACAAATTTTGTTGCAAGCTATCATTTCTTCAGGAAGCAGATTCTTTTAATTTCTGAATAGAGGGGTTTTCAGCACAAAGGACTTAATCAAAATTTGGACTGATGGAATTTAATGTTATACCTGAATTTATAGATAAGAATCTGATTTTTATGATAAAAGAAAGCTAAAGAAAGCACTAACACAAGCAGTAGTGTTTTAATAGTAATTGTTAGGAAGCAACAGGAGTGGGATGCTTCCTGCGGGCTGGGGACTTGGCAATTGAAAATGACAAGGGAGGCAGGAGCAGAGATCTTGTTGACGAGGGAACCAGGGCAGGCCTGGGGGTGGTAGCCAGGGTCAGCCAAGTGTCCAAATTACTGTACAAGTCCATTCTGACAAGCCAATGACAAGCTGGAAAGTCAAGACCACGTACCAGAGTCTAGGTCAGAGAGGTGTGTGGGCAGAGAAGTAGATACCATGTATCTCAGGCAAAGGACAAGGTTGGATGCATTGAGCTTACATGCAGCTCCAGAGCAGAGGCGACCAGGTCCCTGCATCTTACAACTCTTTCCCCATCAGGCTGAAATAAGATTGCATAGCAGCATCACATCGAGTGTGGTCTTGCTAAAACCCTTCACAGGAACAAAGGGGTGCATTTTGGCCCTCACACTAAGGTTTTACTCTTAATTAGGGAAAAATGTCAGAAAAATTAGTGGGTAAGCAGCAATACCCTTTTTGACTGTCTGCATTTAACTTTGAAAAGACTATTTAGAATCTTAAAGTTAGGGACTGATTAGTTGAGAATAATTGTAATTTTTATTTTTTCTAATGTTAGAGGATTTTTACTTTCACGTAATAAGGGGCCTTATAAATATATTGGTAGAAAAAAAGAAATTAACCCTGTTATTAGGGAAATAAAGAAGTCAATTTCATACTTTTAAAATTACTTTCTTTTTTTCTAGTTTTGATCAGTTGAAAGTGGAAAAGTGAGGTGGTGTTTTTCCTAAAACTGTTTGCAGAATCTTTGGAAAGACATACTTAAATCCAGAAGTGTATGGTAACTGAATATGAAAGTTAATGGCAATTAATAAATACACTTGTGAAATTGTCAGCATTTTTTTTTCTTAAAAAAAAACCTCCAAAAAACCACTATCAGGAAAGTGACAGAAAATGCAATATAGGAAATGCTATAAACAGAATGATAAGGTAAAGGTAGGAGAATAACCTCTGAAAAGCATCCTGGAAAACCTTATAAAATAATGGAACAAAGTTTAAGGAAATGGTGTGTGTATTCAATAAGGAAACATGAAGCAGTAGGCAACAGTGATTTTATATACTGCTTAGTTAACAAATGTAACCTCCGTTTAGTTCTTGTTGTAAGAATTTGCAGTCAAAACCAGCAATGGTAACAATAACAAAACAACTAAAGGAATACATGAAACCACTTTACTAGGTGCTTCCGTAGTATTAATTATTTCTTCAAGTTTTTGTATAAGTACAAAACAATATACGTAATGTGGTACATAGAAATTCCAAGGTGGAAAAAAGAAAACATTTATGATTTCCAATGGGTAAAATGTAAAAAGTTAAAATAATTTGCAGGACACAGAATGAAAAAATGATTGAGCATGTACAAACAAAAAATAATTACAACCGAGATGAAACTGCTCATTAAAGAACTGCCAGGTTTGGTGATAAGTCTAATTTTATTTGGCAATTTTATAAATGATGTGGGGGAGGAACAGACTTTGAATTAATCTGACATTGTACTAAATTGGAAAGTGCTGCATATTAATAAGGACAATAATACTTCAAAGATACTGAAAGATTTCAGAAATGTGAATATAGAGTAATAACATCATTTTTTGTTTTGATAAAACACAAGAGCATAAAAATACAGATGGAGAATGGACTGAAAGCTGCCCTGCAGAGAAAGATTTGGGGTGTTGGTTGATAAGAAGCCCAGGCAACCATTCAAATAAAGTTTTTGTCCCAGGTGTTTCTTTATCTGTGAATAGAAATATGGTGGCATTCCTATTTTCTTTTGCTTCTTTTGGGGTATTTTAGGTTTCCTTTTGTTTGGATTACGAAGAATTTCAGACCAACAATTCAGCAGTTTCTTCAGTCAAACACAGCTTTCATCTGCTTCTGGTCTGTCTTGGTATTTTCATTGGTAGTTTTGTCATAACTGGATTGCACCAATGAAATTTGAACAATTATGTGAAGATGGGAAGCATGACCACTATAGATAAAAATCAGACTAGATAAAGATAGAGGACTGTAGGGAACTTAAGCAGTACAACTGAAGTAAGGTATGGCCATGTGAACTGTAAGGTTTTGTGGTTAATAACATGAAACTGCCATAAAATGGAAACCAGTAATTGCAAAACACAAAGCATGAGAAATGGTTGAGTGCATTACATGATCAGCTATGACTGTGAAGCATCAATATGTGGTGTTTATGAATATTAAGTGAAGGTAACTTTAATGTCATTATACAAGGCATCAGTAAGACCTATAGTCTCTACTTCTTGTTACAGGTACTAAAAAGATATTAGAATCATAGAATCATAGAATAACCAGGTTGGAAGAGACCCACTGGATCATCGAGTCCAACCATTCCTATCAAACACTAAACCATGTCCCTCAGCACCTCTTCTACCTGTGCCTTAAACACCTCCAGGGAAGGTGAATCAACTCCCTCCCTGGGCAGCCTGTTCCAATGCCCAATGACCCTTTCTGTGAAAAACTTTTTCCTAATGTCCAGACTAAATCTCCCCTGGTAGAGCTTGAGGCCATTCCCTCTTGTCCTGTCCCCTGTCACTTGGGAGAAGAGGCCAGCTCCCTCCTCTCTACAACCTTCTTTCAGGTAGTTGTAGAGAGCAATGAGGTCTCCTCCCAGCCTTTTCTTCTCCAGGCTAAACAACCCCAAAAAGAGAAATTACAAAGAAAGCTTGTTACAATTACAGATAAGTGCAAAGCCTGTCTTAAAAGAAATGACCAATGCTCTCTTTACCAAACACCCATAAATTGTGAAGAAATTGTTCCAGTTTCTTAATAAGTTGTTTTAGTTGCTAATTGTCTTCATTAACAGAATGTTCCTTATTTCTTGTGTTTATTTGTCTAGTTTCAGCCTCTAACTGTTGGGTATCATTATGCCATCTTCTGTTAGAGAAAATAGCTGTTTATAACTGTCTGGCATTTTCTGCAAACTTTCAGCCACAATATCCATTCTGTTTTAATAAAAATAAAATTACTTTAATCTCTCCTAATTCCTTTATTCCTTGTTTGGTTAGTAAAGGAAGATGGAAAACTTGCTACTCACATTGTGTTGTGACAACTCCAGAAAAGTTCCGATCTATAAGAATTGTGGCGGTATAACTGCACTTCTGACTTTTGAGAATAGAAATCTGTGGTTGCTTTCATATAGTTGGGCATCTTTACTGAGTCTTTAGTCTTTGGACAAAAAGCATACACTTCTCTTATAAAAAAATTCTTGTGGTCTCAAAGTTTTGGATCATATTTATATTACATGACATAAAATTTAAGGAAAGATGTTAAAACATAATTATATTACCATTTGCATACTAAATATGTTTACAGATATCTATATTGTGTTTTCCACCAAATGGCACTAAAGTTATCATGGCTTAATGAACTGGGATTTTAGAATAGCAGGACTATTTATTCCAAAGCAGTTTTGTGTGAGTTCTTTTATATTACAGCTCATGTTGGTAAATTAGTAGATTGTTCTTTAATTAGTAATGCCAGAAGGACTGCTGATGGAGATATTATTCTCTGAAGGTGAAGATGATGTCAGGATTCTGATCACTGGTGAACATTATAGATTTTGGGACTCTTCAAAGATAAAAGTATTGACTAAATATACTGACTAGATTGCATTTTGGCTTTTGTTTCTTATCTTAAGATTTCCTCCTGTTGTTAGGTAACGTGGGATGTATTTTGTTTGCTAAACACATACATTAGTAATGGCGACCTACAAGAGCTGTAATGCTAGACTCAAAATACATGCCAGTCAAACAGACTTTTTACAAAACAACTGACACTTAATTTTGTGAGGCATAATTAGGTTCCTTTCACAGTCTAAAGATATATCATACAGCATTTTAGCCTTCAGATAGGTTTATCTAGGACAGTGGAGGTTGAAAACCCTTCCAACTATATGTTTGCTATACTTCCCTAGTTGCTTGTCTTGTTTGAATATTCTTCTACAATACTATCATTCACACCAATTTGACAGGAAAAAGGCTTTCTATTGGAGAATCCCTCTGTTCCTGCTCCCTCAAGTTATGTGTACCTTGTACATATAAAATGTCAAATTGCAGAAGCTTTGGTTCTAAAAAAGATGGGGAAAAAGATGTTTGGATGAATGAGATTCTCAACAAAACCAAGGTTTTTAATGCTCAGAGTAGATGTATGCTGGTAAATATCTAGGGTCTGAGAACTGCATCCTTACTAATAACCAGCGTGTAGAAAAAATAATGAAATTATGCTTAGAATAGGTAACTTAGAGTAGGTAACTTTAGAACAGGTAACTGCTGTATGTATTGCAGGTGTATTGGTGTAATTAATACTTCACTTAGTAACAGTCGTATGTAGGGAAGAACCACCTTCTCTTTTGACTCCACTAAATGTATCCAACACTGTGTCTTCAAACTTTTCCTTTCATCAACAGAAGTAACAGCTTGCACATCCTATCTGTTAGAAGAAACCAAATCATATTCAATCATAGACATAAAGCCAGCCCTAGGATCTCTAGAGTTCATAGGTCAGGAAGCTCTTTAATTCAGGAGAGTTCCTCCTCAGCCCCTTGATTTTAATCTGTTTCCATTCTCTTGTCGTATTTCTGTGGACATCTGGTTCCAAAGATAACTTTCAACAAATGCCAAAGAAAAGGGTGAACGATATTTTTGTTTCATATCTATGTCTTTCCTCTGCCTGCCAGGTGGCCTTATGGTTATGTGAATTAACCTCTCAAATTGTTTAGGTGATTTGGCTTAATCCATCTTAGATAAGAGAAAAAATTTAAATTGTTTAAACCTTTCTCCTTCTGCATAT
The DNA here is from genome assembly GCA_033558105.1 of Coccyzus lansbergi. Classification (NCBI taxonomy): domain Eukaryota; kingdom Metazoa; phylum Chordata; class Aves; order Cuculiformes; family Coccyzidae; genus Coccyzus; species Coccyzus lansbergi. The sequence goes on along the minus strand of JAUMJK010000784.1, from coordinate 891,892 downwards.
CCTAAAAAGAGTGTGCAAGAAACATTTTAAAACCTCAATGTGTCCGGAAAGAAAAAAAAAAAAGTCTTGTAGCTGAATATTATAATTGATTTGGCTAATTCTTTGAGGGGAGTGGCTTCAAAGAGGCTATCCCGCCATGACAAAGTATGGCAGAGAATCAAGGCTCATGGAAATTACCTCTCACACTGTGAAGGCAGAAGAGAAGACTAGAGAACTAAGTAGTTACACTTATCTCCTATGACACAAGAAATTATTCAGGTTTTGATATTCATTACAAGAAAAGCTTTTAAAATGTCGCAGTCCTGATTGGATAGCATGTACAGTTCAGCAAATAAGTCTATACAGTGGGTTGCTTTTGAGGAAGCTTGCTTTTGAGGATGCTGGCTTACTTATAACTTGAATTAGTATTACCCTTTTTTCCCCCTCAACCTGGCCATTCATCAGCCAATGCAATGCAGAAGTTACTGAGCAGTAATTCTGAACGGAGGACAAGCAAGACCCATCCTTAGACCTGACAGAAAAAAATAGGGAGATCAAAATTAGTGACCCTAACAGATGTTTTTCTCACTTTGCTTGAAATTTCAAAAAAGACTCATTTAAATTTCTTTATATAGTATTTTAATGACGATTTGGTTTGTATGTAGTTGCCATGGTTAATTTGGTAAAGGAAAGGAGAAGGCAAACATATTTTTCCCCAATTAATTTTTTCTGAGATTCCCTAGAAATGACAAACTATTAGTTTTGAATATGGATAGTGTCCAAAAGACTTGCTAGGCAGAGCTAACATGCATGTGGGGTTTGATTTCAGGGCATTTGAAAGGCGTGCTTCTACAAAGATTTACTCATTTTACTCATTTTACTCCAGTTCTGGGCCCCTAACCACAAGAAGGATATTGAGGCTCTGGAGCAAGTCCAGAGAAGAGCAACAAAGCTGGTGAAGGGGCTGGAGAACAGGCCTTATGAGGAATGACTGAGAGAGCTGGGGGTGTTTAGCCTGGAGAAGAGGAGGCTGGGAGGAGACCTCATTGCTCTCTACTACTACCTGAAGGGAGGTTGTGGAGAGGAGGGAGCTGGGCTCTTCTCCCAAGTGACAGGGGACAGGACAAGAGGGAATGGCCTCAAGCTCCACCAGGGTAGATTTAGGCTGGAGATTAGGAGGAGGTTTTTCACGCAGAGGGTCATTGGGCATTGGAACAGGCTGCCCAGGGAGATGGTTGATTCACCTTCCCTGGAGGTGTTTAAGGTACGGGTAGACGAGGTGCTGAGGGGCATGGTTTAGTGTTTGATAGGAATGGTTGGACTCGATGATTCGGTGGGTCTCTTCCAACCTGGTGATTCTATGACTCTATTATCATATGATTCTATATACATTACATGCCATGAGTAGGCCCACTGAAGTAAATATGGAGGGTAATATCAGTCTGCATAGTTTGTAGCTACTCAAATATATAAACAAACGAGATACTTACACAGGCACTAGATATATATAAGAAAAGAAAGAAGGAAGCTGGAATTCGACATAGTTGTATAGTTCATAGTTGCTTACTTGTACTTTTATCTTTCCAAATTTCTCCCATTTTTGTTTATTGTTTTTCCTTTTAAATAATCTGGTTTTTTGTTTGCTCCTTTCTGTTAGAGTTTAATCCATTTCTTTTTCACTTTTCTTCCCTCAAGCACTTCTGAGCTCTTTTTCACTTTTTTCCTCTTTGACCCAGTCTAACAACTGTGTCCTAGCCCATTTCCCAGCTAAGTGAGGCTCAAGGGTATTTGAATTCAATTTGGGCTCATCTCTACTCTGACAACGATGTTGCTAAAGTAATATCATTAGGTCACTAAGATACTGCATAAGGCAACAGAACATGGCTAGTAAATGTTATTTCCTTTCTGGACAAAGTAACTTGTGCATTGTCGTAATTGATGTTCAAGGAAAGTACTCTTGTTATATTGTAGACTCTAAGCACTGTGTCATATTCTGCAAAAGGCTCATTTGACTGTTCTTTGTCAAAACTGAATTTTTGTTAAGGATTCATTAAACCTTTTAGTGAATGCTGAAGCCGAAGAGATGGTATTTTTCCCATATATGTTCCTACCAGATAGCTCCTGTTTCTCTCTGAAGAGGAAGGATTCCCCACAGTAAACTATAAAAGCAATGTGATTATTTTTGTTTAACAGAAAAGAGTTAGTGTTAGAATGCTTTTAAAGTTTTTCTTATGAGGCAGATAGTTTAACCTCACTTTTTATATAAAACACTTCTGAAGTGAAACAATTGCATGAAATCCAATAGAAACTGAGGTATGAATTCAAAAGCAAAGTCTTTACAGCTTCAAGTATTTTATAAGTTTTATGGTTGGAGGAGAAAGAGTAGATGCTGTATAATCTTGATTTAGTAGGGCTTTTGTCCCTGTTACTAGTAGTATCATTGACAAAAAGTGGAAGTGAGGTGCAGGGTATGTTTGGTTGATACAATATAGCTCAGAAAGGTATCCAGAGAGTGGTTGTTAATGGTTCACAAGTCAAAACTGTGGAAAAAGTGTTGTGTGGGATTCCATGGCACTCTGTTTCTCATTAGGGTTAGATGACAGAATGTAGTCTCTGTGTGATGACACTGTTCTAGGAAAGATTATTGAGAGATAAAAATAGGATTCAAAACGATCTTACTCTTGTAGAGGGGAAACAGAATCCTGGGATGTGTAAACAGAATCATAGCCTACAACATGTGGAGTAATTTTTTAGCTCTTCACAGTTAAAATAAGACCAAGCTGTATCCCGATTTGCATAGTTCACTTCAAGGAAACTGTGGACCAACTGGAAGCTGCTGAAAGAAAAACAAAGAGAATGATCAGAAATGTAGCAGGCGATCTGTAGGGGAAAATGGAAGAACCCAAGACTAATAGGAAAGAATACTGAGCCGAATCTTGATTTACATCTTGATTACCTCCTTTACCTTCTCATTACCTAGGGGAAATTAAATAGTTTGCATTAAAATTGGCTTGCATATAGAACAATGTAAAATATTCACAGTGAAATATGTACAAACAGGATAGTGCAACCATACTTGCATTGAAATTAGCATAGTTTCACATACTCTGTTGACAAATGATAATAACAGGGATTAGTTTATAAACCTGAATTCACATGTGGAAACCTGATTTATGCAAGTGACTGAGTAAAACTACTTGCTTTTAGGATACCTAATAAGTTCCAGAATTGGGATGTATTTGGAAGGTGAGCTGCTAAACTGTGCAAACTGGGCCCCAGCAATGAATTTAAGCTTATGCTTAAACTAAGTGTGCCAAACATCAGTCTGAGTCTGCTTGTGTTTGAAATGATGAGCATGATTTGCTGGGTAAAGGCCAGAATATGCATCATCCTGCTGAACCCTGTTTAATTTGATCAAAAGCTTCATTTCTTGTTTTCTAAATTTGAAAGTCATGATATATGATAAGATTTGAGATAATCAAAGCATATCAATATATTGAAAAAATGGTGTTATGCACATGAGACCAAACATTGGGAATAAGGGAATTCTGTGCTTGGATTCCTTCTCTAGTCTGTATGTAGGGCTACAAATATCTTTACACCAGTTTCATTTATTATAAAAAGAAGATAATAGTACATGCTGTATTCTCTAAGTACCGGGTACATGCATGTAAAATAGTACATTTATCATAGATACTGTTATCAATATTTTTTACTTTATGTTACTATTTATTAATTATTTTTCTTTTGCACAAGTAAACATCTCCAGTGTAGGACTTGGTGCTCTCTAATTAAATTTAAGATAGCTGTGATGATGTAATATACCTAAATACTGGATTGCCTTTTTTTGTTTTTGTTTTTGGTTTTTTTTCGTGAAATATAACAACCTAATAATGGTCAGCTGAAGAATTACTTGTATTTGTTGCACATAACAAAAGAAACAAAATAGTCTGTAAAATCTTTAGGACTGTGGGCATCAAAAATGAGTCCATTGGCAGAAAGATGAAGTTTGACTACATACATGTTTACTTATTGATTTAAATGGGTCTTACTGCCAAGGCATTACAAATGAGACTGTCAGTGTTGTAGCAGAGTACATCAGCAATATCAGGCAGACCAAGGAGACTAGGACAAAATTATTAATGGACAAATCTTATTTAAGAACTAATGTAGCTCAATTTTCTATTAAGTAAGGGAAATGTTCAAGCTATAATTGTGAAGTAAACATGGGACGTTATTTTTTAACTATCACAAAAATGAATCGAATTTGGAGAATACTGTTCTTTGAGTGAAGATGTTGCTATTACACAGAGTTTTGTGTTTTGGGGTTTTTTAAGGTCTTGAGGGCCTCTTTGCCAAGAAGATGTGTTCTACTTATATAAAAGTTGATGAGAAAAGTGTTCATTCAACTCAGAATAAAACCTATGCCTTTTCCTTCATTTTTTTTCTTTTTTCTTTCACTGTTTTCAGTACTCATCTTCCTACAATCAATCCGTCTAGATTCAACTCCTCTCTTTTCCTCTCCCTCTTTCTCTTTGCTTTTGGTTAATTTTCTTTCTATCTCCTCTTTTTTTTCCTCTGCTACCAAGCATATAGTTTTTTTAAAGTTGCAGTGGCATAAAACTGAATTGCTTTCTGTTTAGAAGGGAAGAAAGAGAAAAATTCTAAACCAAATCCAGTAGCCTTGAAATAATTATCTGAAAACCAAAACCTGTTATGTTTTAGCCATACAATAATAGATATACTTTCATTATGGGTGATGCTAAATTCTGAGGGCTGTAGTTGAACTATTTTTATGAGCCAGGGTTTTATCTTTACTTTTTTTTCCCCTTAAAATGGGATTTTGTTCTCAGTTCATGAGATTGTAAGTATTAAGCTACACTTGTCCTTGATTCAGTTTGCTGCTTCTTCATGGTCCAAATTGCCCTTCATGCAGAGGTGAGCTTGTAATATGTACTCTAGATGCTGAGTAAATGCTTTCACTGGCTGTCCCTGGCTTACTTACTCAGCCAGTCTGAGTCACCTTCAAAACATCAAGATTATGTGTATATACACTGTAATAAATAACCACCTGCACTGAGGTAATGCAAATTGAATTTGTTGAAATATGGCCTATTATATGAAAATTTATGTTTCTATTATAATTTTTATTGTATGAAACGAATTTGTCCTGTATAAAATTACTGAGAAACAAGAACTGTATCTAATATAGGAAAGCTTATCTTTTCTTGGGAGCTATTTAATAATAGATTCTTACCATGCACATATCTTCTAAGTGCCTATTTTCTTCTCCCTTCTTTTAAAAATGCATAGCTATATTTTGTCATTCTTAAAACAGGTCAAATAACTTAATCATAATGTATTTGTTTATATACCCTAAATATAGACGATTAGAGAGTTGATTTCTTTTTGTACTTGAACCAGATATTTTATAAATAATGTCTACAGATTAGAAATAGACCTAAACCACAGTCATTGAAGGGATTTCAATAAACATTTCAGCTATATGGGTGTTTTAATACTGAATCTGTAAGATGATGATATGGTGAAAATGAAGGTGAGATATGGTGAAGATATAAGGACTTTGTAATACACAGCTCTGAAGCTGACACACCTCTAGTGCTTTTACTGTGAACTGAAATGAGTTACTTAGCGAACTGTATAACAGCAGTTATTTTCCTGAACGAAAGAAATAAACATTAAAGAAGAAAATTTGAAATCAATTGGTAAATATGCAGGCACTAAATTAGCCTTATTTCATGCTAATTCAGCTTTATTGAATTCATATCACCATCCATAAAAGCTGCCTCTGCTGTTCAAAGTAATATCCAGTATATCTTGATTAGCAATGCGTTAACGTTTCATCCAAGTTGGCTAGCAGAATGAGGCTAAATAGATTAACTATCCAAAAATGGAAATAAAAGTCTGAGAGCAAAAAAAAAGAAGTTAAAATTTTATTTTTTAACATAGTAAATTAAAACCTGTCAGTAGAACGGACAAAATAACATTAAATCATGAGCATTCCTAAGTCTGATAGTATATATCTTTGTTTTTTAAATGTTGGAATGAGTCATGAATATTGGAAGAATTTTAAAAATGTTTGAGTAATAACAGCCCCTAGCTGGTCTTAGGTAGAGTAGCCTGCTTAGCCTTAACAGAAAAATGATATTTCTGAAGAGGATAAAACCCTGTTCTGGCAGACAAATGGGAATTTTGACAGTTTATTCTGGACGATGTTTTAAATTGGATTAAACAAGTGAAGTACAGTGATGGTCCATTCACATGTGAGGTTGGACCTTGTATGCTGTGTCAGAAAATTATTACTAATAAAATGTTATTTTTAATAAAAAACACGTAATCACAAGAAAATCAGATGTTCTTAATTTCTAGCCTGGAGTAATTACCTGAGGATGCTAGAATGAATTCTTTTCCCTTTTTAATGCGTATCTTTTCTTCCACATTCTTGCCTTCTGACACTTTCATATAGGCTGATGTCTTCATTTCTGTAATACATTGATTGCTTTGCCTTGCTCACATGCTCCAGGTTAAAGTGGATTAGTGGCAGGAAGTAGCTTGTCCTGGGGCTATATAGGCAAAGTATTTTTGTTTTTTTTCAAAGTTTTATACAACCAACATGGGGCACTTGGTAATATAATTTGGGCATTTTCACCTCTTGCTATTAGAAACCTAAAAAAACCACCTGTGAGTTCTTATTCCTTCTTTTTTCTTGTGTCTTGTTACAGCATGTGGTCCTTGGAATTGTAGACTACATAAGCCTTAATATTTCTACTTAGTATTAAGAAATGTTTTGAGATCCAGCTGTGCATTATTTCACATTATGTATCTGTGACTCCTAAGTGAAAGGAATTGTAATCTATAATCTGACCCTTCATTTTTATAATTTTGGCAAAATGCTTCTGCTCAGTAAAAATTCAAATTCAAATCACATTTGATTAGTTAATAAAATGTATCTTTCTGGTAACATAGTTTATAAAAGCTAGGCCTAAAGATAATGATCACTTGTATTTTTAGTCTTTTTGTTGTGATTTTTAAACTTTTGGAAGGGGACATTAACTATATTTGAACTCTTTTTTTCTTTTCTGCTATATTTTGTGAGTTGATAGTTCAATACTGAGATTTTTTTTTGGTTGATCTTGGCTTGACTTAAATCTGAGAAACTACGTGGCATTATTTTTTTAATCACATGTAAAAGCAGAAAGCACAACAAGAAAGACAATCTTTGAAGTTCAAACGGCAAATTCAACAGATGCACATTATTGCGTATTTAAACCTGAATTTCTTGTTAAATATAGCCTAATATATGTACTAAGTAGTTTAGTAGTTTATGTACTAAAAATATTGTACAAATCATACAGGATGGGTGATGGTTCAGAGTTGTTATCGACTGATACCTTCACTCTTGAATCCCGGATTTTGGTTCAGGCTTTTTCTTGTGCATTCTGACTATGACATTAACACTTTTTTCTCCTTCACTCACTAATATAAATTGTGACTATCATGAATGGAGGGACCATATGCTGCTTTGAAAAGGCAGCAGGGCCCATAGAGGCAGTTTATAAATGATCTGAGTAAGAAATGAACAGAGACCAATTAAGCTAGTTAGGAGGACTAAGGTTTTGGAAAGTGAGTATAGTAAATTTGGTTCGCTTCAAAAGCGATAGAAGATAGAATTAAAAGCTAGTACTTTTTTTCCCTGTCTTTTTGACCTAATAATTCCTTCTTTACTTGCAGCAACAAAGTAAAGTTTGGTTTGCTTTTTTCATTTTGATATGAGACGAGGAAGTTGTTGCATGTCAGTGAAATTACCAGGATAGGGCTCATGGTCACTCACTATATGGTTTTTGTTACTGAGGGAAAGTCTGTGTGCTAAATGATGCATGCACAATTACCACATTAATCAGGCTGGCCAGAACAGGTGATCCAGTGAATATCTTTGTGCCCACTGCCATTTAATGCTGTTCACCCATGTGTCTATTATAATTATTCATTTAACACCACAAGTGTGCTAAGTACTTTGCAGAGAAGATGGAAATGAAGTTTTCTTAGAGAATTTAAATCAAAATATTCACAATACAGACTGGATGGTAATAAAATGTGGGAAAATCTAAGCATTTTTAAAACCTACTTTATATAACTTTTGAGGGCTATTTTGGGAATATGTTTTAGACTTTTTGACTCTTGGGAAAGTATCCAATTAGTGAGAGAAGAGGACGTAGCCAAGGAGGATTTTCCAGATGCAAAGGACAGAATGAAAAAGTGCCACAGAAGAGAGTGAAGGGACAATTTGAATGCAAAAAGCAGGCAGATGAAGACACAAATGGTTTATTATAGTTGCTGTTATTCTTTTGTAAATGCCAAGGAGAAATTAAATTCAGTATTCTACCTCTATGTGTTATACTGAGACAAGAATGGGAAATATATAATGCTAACTCAAATGCAAAGTGAAAAATCTTATTTACAATTAGGAGGATATTTATTTCAAAATTAAATCATTGAAAAAATGTTTCTACTAAGGAATATCTAAGTTCTCTTATAGAATCTTAGAGATTGAAACAGAACAAATGTTTGAAAAGAAAATAAAGTATTGATTCCACAGATAACACCTCAAACATCATGCTGCAATGTGTTAATAAGGGTTATTAATTAATTGACTGCTTAGTGTTTTCAGTCATGTAATTAATCCATTATTCCCTTTTCCGCTTCTTTTCCCCTTCTGTACAGATCATGGAACAATGTGACAAGGTTTAGAGTGATGGTTTATGGGTAGCATACTCATCCAGGCTGACCAATGTTGTCTTATTATTTCCTTATGTTTTCCCATATCTGCCTTTATCTGTTGTCTTGTGTCTTGTATTTAATGCAAATAGTCCTTTGACCAATAGTAATTCTTCCTCCTGATTTTAGGCAGGGCTCAGAGTAAAGAGATGCTAATCAAGGTCTGAAAATCACAGACATTAGAGCAATACCAGCAATACACAGCAGTAGTAAAATAATGTGAAGAATGTAGAACACTGCTTACACTAAATAAATAAAAGAACAGCATAAAGTGGTGCATCTGAACTGTACTGCATATCTAAGTATCTCAAAACACTTCACAGATTATACTGATTCATTGTAATTGCATCGTGATATTGCCATTATATTGCAGTCATGTTATTGTTTCCCTAATAAGCATTTATCTTAGGAATGTTTGTGTGTACCACATAATTATCTGAATGCTAAACCTGAGGTGTGATTCAATACAAGAATGGTAGAACTTGATTTTTACATTCTAACAATTTATTTTAACTGTTACTTATTAAAAGTGAAAATAAGCAGTGAAGTTTTGTTAATTGCAAAACTCTGATATAAACAAAGCTTAAGTAATGTTTGAAAGCTAGTAGGCATTTAAATATTAGCTCTATTAGTTATTGCTGAGTTTTTCATTTCCTGTCACTGTGAAATGTAATTAGTAGGTCTAGATCTGCTATATTTATGATTTCAAGGACAGATTGGTTGGGAGTCTTGACTAAGAAAACCCTTTATTTATCAGAAATAACCTAGAATAATAATTTTAGCCATCATCTTCTTGCCTGAATCTGACCTTTAGTATGACTTCCAAAGTAAGTTTGATATGAAATGTTTATAAAATTAAAAAAAAAATCAGCTATCAAGATGCCAACCATACAAAAGGAAAATGAAAATAATTTTTTTAAAAAATCACCGTAGCTTAGAAGCAAAATATATTGTATCATAAACTAATGACTTAATCATTCTGTTCTGTGCAACTTTTGCCTTCTGAGATTTGTCTGTATAAGCCAATGATGTAACCCTGACTTAATTACTTTGGTTTACAGAAGAAATGCAGTCATATTATCTTCAAGTATGTGTATATAGAATCATAGAATCACCAGGTTGGAAAAGATCCACTAGATCATCGAGTAGCACTGAGTTATACTGTGAGGACAGTACCCATTGACTTCTGAGACTTGGGGTTCACTTCTTGTAAGTATGATATCAAAACCCAAACCAAACAAACAGACAAAATCCTCAAGCTCCAACACAGAAAAGGAAGGTAGAAAGAAATCAAAATTATTTGACTTTCTTTGCGCCCAGAAAATGAGGACTTCAGAAAGGATCATATAATGGGTCTTGTGATACAGTATAAGCATGAAGGTTAAAAATGTTTGGTTTCAGAGTAATGAACATTAGTCTTATAAAATAAAGAACAGCAGGATGACAATCCAGATCCAATTTCAGATCTCAGTGCCTAAGTCTCCAGGCTTATCATGTCAACCTTCAAAGAGTGTATGGAGCTAGGGATTTTAACAGGGAGAGTTACATGTCTAATAACAATAGTTCAGTAGGAATTAGACTACAGGTGACCCATAATATCTGCAGAGCTATAGCCAAACTACATGACAAGGGATAGGCATGCATCACTATACAAAAATTAATAATTTTGGGAAGAGCTACTAGAATTCACAAGTAAAGAGCCTTAGAAAGTAGCCAGCAGGATAGTCGTCCTAATTCACCAGCTCTGATGAAAGGTACTCTTGCTATTCTCTGTAGTAGGAAAAGGTGGATTTGAGCCTGTATGGACTTGAATAGAAACTAAACTCGAGCACCTTTTTTCTGGCTGAACATTTTGTGTCCTGTTTTGTACATTGTTGCTGAACTGCCTGAATTTTGTATCAGTTTGGCTTATATTTAAATATCAAGTATTTAAATCTAATTACACAGTGTTTTCCATCAATAAGTTTTTCACAGCAATAGGAGGGAAAGAAAAATTTGAATATTTCTGTATCATATTATGCTACATATTTCTGTACTTATATAAGTTTTTCACTACGTACACTGTTTTAAAATATGATTTCATAGAAAACCCACACATTTTCAAGTTTTAATGTTATGCAGTACGAAATACTTTATTTTTAAGGTAGTTTGATAAGAAAAGAAATTTTAAGTTTAAAACCTAAGTAAGTTCAAGAGAAGGTTATTTTAAAGAAGATTTTTATGTCTGTAATAAATAGTAATTTTATGTGATTGAATTGTGTGCACATTATGAAATTCCAAGAGAGTTAATTAGAAAAAAGATAGGCTTAGTACAACCAAAGTATTGAGCTTGACAGATTCTGAGAAATGTTTAAATAATGGTATTATAGTTATACGTTATAAAAGAGTTCTGCAACTCTGAATTAGTATGTATGTATGTATACTAATACATATACTAATATATAGTATTAATACATATGCTAATATATCTATTAATTGCTAAAAAGTATATATACTAATATATAAATATGGAATTTAGATAAGTTTGCACTAGGGAGATATTTTTTGTAGATAGTGAATCACAACTGAGCTTCATTCCACTTTTGCCTGGTCAAAATACAATTCTCGTAATGAGTACATTTCCCGATCTCAGTATGCATAGAAAAAATGATAGCTTTTGTTTAGAATAATATTAAGGACAGAAAGGATCTACAGGGAATGCAAGAAAATGACCTAGTTACTTTCAGTGTCTACAAAAGACATCAAATAATAGCCAGCTTTTTGCAAAGAAAGTTCTTTTCAAAATTAACACCTATCAGCAATAACATTTCTCTACAGTGCTTTTAGTCATTGTAGTATTTGTCTGCAGGTTTTAAAATTGATAGTAAAAACTGAGTACTCTGTGGCCTTATAGGAAATATAACTATTGGCTCTTTACCAGTTATTATAGGTTAGTCGCATTAAAACTGAATAAACATTAGAAATCTGAAAAGGAAGTGACCTACCCAAATAATTTTTTTCTGAGTGTAACTCTACCCTGTGTTTAAGTTAAAACTCTACCTGCTTTTCTGAAATGATCAGATCATATATTCATCAAAGTGATAAATGGTTGTTGACTGTACAGAACAACAGGCTTTATTGCTTAGAATTTTTTTAGCATACAATGACATGTGGTCATAATGACAACCATCTTTCTTCAAAGCTTTTCAATGTTATGTTCTTTAAGTAAATGACTAAAGCCGTTTAAACCCAAACTACGAGAGATGACTAGGTCTCTAGATTTTCATTTATATTTCTGAAACGAGTCCTACACTTACAGCTAAATTTTCATTACTGTGTAGGTGCTTAAGTACCCCAGGAATGTTGAGTTTAGTTCAGAATTATCTTACACTTGTTCTATGAGTAGCAGTTTGTAATCAGTCTACTGATTTGACATCTCAGGTCGTTATATGACAATTCATATTGTGTCAGTGGAGTTTGCTACTACTGCAATTACTACTGTAATTGCTACTGTTCCTAATTCTTTGCAATTAATTTAGAAATTCTTTTACTGTTAATGCGAATAATCCCTTAGTCTCCTGTCCTTAATGGAGGAGAATGTTCTCAAAATTATGTGGACTTATTTCAGCTGTATTTCATGCATGTTGAAAATGGATGGCCAGACTGTGTGTCAGGTGAGTATTCTCTTATTTTCTAGGGTCAATGTAAATTATGTTTTCTGTATCCTTCTTGTCCTATTGACATAGTATCTGCTTTTATGGAGACAGAAGGGGATAAGAGGCAAAGGTATAAGAACTCTTCATCGTGTAAGCCAAAATAATTAAATTTTATTCAGAGAAATGAAAATGACACAGGTTATAGGAGATTATTTCCTTTTCTTATTCATTTAAGTCTAGGGAAGACTGGGAACAATGTAAAAAAAGTATCAGAATCATCAGGTTGGTGGGGAATAAGAAATAATTGTCAACGGGCAATAAAAAGTGTTTCTAGAGACTTCAGAATTATATCTTGAGATCATCAAATTTCATGCTAAAATAAAATAAAATAATGAAACAAATTACAAGTGTTTAGACTTTTTATCAGACTGGTAAATCTTTTGACATGTTTGAAAACATTTTGGTGTTGTCTTATGCAGGACAGGTGTTGGACTCGATGATCCTCGTGGGTCCCTTCTAACTCAAGACATTCTGTGATTCTAATAATGTTTATTATACCTAAAAATACCTAGAGAACTTCTTCCTATTACATTAAAAATTGTAAGACTTGTACTCATCAGTTGATGTTGACTTCTTTTGTGTCCTGATTCATAACCTTATTTGAACCTGTGTTATAAAAGTTGACATGAAAATTTACCAGCCTAGACGTGAATTCACTCATCAGCATTTTACCATAATGATTGATGATAACGGACAAGACTAATGATAATTTATTTGCCCATCAAAAGAATTTCTCACTCCAGGCAAGTGGGCAATTAGAATTTTGCAAGGCTGACTTAAGATTAGTTATTTATGAATTGCTTCACTTCTTAATGTTCCATGATAATGTTTGTCTTATTTTTAAACAATCTATGTTTGCAAGAATTGGTGCGTTTGAAAATTGCCTTTCTCTGTAGTTGTTTTTATCTTTTGAATGGGAACAATTGATTTCTCTATTAAAATCCTGCTTAATACATTAAGAATATTTTTTCAAGACCCTTCAAATTGCTAGGATAATATCCCTGAAAAATGTGTTATTTCTTCTAACACCCTCCTGAATATCAAGTTTTAGAAAACCTCTATGTTTTTAGTTAGTTATTTAATATAACACTGTTTGACAGCTCAAAACCAAAAGGAAACTGTAGAACTTGTTGACTGATACATCTAATCTATTGGTAGTGGCTGCAATATGTAAATATTGCCTCTCATATTAGCAGAAACTCACATTCGGGAAATTTGACCCTGAGTTTAGTGCCACATCTTGAAATTGTGATTTGTTACAGGCTCACTGCCATTGAAATGCTGAAAATGTTCTCACACTTCCTTCCCACAAAGATTTCATGTTCACTCAGTTTTATTCTATAACTAGCTGTGTTCTTAGATAAGGATGAAGTATGCATATTGGTGATTGGTTGTGTCTGGCCTGGAAATATCTTGCCATCTATCCATAACTATCCATCTTGCCAGTCTCTCCTATTGCATCTGTCACAGATGTTATTTCTTCTCTAGACATGCTTCCTAAAAAATTTCTTCCACATTCTTCCCAACTGAACTGCTGTAGCTCAAGCATATGAAGATGAAGGATGAATTTAAGAACCTACACTGTTGTGTTTTTGAATTTATATGACTGAGAGCTGCACTAAGCAGAACCCTAGTAGATCCTCTGCTCTATGGAGATTCCTATATCATATGCCATAGGGGAAATCGCATCAGTATTCTTAGTCGTCTGTCACTTATTTGTGCTCTTCCCTGAGCCAATCTTGTGAGAGTCTGGCCAGATGTTAGTCAATAAGAGCAAACTTTTACTTATATGTCTAGTGTCAGAGACAGAACAACTTGGAAGGACTAAAATATCTCCTCAAAACCTGAGATACAAGTCTTGCAACAATAAAAGTTCCCTAAGATATGAATGCTGTGGAAAGGAAGTTAGTCATTTTGCTATTAAATACTCTATGTAAAGGACAAGAAGACTGACTTTCTGGAAGGACTAACGTCTTCTTGAGAGATACAATTGGCTGATTTTGTCTATTTCCTACCTTAATGGATGACACCTGTAAAAAAAGTAAATCTATTTTTAATAGCATAGTCTGCCTAAATGACCCAATTTCAGGAAGAGTGCACTTTCATGAATATTTATTTAATATGAAAACACTAAAGTAAACTAGAAACTACATTCTATAAATAAAAACAGCCCAGAGAGTTAAGCAGTGATAGACTGTATGATATGAAAGCTAATTTAGTATTGCTTTATGCGCAATACTAGTGTGTAACTGTTACTCACAACAGCAGTCAAGAGGTCTTTTGTTACCTTTGCACAGGCAGCTTCTGGCTACCGAGGAGTATTTGAAGCAGATACCATGTTTTAAACATGTATTCTCATAGTTTGCTGTAAAGAAGAAGAACCAATTTTCTTTTGTCCGTCTATATAATTCTTAATATTCAATGTTAGTAAGAATTACCATTCGCATTTCAAGTATGTTTAGACTGGAAGGTGCTTTTGAGAGGGCATGCAGAGACGGGTCCCTGGTTAACCTCCAGATTTTTGTTACTCAGTTTAATTGCATCAAAGTGTTCATATTTTTGCAGACAATTTTCTATAGTGAAACAATAACCAGTGCCCTAGAAGGTGTCCTTAGAAGATGAAATTAATAGCATTAGACAGCATTTGGAGATATGCAGTTATTATGCTCCACTTGCCTATAACTATACTGATAAAATAACTGGCATAGTGAATCTAGGCTTATTCAACTCCCACCAGAATGAAAGGAGTTCTGTAGGCCTACCATGTCATGTGTAAATTTTCTTAGAATAGACACTTTTGTGCACTGCTTCTTTCTAGATATACGAGTAGGATCTGAATGCGAAAAAGATCTAGGAGTGGGTCACTAATGACTGTCACAATACGCATTAGAACTGGATGTGCACTCTTGTGTCTGTTATGCTTATACAGGAGAGGAAGTGATCTGGATCATCAGAAAATCAGCATTAGAGCAGAGCAAAGTATCCTACTCAGATATTTATACCTCTTCCAAGTAATTGTACAGAATGATTTAAAATAGCAAGTATTTAAATAATTTTTATCATAAAACTGTATTGTAGCCAGAAAGCCAATGTATCAAAACTCTTTATCTTTGCTCAGATTATAATCAATTATATTTATCAGTGTTTCCTATAAAATTTTGTAGTTTTTATTGTAAGTTTAGATTTTTTTTATATGTAAGTGTCAACATACCTCATATGAGACCAATGTTGAATTTGATGCTTTATTAATTCAATCACATGTAGTTAAGATTTCTTTCTGTTGTCTTTCAATACAGTAATATACCTTCATTTATGGAATACTCAGCATTTGAGGCTAGGCAACATGTGATAACACTTTTTTTTTCTTTAATTTAAGCAACTCCAAATCATCACTTCTTGTGATTTAAAAAATACCAATTTGAATGACAACATTTATAGGAAGTGTGTGAGAACTGCTTTCCTACGCAGAGAGAAGCTATAGCCAAACCATCTGGTTCCAGTGAGACAGCTCCTGAACCCACTGAATTCTTGTAGGTTCTTTGTAGCTGACTGGCCTGGGAGCCTTGCAGAAAACCCAAGATATTGCAATTAGGTCATCATTGGTAATTTACTGCATGCAAGCTAAGGCTCTCTGTAGTATCTGCTGGAACTCACCAGCTGCTGGAGCCACTTCCTCATGGGGCACTGCTGATCAGATTAGTTTTCTCCTTGTCAAGTACCAATTCCTTGCTCAAGCTATTTTAGTATCCACATAAAGTAGCAAATCTCATCATTTTTTGTCTTACCTTGAGAATATTTTACACACTGTTATTCTCCATGTTTTTAAAACTGCAGGAGGTACAGGAAGAAGGCACAAACATTTGAAGAGCTGGAGAATATGCTTTATAGTGGGAGATTTAAATAGCTCAATCTGTTTATCTTATCAAAAGAAGACTGATAGGTAACATGATTACACTGTGCAAGTAAATTCACAGGAAGAAAATACTGGGTATTAAAGAGCTTTTTTTAATTCAAGCACAGAAACGTGGTAGAAACTAGTGCTTAAACCATATAAAACAATTTGGAATGAGACACAAGTTCTTACAGGTAGGCATCATTACCTGCTGGAGAAAACTCTCAAATTGGAACTCCATGTCTTCTTGTATCTTTAAAATGGATTGGCATATATACTGGCAAACCCCATGTCATTGTACTAAATTAAAGAGTGAGTAGCACATTTAATGACCGATGAGCTACAGGAAACTAACCTAAACATTTTGCGAATATTTCTGGCCTTACCCTTTATGGAATCTACGAAATGCCAAAAATCTTTTCAGTTGGAGACATATTGAGTGCACATGCTGAGTTTGCAAAAACACTCATGCACATGCTGAACCTTAGTGGGTTCCAAGATACTCAAAACTTGAAAAAATGGGGGAGGGGAAACATATTATTTGCCGAGACCTTTAATTTAATTTTTGCATGACATTTTACAGCAAAAATTCTCATGCTAATGTTCAGCATTAGTCTGCTCACCTTTTGCAGCTGGTCATTTGCAGAGGGTCTTGGTTTTTTTCAAACAAAAATATGAAATACTCTTTGACTCCACTGAAGTCAAGGGCACAACTACAAGGAACTATGACAGGGCTGAGATTTCACCCTATTATTTAGATAATATTTTTGTTTTGATATGGACGATGCCTGTGCTTCTCACAAAGATTTTAATATTTTATAGGTTTGCAGATGGAAGGCCTTGGACTGCACAGTTGTGAATGAAAGAAAGGGTAGATTGTGAGATTATCCCTGTGAATACAAGATGGATTACTGTGAAAATTATTATGGTATCTTATTTTATAGTATTCAGTATTTACTTGTCACTTTATTGTTATAAGATCCTGGTAGCACATTGAAATGCAGGACTATGTAAGAATAAACTCTATGTGGGAGCATCTGGTATAGATATACATATTATGAATATTTTTATTTTAAAAAATCAACAAAATAAGAAAACAACTCTTTCTTATTTAACCACTGTACAACTTTTTTTCTAGGTTGTTGCAAGTTTTTCATTTTCAAGTTCCTTTTCTACATCCTTTCTGTCAAACATCCTAATCATCCCAATCTCCCTTTTTTTTAACACAGTCTCAGAGTGATTCATTTGTGACAGTCACAGAAGCATGCACTCCAACACCCACATGCAGGTAAATCTGCTGCGGTGATATATTTTAATTACAGATTTAGTCAGAAGTAATTAAGGTTTTATGTCACAGGGATAGCGGAGAGTTTTAAAAATTCATGTGGTTTCATTCTTTGTGAGTGCGCAGTTTGTGACACAATGGCTTGCAAAACAGGAACGACCCCTTAGTGCTGTTAGATTAATTAATAGAAAGAGAATAAACTTAATGGAGCTAGAAAAGTGCAAAAAATTGTGTTTTTTCCACTGTATATCACACAGATGGAATGGTCGTCCTGGGATTGCGGCGGGGGACAGTAATTGCATTTTAATTACAGTGCTGATGGCTTCTGCTTCCTACCAGATGGAAGGCCCTTTTAAAATAGAGGCACAATAGCAAGCCTCTGCTTATTTTCTCTTCTGATGCTGGCTAACATAAAGTGACACAAGACAAAAGCTATTATGGTATGGTTTGATCAGAAAGACTTTATTCAGTGCTATAAGTCTTTCTAGTATGAAGAAAATCCATTCTCTGCCAATATTAAAAAGGCTTTTCTTCTGTCTAGAAACTAAAATGAAAATATGTAGGGAACTACCTGCTACTTTTATTAGTAACAGTCATAGTTAATCGCATTGTTGCTAGGTTGATAATATTTATAGAAAGAAAGATAACTGAGACTCTTGTTTAGAAAGCTTGGCAAAGATGGTTCACAGGATAACACTATATAGAACAGTAGGATAGACTGAAGGTAACAAATGCAAAGTTTACTCTATGATGTCCTTTATTTTACAAATATTATTGGAAGTTAGGAAACATAAAAGTGCTGATTATTGAGAAACTGATGTTGCAGAGAAGGGTCAAATCTGTAAATAGTGTGAAAATTACATTCAAAGCCATTAAATTGCATAAAGAAGCATACCTTTGTAGATGCACATACAGTATTCATAAGTGAATAAATGAATTATATTTAATAATACTTCACCTTTTTGTCATAGTTTAACTGCTTCTTATATTAGTTTACTTCAGCAAGATGCCCTTCCACTGTCATTGCGTCTTTGAGACTGGCCTCTGTTATTTTTATTGTAAAGATGTATTTGTGAATCTTTTATCTGTGCTTTAAGTCTTGAAAAACTGGAGGCAACTATAAATGTTTGCTTCATAGATAATATATAACTGATTTATTAAGCCACTTCTTTGTGTCAGGGGTCACTCTCTGTAATCTATATGTAAGAAATGCAGCGAGTACCAGACAATAATAGTAATATTATTTAATACTTGTAACAATTAATAAAAATTAGCACGTTGTAGTTCAGAAAGATATGACTTTTAGTGCTCTACTGCCAGTGACTCAACTGTCTTCTAGGCAGTTTCCAATTAACCCACTAGGGTTATCTTCATATTGTTGAGGATTTATGCTTAGAAATGGCACTGAGCAGGCTGTAGAAGGTGCACGCTTAAAGAATATGAAAACAGAGGGAACTGGGAAGAGATTGGAAAGGTCCAGACAAAGGGTTCATACTGTCCATTCTCTACCTCTGTGAATTTGACTACTAAAAATAGTGGAGTATCTCTCGTTGGATTATTCTTCATAAAGGTATATTTGCATATAAGCATTTATAAAACCAGTATTTTTACAGGCCATTAATATACACACGATTTTCTTCCATAACGAATTTATGCCTAATTTTTAACTACTACAGTCCAAAAGGCCACTTTGAGTATTACATTAGATGTTCAAAAAATGAATTAAAGAAAAGCAAATGAAAGGCCAAGTAAAGTATTTAGTGCTTTCCTCACTTTGATGTTCATGAAATTATAATCAGCTAATTTTTTGTAATCAGTTAAAGTGGGAGGGCTTGCAAGCCTGTTGGAAGAAAATCTCAGAATTCTGAGTGACTTCGACAAAACTACAGGAATGATTCAGTAACAAGAACAAAAGGTTGTTAGGAAGGAGAAATAAGTACAAAATGTAAAGTCACTGGTTAGGGAGCTGCAACAGCTGAAAAAAGGAGAGCAATAGAAAAACAAAAACTAAGTTTGAAGTGTTGTAATTGAGTGGCAAATATGGGACATGTTTTTCTGAAATGTCTAAATAGGAGTCGTATTTAAGATATGAGATAATTATTAGTTTGCTTCAGGCTGGTGATGTTAAAATGTATAACCTCTCTTTCTTCAGGTTGTAGTTCAAGAAGGACATGGGTAACTTAAAGTTTCTGAGCAGAGCAGACTAGATATACAATTATCAATGGTTCTTCATATCCTAATATCTTAAGATTTTACTCACAACAAAAGATTTAAATTAGATTGTAAAGAATTTTTTTCTAACTATCAGGTTAATTAGTAAATGGAGCAGACTGTCTAGGTCGTGAAACCTCTTTCATTAGAGACTTTAAAGACATTCTCAAAATTGTACAAGGGATGCGTGGTCAAGATGAAATCAGTGATTTGAGTGTATAGAATGAATATCTGTGAAGGGTCATTTCAGTCTGCGTCAGTGTAAACTTTGTCAGTGTTTATTATTATCTCTTAGGATCCCACAGGTACTCTTTGTGGTACCTTACAGTTCTTTATTCCTTATGCCTACTTGTTTGGCCTTATGCTCTCCCTCTAATTACCTCTGTGTTTTTTAATTTCTGTAAAAATGGAAAACAGCAAAGGCAAAAATATATCTCATGTCCGATATGAGAAATTTTCAAGTATTGAAAATTATATTTCCATTGGGAATTTGTGAAAGTAGTATAAAATGTGAATTTTGCATTGGAGCAGCTTAAAACGTGCTCACAATTTATTCATACTTGACATTCAATTCAGAAAAACACTAGTGTGTTGAAGAAGTCAAGAGAAAAACTGCAAAAGTAATAAAGAGATGGAAAATAATTATTTGCTATAATAGAGTGAAAGATATAAGACCACAGTGCAGCAAAAGAAAACAGGCTGAAAGGTATAAATAGTTATGCTGACATCAAGATTAGCTCATTGTTTGGTTAAATAGTCCCCTGGGTAAGAATTGATCTAGATAAGTAATATCTAAGATTGGGAAAGGTACATGATGATGCCCTGTAAATATTTAAAAGGTAAAAAATGTAAGGGAAAAAAATTGTGATGGTTTTAGAAAACTATTAAAAACTAATGGACTGAAAGAAAATACTGCCTTTGTGCAACATCAGGAAGTTAAAAATATCCAATTACATTTGAGGATGAAGATTTGATCATGAGATCAATAGACTTTAGAATAGTTTTCCAAGAGCAGTGGTGCATAAAAACATAAAGGTCATAGTACGAGGTCAGAAAATTGTCCATCTATAACAATCTCTTGTGGCCATCAGCAGATGTTTACATTAGAAAATAAAAACAGGATGAGAATAAGTAGAAGATACACTACTTAACATTAAAAATCAGAAAGAAGTATTAGTAGAAAAACTATTGTAAAAACTTTTCAGCATTAATGTACCTGACCTAACTGGTTTTTTTTTTAATTCTCTAATTTATGGTCTTAGAAACTGTGATTTCATTATAAAATTGAGTGAAAAAAGTATTCTAGAATGTTCTGAGAATTCTATTTTGGTGACTCATCATGTTGGTATATGGTGATGCTTCGTTTTGTGAGAACACTGCAGTAGAGATTATTCCTTATTATTCCAGTATCAATACACATTTTTGTTTTTAATTGTAAATCTGTTGTTAAACACACATACTAGGAAGACATCATATTTACTCCAGCTTCTCTGGAAACAACTGGGAGAAGTATTTACTCAGTAGACAGCAAGATTAGACTTATTACTAAAGAACAAATAACAGTGACAATTAGTATGATTTGAAACTTAGAGTAGTTCCTTCCAGGAATGATTCAGTAAAATGCATAGTAGTTACTATGATGTTTCATTGTGAAACTGAGGTTTATAGCATTATTTGCAAAGATCTGAAGTGGCTGAGAACTCCGGAGTATGAAGCTTCTTAATTAAAGACATTTTTACAGCTGTATTATTTTAGGGATTAAAATTATAAAATACTTTCACATGTTATCCACAGTCTAGAGGACAAAGATGGCTTTAAACTTGCAAGAATTAATATGCAGTTTTTTATGTGAAATTTACCACTAACCACCATAACACTTGTAATTGCTTCATACGATATACATCTAATGTTTTCAGTATTTATATTTTTGTGCTGAAATGACTATGGTGATCTATCTTTCTAGATTTTGAAATACAAAATCATAACTTTCCTTTTATTCTAACATAGAATGCATTTGCATAAGAAATATGTAGATCCCAAAAGGTTGAGGCAACGTTAGCAGAGGTGCTGGACATTTGTGTTAAACATCTATTTGAATTGTTCATATTATATTTCAGATCATAAATAGAAGATTTATCTAGAAACTATGGTAATAGGTGCTATAGAAATTAGTAAAAAGAAACAAATATTTGACATGTGTATGTCCATATTTAAGCAATTGATGTTTTCTGGCACTGTTTTAAATTTCTACATTGTAGAGAAAGTTTGCCAGCAAGGAACAGAAGGAGTATTGACTTTTTACTATAATGACATTTCTATCAAATTAATTATAAACTTGGGAAATACTAATCTAATTGAAATAATACTGCTAAAAGAAAAATAGTTAGGTTTTTTTTTTTCTTGACAGTTTAATGGCTCACAGAAAGTGAAAGGCTTGGAATACAAGCGTATTAGAGAAAATAATTGCTGGTATTATAATAATTCATATGACTATTGTTGAAAAATATTAAAAATATCTATTTACCTATAAAAATCCTTGTGACAACTGTGGAAAGAATTTATTTTTTCTAATAATAATAATAAAAATAGAGAAAAATGTATGTGGTTCTCATTTTATTATCACAAGACATGTTGCTCAGCAATCTATCATATATATAAAATTTTGTCCTGACAAAATAAAGGTGGCAATAACTGAATTAAAGTGCAATTCACCTTTCTGTCATGTTTGTAGTCACCAAATTGAAGAAAGAGCATTCTAAAATAGAATACATTGTTTAAATTAAAAATGGAGATACTTAGATTCGAATAATGTTTCTATAAAGGAATAGAGGCACCAACTTGTTGGTTTCAGGTGCTCAGCTGGAATACACTGCTTCCAGGGTAAAGGCCAGAAGCTTTAGGTGGTGAAGCAGGGGATGCTCAGCATCTCCTAAACATAGGATTTAAATGTAGAATGGTGCAAATGAACACTTCTATTAAAACACAGTAGACATACACAGAATTGGAAGAGCAGTTTGTGCAAAGTAATTATGGACAAAAAGACAGTGGCATGCACCTTGTTTGCACCTTTCGTGAAGGTAGCAATCTGAAAATGATGCCCTCCAATGTTGATCCTGTTTTCTTTGCAAATGGAAAATGTGATACTGAGAGCTCTTGACCCAAAAAGGCTCCTTCCAGTATTCATGGCATCTTCTGGCTTACATTTGAAGATTTTGTTAGCAGTCTGCTAAAAGGCATTAAGTTGGCCTTTATCATCTTTTTTTAACATCAATTGTAAATAATGACTGCATACAGACTGGGAAAGAATGTAGTTTAGACTAAGTTTAGTAAGTGGTTGATTTTTGAATCAGGTAATTTAGTTATCTCTTTAACCCCTGAATGACGTAGGATGATCTTAACTTTTTGCCTAATGCACAGCACAGTTTACTGAAGGTTTTTAGGGGGATGAACTGAAATCTTTCTCCTCACCATGAGAAAACCACAGAGCTCCTTAGTGACTGTCACTGAATATTCATTTCCGTTCAAGTCGTGCATATGTTAAGTTATACTTTATAAGAGGACTAGCTTGTGCACTGCAGCACTCAGTTTCAGTCCCAGCATTGCTCCCCTTGGTTTATCTTCTTTCTTGAACACTCACAAGAATAAGGGAAGAGCATATGGTCAGCACAACAGGGCTTCGAAGCCTTTGCCTTCTGCATCAGGGCATCTTTGAATTTGTGAAAGGGGACACAAATTTCATTTTGAACAGCGACTGGATGTGGTAAGCATTAACTGTTCATACTTTCTTGACAAGTGATCTAAAAACAGGTTGAAGTGTAACCTGTTAATGTCTGAACAACACTAACAGCTCCTGACTTTTGCTCAAGGCTGCTTTGGGCCTAAGAAACTGGTTGACTGACTTTAAATATTAGGATTCATTTCTATACTGTAACTGCATTAGATTCAAGAATGGGTTGAGGTATCTGGAACTGGATTAGTTTCTCTGTAGGTTGTGTGTCGGACCGTGTGAAAAAAATTACACCACTAGAGAAAACTGTATGAAGCTTGTTTTTTGTTAGATTTACAAGAAGGAAAATGATTGGTGCTGCTCTAGTATTTACAACCTTCTCTTGAGAGACAGACAAAAATTGCTTTTTTCTGCCTGTGGGTAGGTGGATAATACTGAAAGAATTTGAGTTTGGTTCTTAACTATAAAACTCTAAATTCTTTGCCTTATTCCAGAGCTGGATGTTGGAAGCAGAGCTCTTTGCCACAGTGGCATACTGTGATTGAGATCTGCACACACTCTTTACCATTAATCTTGTGGTTAATCTTGGATTTTTAAAACTATAGGTATGGTTGACTATCTCTCCCTGTTCAGGAGTTAGCTTTCTGCAACTTTTTCTAAATTTCTGGTTTTACTCTTTTCTCTTAAAAAGCTTTGTGTGTATAAAGATGCAAAGCACATTAGAAGGGAGTGATTTTAAAAGCAGGTGATTCTTCTGATACATTATAGAGAACTGTATTTCACTTGTAATTGCAGTATTATGTACCCATATATCAACTCCACCCATATATCAAACACTTGTGTTTATGGTATAAAAGTATTATCAAACTGTTTTTCCCATGTTCTGTATAAAATATATTACTGTACTATAGCTACATGTTATTTGTTTTTATAATCTTTATCACATAGTAAAGATTGTGTAAGAGTTACACAGAAATGTCTCTTTTTATCCAGAAATACATTTATTTAGATATTCATTTGCAAGTTCTCCATATGTTGATTCATCACTGAAGCAGGCAATACTCGTGTAAAGGAGGCCTACATAAATAATACTGTAAATATATAAAATGCATTTATCAGAGAGTAGCTAAATGAACCCTGCATAATAAGAAAATGATAAACTACATTGTATTAATTGCTAAAAGCAGTGATTCTATTTGACAAAGCACTGAATTGAGACTTCGATCATATTCACTGGCTAGAGCAAATTTGCTTATCAGCTTGCCTCATTTTCCACATCTATATAATGGGAAAAATGTTATTGACTTTCTTTGTAAAGCAGTTTTAAGATTTAATGCTGAATAATGACATATATGAGATATGTATTGTTTATAATGTAATGAACAGAGAAATACAAAATCAAAGTGACAGTTTGTGTTTAGAAGCTACCTAGACTAAAGATTTGCAAGCCATCAGGTGCGTGCATTCCAGATTTATGGCCTTTAAAAACCACTGATAGAAATTTAGAGTGCTTAAACTGAGGAATCAATAATAACAGGAACCACATAGCTATGATGTTCATGACAGAACACAGAGAGAGGACTGTAGCTCCGTACCAATGCCCTGAATGGCTTTCAATTTATTCTTCAGTCCAAATAAGAACTGTTCCATTATATAAATCATGTTTAAGTTCTATACAGCTTCTGATGGTTATAAGTGTTGGCTATATTTTACTTAGATTTACACATGGTGAAGAATTAAGATGTATTTGTCTACATTGTAAACACAGTGGTTGTAACGCTCATTTGAGAAATAAAGTAACAGTACATAGGTAAAAGATTAATTTTTCTTTATTTACTCTTGGTACTCTGATCTGCCATCGTGTCACACAGAATAAATATGACTGTGTGTGAATCCTGTAGAATTACAGGTACAGTATATCATTCTCTTGTCCAAAAAACATTTTCCATGAATCATTTCCATACTGCTCATTCCCATGTCCTACTCCGTTCAGTCAGGGTGGCTTCTTCCAGAGACTGTAAGGGGTGCAGAGGAATGAATTTAACGTAGGGACACAGCAAAGACTGGTGCTGTCTTCAAAGAGGTTCCAGGTGATGTATCCATTACTATTAGAAATAAGCAAGTAAATTTTCCAGAGAAATCTAGCTCATGAAGGGCTGAGAGAAAATAATCTTACACATCTCATTTCTGAATAAAAATAACCCTTACATCTTCACCTACCATGTCAAAGAGAAGTCCAGAAAAGATGCAGCTTCCTAAGGATAAGCACATATGTAAAAAAGACTTCAGTCTTAGAATTCAGAAGAGCAGATTTTGTCTGTTCAGGAACCTGCCTGAAAGAATCTGATGGGTTACAGCCCTGTAGAGAAGAGGCACCCAGAAGACGTAGTCGATTTTCAAGGATCACGTTCTCCAGATTCAGGATCCATCCATCCTTGCAAGAAAGACATTGTATAAAGAAAGGAATCCTGTATGGATGGGAAAGTTGCTCATGAGAAACCTCAAATGTAAAAAGGAAACACAAGAGAAGAAGGAAGAAGGGATGGATGTCTTGGGAGAAATATGGGGACTGTTTGAATATGCAGGGATGTTTAAGAAGGCTGAACACCACCTGGAATTGAATCCGTCCAGGGACATGTGGGGCAATGAGAAAGGTTTCTGTAAGTACTTCAGCAGTAAAAGGAAGATGAGAGAAAATGTGGGTTTGCTGCCAAATCAGACAGAGGATGTGATGATAAAGTTCACAGAGAAGGCCAACGAATGTTGACCTTCTCAGTTGTTCGGTCATTGGAGAGACTGATTTTCAGGAATTCTAGCTCCCTGAGGGTGATGGTAAATTCTGGAGCAAGAAAGGCTGAAGGTGGAGGAGGAGGAGGATCAGGTTAGGGGAAATTTAAACTAATTAGATTCGGAGGGCAGTGAATCTTATCAGTGCATATAAATATCTAATGGGAATGTGTAAAGAATACAGAGCGAGGTTCTTCTCAATGATGCCCAGTGAAAAGATGAGAGGACACATATTCAAACTGTAATTACAAGAAAATTCATTTAAAAATAATAAACAACTTTTTTCTTTTCTACTGTAAATCTGGTTAAAGACTGAAGCAACTTACCCAGAGAGACTATGGAGTCTCCATTTCTAGAAATGTTGAAAACTTGACTGGACATGGTCTTAAACAGTCTTCTGGAGCTTTTAGTTCAATTAACTCACATACTGCATGAATGTTCTGAAGTTAATGATAATAAATACTAAACATATTCTTTCACAGGTCTTCAAAATGTAGATTCTCTTATGCACATGCTCTTTCTAGCATGTTATCTCTTAACATGACCAGAATTTTGATAATATCAGTAATCACAATCAATTATTGGTCAAGCTGTAATAGCGATTACATTAACTTTCACATAGTGTTGCATTTCCAATAATAAAGGCTTACAGCAGTTATTTATATGAAATATCCATACCAGGTTCCTGTACTGTATTTATCATTAGGTTCCCACAGAGATGAGACTGTAAATGTAGAATTCTAAGATTTGTACCAGGTTTTATTAGAAAGCATATTAGAAGGCTGAAAGGACTTTCAGCATTTTGACTATGTTAAAATACTCTGTCGATTTTCTGTGTGGTTACTAAGATTAATTGCCTTTTCTGTGATTCAAAGAGTACTCAGCCTGTATGTGAATTTTCTGTATATACATGCATATTGCACAGCAGTAAACTGTAAACTATTTTGTCCACTGTGCATAATTTCCAAAGCATATAATCCCAATATTTTTTGTCTCCTTAAATAAAAGTTGAAGTGAGAAAAACAGGGAAGCCGGTAGACAATGAGAGTCTGATTTCACCTTCCCTTTTCATGCAGTATGTATGTTAGTTTCTTGCTGTAACTATGGGCAAGAGAAGTGGAATGAGAACCATTTTCCTAGAGGAGGGAGATCTGATTTTTTTTCATACAATCTATATGTTTGTTCTGATGCCTATTTCACAATACAGGAATGGAAGGCAGGATATTTGCTTTGCTTGTTTTGGTTGCAGGCATCTAACTTGCTTGTTTTTCTAGTTTAAGAAATATGTGTATGTTTAGTAGAATTCTAGTCAATGTAAATGTTTTTTAATGCAACCGTTACTTAAAATTCAAATACCTTCTTACATTCTTACAAATATTGTGCAGAGAATTCAGGGATGTTTTAATCCTTGCCTCATTGAAAAGAGTGGGAATTAGGAAGTCAACAAGTCTTTGCAGAACTAGTCTTAAATCCTTAAATATTATTATATGGTAGGATAAAACCATTAAATACAGAAAATAAAACAGCTGGGTCCAAATGCTGCTGTTATTTGCCTTTTGTGTGATGAAAGTACTGAAATTGCATAATGGACAATCCTTTAATTCTTTTAGTCCCTAAATGTACATGAACTTGCAGAAAAATCTACTACAAACTCATAGGAGACATTATAGAGTTCTGGGTCTTGTGCTTAAACACAAAGATCATATTGCCTCATTTAACTTATGAAGGTACTAAGATTAATTAAATCAATTACTTGGCATCTCAGTCTGCAGCCTGGTAACAAGGATGTCTCAGCTATGTCTGTAGACTCCATCACTGAATTGTCATAACGTATTTTAGTTTTGCTATATACTTTTTTGAAGCCCAATACGTTACTGCTTCTACTCTCCTGAAAAAATTTAAACCATGAAGTACCAGTGTTTAAGTGTTTGGTGTATGTGTGTTCATGTCAATTTTTTTGTTATACATAATATTAGTAGGCCATGCAAAGTGGTATAGTAACTGCTCATAAGAAGTCACCAATTATTATTGGTTATTACATAGTGAAATACAACAATTTCCCTCTATATTTAGTTTAGGCACTGAAGCAGAGAAATAGATAACTTTTGTCTCAAAAGCAGACTTGGTGATAGATGCACAGAGAGAGAAGCTGTTGTCTGATTTTCAGAGGTTGTCCCAATGTATTAGCATCTGAGCCTGGCTTTAAATTCGGAATTGAGGCTAAGCAGTACAGAATATCCACGAACAAGGGAAGGTGAGCTAGGCTGTATTTCTGCATGCTGCATCATTGACAAAATTGATTAGAAGTTCAACTGCAAAACATTTTTGCTGTTTGAGATGCAGTCAGGAAGAGCCAGCTTGTTATTCAGACACAAGGCTATGTTTACATGACTAGCAGTAAGAGGAGTTACCTCTTTAACAGTGAATTAAACAAGTAGATATGGACTTCATATGGACTTTGATCACTGAAAGACAATAAGCATGGAACTCCACAATGCTAATTCTTCACCTTTGCACCTGTACTCTGAAAACCACTGGAAGACTGCTTATGGTAATGAAGTTACTCTTCACATTATAAAACACTGGGGAAAAAAGTTAAAGCAAAGTTGTTTCTTTGAAACAATGTGGGAGTGTAAAGGAGGAAACATCCTGTTTCTTCAAGTTGTGAAATATACCACATTTCAAAGTACTACCAGCTTTTTAATAATTTAAAACCCACTGAAGCATCTCACCTTTAAAAGTTAGGCTACCTACAGTTTTAATTTAACTATCTGATAGGATACTGCTTTGTTCTAAGAGGGAGGAAAAGTTTAAGCAGCTGGTTTTGAGAGCTTCTTTGATTGTCTTAACAAGACTGATATAGTAGGAAATTGCAACCAGGTGATATAAAAGAAGGGTGGGGAAAGCAGTGATTTGGACTTGAATAGTGTTTTGCCTTGGTATGCCTTCTTGCAGAGAAGGAGAATTTTCTGTCTTGTTAATGGTGAGTCACTTTACACTTATAATGATAGCCTATAACTGATGAAAAGGTAAAAGATATGCAAAAAGGAGGTAGGACAAATAGTGGATATGGAATGTACCTCTGAAAAGCAAGAGGAGTACTTATGGACTGCTGTGGTACTGGTGTGGTTATTGTGCTGTTGGTTACCCTCGAGAGCCTGCATAGTTGTACAGTCTTTAAATGCATAATCTCATGTTGCTTTCACATAGGAGATAAGAATTTAATGAGTAGTGATCTGGTATTTTGTTTTATGATGTTCAGTGTATGGTCCCAGGCTACAGTATATGCTGTTTATTATACAATATTTAAATGCTGTGCTGAAGGCAGAATAATTAACTTTCTCATGGGCTTTTCTATAGCACTCATGGTAAGACTGGAGTGTCTTACAATGTGAAGTAAATTGCCACAGTAATGCATGTCTGTTGAGGAGAAACTGTTTCTGCTCCGATGCACAGACAAATGTTAGGCATGTGTCCAGTTTGAAGCATCTGAGTCTTGATTTCTTTGAGCACTTACTAGTGTACAATATTTCGTTTGATGTGTAGTTCCTATTTTCTTCAGTTGCAGCTGAGACTATTTAGCAAATCTCAAATTGAAAAGATAATACAAATACAGAGCACTTGTGAGAATCTCCTGTTTAGGTTGCTTTCACTGTGTTTGAAATTTCTGTTGGAGGGGAGCATTGTGTGCAGCTGTATTTTTATATAAGTGGGATCTTTTGCATGTCTGATCTCATGTTTAGGGTAAGATGCAGTGATTTACAATGCCCACATGAGGCAAATGTTTGTAATTATTTAAGGCCTTTACTTAGTTGGGGCAGGTGAGTAAAACTATGGAAGAACTTCCAAAATTTCCTAAGAATGTGGGAGCCTGGCTCCCACTTTCAAAGGCATGTAAATAGCTTATGCGCTTAGGTGCTTTCAGAAAATTACTTTCTCTTTTATTCTACAATAAAGGTGATGAAATAATACGTATATCATTGTTTAAGGACAAAAATATCTAATTTGGAAGTTACAAGCATCTAAATTTTAGCAATATTTCAAAATTTAGTTGAAGGCTATTAAAGAAGCATAGCTGAACTAGATAAATGCAATGTATCTGCCTTGTGAACAATATATAATGATAACTTCTTTATCTATTATGTAACAAAACTGAATATTTTAGAGAAAGCGAATACATTTGAGACAGTGTTTTTAACTTTACTGTTGCTGATACCACCAGAATTTTTCAACCTTATATTCTCATCTCAAACACTGAAATAAATCACCTTGTCTGAGGGGGTCTACTACTTATTTGACTTGGAAAAATAACCTTTCAACTTGTAAGTGAACATCTCATGCTGTTTAAAATGCTGTATTGAGTATAATGGAGGCAAAGGCTTGTGTGGTGATGACCTAGAACTACTGGTCAGCATTACTATAACAACACAGTAGAGTTTTCAACTAATTATTTATTAAATTGCTGCATGTAATTTAGTGTAGTAACATTTATTACTGCTAACAGTTTAATATAAAGAAAATATATGAATTCCTTTTCAAAACTGCATGGCAAAGGATGAAATACAGGCAATAGCACTTGTGAAACTGAAGAACATTTTCCTAATCAGTAACTAATTCATATGATGCAAATATGTGCTTGATTTTAAGTCTCTTTCTGTAGTGCTTTTTTTCCCCTGTTCCAGATTTCATGCACTTGTTATTGCCCTAATAAACTTCTATTTGCTGTAATTCTTCTCTGAGGTATTTGAGGAATATGCTAATAGAGAGTAAAGCATAATGTTTTATCACGAAATAAATAAATTACATTAACATAAAGCTCTGTTTGAACCAGCTTTTGATTGTGAACTAACCTGACATCTCCAAACTCACTTTTGCAATATCTTTCAGTGTTTGTGGTACTGAATTGACTACATTTGTACTGTTACTCTCTTATGAGTCTGAAAATCATTAAATCAACTATACAATGTAGCAGGAACTAAAGGTTTTCAGAAAAATATAACAGACCTTCATTTTGTCTGCTCTGTCTCTTTGCATGACAACATTCTTGCATTTTGCCTGTTAATAATAAACTGTGTTTAACTGAAATGTACAACCTGAAGACTTGTCTGATCTTGATTCAAAGATATTGCTCAAGGGAGGAAATAATTAAGAGATTGGGTAATTTTCCCAACTTTTACATGTTAAATTAGAAGAAAAAAGGCCAGGCTCATAAGAGCTGTCTGGCTTCAGCTTCCACATATTTTTCTAACAGTCATTTAGAAGGAAGTATTTATTTTTCGTTTGGAGAGCTTTAATATGCTGTATTTGCATCTCTTCTCTGTCCTTGTCTACACTGGCAAAGCTGCATGTGATAAGCCCGAGTGCAATTTTATTATAAAGCAGTGCTACTGTCCTGTAAGAGATGTGCTTGAAATGGGTACCTGATGCCAGTTCTGTAGTAGAAGAAACTACCTTGGATAAAGGCCAGAATGTAATGTAAAACTCTTTGTACACAGTGCTAAATGCACTGTAATTCAGGCTCTGTGAAATAACACTTTATGTCATGGTAACTTCTTGGTCTATGCTTGTCTTTAATAGTTTTTTGTTTGAAAGTACTGAGCTCTAAGAGTTTTGCTGTAAGGTGCTTCCAACTTTCAGATCACTTAGGGAATTCAGTTTCTGCATCCACTTTAAAATAGGAATGCTAGAATGATATATGCAGCCCAAATATTGGGCTTTACAGTATCTTCTATAGAATTAAAGTTTTAGGTCTTATTTTATTTCTTATTTCCCCGTTTATGCATTCAAGGGTCAAATTTACTCTTTCGCAGCAACGTGTGGAGGTCTAATATTGAATTGCTCATCCAGTATGAATGCCTAGTGTTTCCTAGATCTCCAGTTTCTGCAATATGAGATATATATATAAAAATATATAAAAGTTTAGTTCCTTATGAATGTTTGTGCAGGTAAAAAAATTATATCATTTGATGTGTACATGAGCCAAACCAGATGATTTTGGTAGCTTCTGTAGCTGTCCTGTCCTTTGCATTATTTTCTCGTGTTGCCTGCAAAGTCTGTTGGCAGACTGCATCTCTGCATTCAGATGGATGGTGAGTATGCTCACCATCAGGTTGCAAATCGATCATTCCAACACTCCTTTAAAACTGCCAAAAGGTTTCACAGAGTTATTACCAATAGAGAATCACTCTCAAGTTAGTTTCATGCAGTATGGATTAAAACAGTTTTTAAAAGTTTAAGTATATTACATGTGAGATTAACCAACCAATCACGCTTTTAGATTAAAATAATAAGATCAGTTTTGACAAGTCTCATTTTCCACAAAATCATTTTAGCTGGCATTATTTATGTTCCCTACTTTAATTCTTTATCAATTTAATCCCCTGTCAGCTTCTTCCTCTAACCTACTTGGGATTGATAGGGTCAACCTGAGTCAACTGCCTTGCCCTTTATGAATATTTGGCATGGTCTTCTAAGACTGTAAGAATTTAGGTGTCCCCTCCAGCACTTCCAGATTTATTAAAAGCACCACTTGGTGCTAGGCCAATCAGGTGTCTTTATAAGTCTAGAGGTCATAAGTTTTTTCAAGAGTCGGTGACTGAAAGAATATTTATCCGAGTAATTGTAGGTTGACACTCTAAAGCACAAAAGGTGGATCACTTGGTTAGACCTAGGCAAAACCGTATAGAACCCAAGATGGGATTCAGGTTGTCTGGCCATTATGGATTGTATTGTTTATTTTCATTAGTATCTTCTGTGACGTTTGGGACTGATTCCAGCACTGAATTTCCTGATGATTCTACGGACTACAGGCAAATAGTGGTTTCCAGCAACTCCATCTAAGATAACAAATACCTGTCATGTGTTCTGCTATCTCTAAATCTGCATTTACAAGATTTATAATAGGCAGTTGTTAATTTTGTTTGCTGCAGCTAGCTTGCTGAAGAGAAATGGGTAGGAAGGAAAATAAATTCTGTATTTGCTGCAAAGTGAAGAAAGTGCAGGAAAGCACAATTTCACCAGTCTTTTATCAGCGAGTCTGCTGTGATTTGGCCTTAGCATAATTCATTCCTGTCCTGACAGTGATCAATCTTCTTTTTGGACAATGTTAAATTCATCATGTCTTTTTCTCCTTGCAGACCATTAGGGAATTGCTCTAGAAATATAGTTTATAATATCACTTACCCATGCAATGCCTACAATAAAGTTATCTTCGCACACAGGATGAACATCTTGACTCTGTGTTAATGGCAAAATTGTAATTTCATGTAAATAGGGAAAGGACTTTTCACTAAACTTTAATTCATTCTCAGGCTCTTCAGTTTACAAGGAAGAAGAGA
Source organism: Coccyzus lansbergi (assembly GCA_033558105.1). Taxonomy (NCBI): domain Eukaryota; kingdom Metazoa; phylum Chordata; class Aves; order Cuculiformes; family Coccyzidae; genus Coccyzus; species Coccyzus lansbergi. The sequence goes on along the minus strand of JAUMJK010000784.1, from coordinate 858,183 downwards.
AGATGGCCTCTTAATGAAATTGAATTGACTCTCTTTCTTCTTCAGATGGAAATTGTAATTGCCACTGACCAGTCTTGAACATGCTTATTTTTCTAAACCATTCACAATTACAGTGGGTAAAGGATTGCTGCAGCAACATTTTGTCTCCCTAAGGTTAGCTTAGGGAACCACACTGCAGAGGAAGTTGTATTCTGGCCATCTCTTGTCTTTTCCTTTTGTGACTCCTATGTTGTTTTGTATTTATATTCAGGTTTTGAGAGAATATTGGTCCAGTCTGTTAGCCCATGGCAGTGGGCAGTTTTCATATGTGGAACACATGGAGAGGGGAAAAAAATGAGAAAAAAATACAGTGGCAGAGATGTATTGCTAGATTTTGAGATAAAGTTTGAGTATCGCTAGGTGGCAATTCTTATTTTCTTATTGGAAAAAAGTTGAATATATTCCAGTATAATTGTTGATTTCTCATTACTGGCTGGCATATTACACTCTTAGAGCTGAAACACTTTCTCTCTTTTCCATGGAAAGATTTATTTTTTTTTAAAGAGGAGGAAAAATGACATGTTTTTACTGTATTAGGTGCCGAATGTGTATTATCATGGAATGGTTTGAGTTGGAAGGGACCTTAAGGATCATCTAATTTCACCTCCCCCCATCATGGGCAGGGACACCTCAGACTGCTCATTTATAATAGAACAGAACTTTATTTTAAAATTTTTTTTTTTTATTTTTCTTAAAATGATTTTGAAAACATTAGAGGCCCTTAATGAGTTAAATACCGGAGTCAAGTACTGCACAAGCTGGCTGAGTCACTTTGTGTATTCTTAACAAGAGTTCAAGCAGAATGCTGATTATCAGAATTGCTTTTCAATGCTAGGACAGAAGTTTAATCTCCTATTCATGTTTAAAAAAAAGTTGAACTATATTTAAGAACATCTGAGGAGTCACCTTCTGAAGCTATGATTCAAATTACATTACAGCCAAGTCTGTTTTTTATGAAACGATGTGCGTGTGCTTTTCCTCATGTTTCCCCCCCGCACCCCCCTCCCCAGTGTTCCACTGTGCATGTTTCTGTTTTATTTTGCCATTGATTCTGCAGAACTACTTAGACATGCTCATATGAGCCCACACAATGTGAGGTAGGTGCAGCAAATTGCACAATCAAATCCATTAAATAGAATTGCACTTCCATAACAAAATATGACAGCTGTCATTTAAAACCAAGAATTCCTTTTCCCAAAAGGATATTTTATTCTGAGACAACATCAAAGAAGATATCTCATCAAAAAAGACTGAAAACCAGAGAATATAATGGAGGTTATTTTAATCTAGTTTAATCACCTGAACAAATAAATGGCTTGCATATGAATTGGTTTGTATCTTTGGTGCTGTAAAGGAGGGGAAGATGATTCCTAACAAGTGTCCCACACTTCTGTGACATTAAATTTGAAATGTAAAATGGGTTTTGGAATTTTATTTTGAGCATTTAATATGATTCATGCAGAATCTCTATGCTAAAAACTCTGTGTGGCATAGACTTAAACCTCTTCATGATCATTTGTACTGTGTGTAGATTACCAGGACATATTCCAACACAGACCTATGCCTAATTTATCTTTTGCAGAAAATCTAAGGTAGTCATAGTTAGAACACAAAGTGAACTTTATTCTTCATTTTGGCTTTCTCAAACAGGTTGTAAATAAAGTAATCCTGAAGCTCTGTACAGCAAAACTCAGGCTTCCAAGCATAGTCAGTGGCATTTTTATTCCATCCAAAATGTTTTATGAACAACCATTATGAAGTGCAGATTACACTGAATTCTGCACAGGTGTATAAGCTTCTGGTGAAAGGCAGCAGAGTAAAATCTGGCTAGCTAGCAAGATAAATTTTTAGTAGTTAAATTATGCAAAAGAAATAAATATATATGTAACTAAAAACTTCAGTGGGAATGATATAGTAGACCAAAAGGATATATGGATGGAAGTTGCTAAAAATGTAAAAAAAAAAATAGAACCTTCTCAAACCGAAGCAGAAAAGCTATTGGAGAACTGAAAAATATTGGCAGTGTAAATAGATAAGGTAGTAACAGAGAAGCTAAAAAAAAAAAAAATCACATTCAAGGAGGTTACAGAAGTTACCATATCAGAATCTATGGTTTATTCCAAGGATCTTGAGTTCTCATGAATTTCTTCATGCAAAGTCCCACTGGATTAACATTTGGGATATATTCTACAAAAGAAGGACATTATTTCTTCAGATTTTCAAAATTTACCTCACAATTGTAAGTAAAAACTAGCCTAATTTAACTGTATTAACTTCAGTGGGATGTCTGCTAGTGTGGAGACTGCTGTACAAAGATTGCCTCTGTTAATAGAAGGAAATTATTTATTCCTGTGAACACTTTCAGAATCATAATGGACTTGACTGTCCATTTGAATCTCTCTGAACAAAAGACAAGATGCAAGTATTGCTGGTGCATGTTAACCCCTCTGATTCAGAGCTTTGTTTTACTGAGGCTTGCTCAGGTCCTTAGTGCTGGGGTAATTTTTGCCTCAGTGCATGAAAGAAGTTTTTCATAGATTATGTGTGGAACTGTCTTACAATAGCAGAGCTCATACCCTTGGAGGCTAGACCCTGCTATGAAAATTAGAATATGAATTGACAAGTATTAGGAAAGAAATATTCAAGCTATGGAATTTGAAGAACCTCTAGCTTTGTTAAATAATAATTTATTTAATTATAAAACATCAAATGGCTGAGATTAGAAAGAACCATTTTGAAGTAGTTTATTTTTAAAGATATTCACTTCTGACAGCTGCATATTTGTTCCTGTCACTCTCCTCAATATTAAATTTCATGTCTCTAAATGATGTGAGTAGGTTTTATTTTTCTCAGTCAGAGCCTTTAATGTTTGTTATTGATTTGCACTAAAAAAAGGGAACAATGAAAGGCTTCTTCAGGATACTTGAAATCTGATCAATTTTTTTGCTTTTATATTGGAAATACAATATGCCTATTACTCCAGGATATGTGTCTCTAAGTGCAAGTGGTCGGAGCATGCATAATAATTTCCTGTCTTATTTGAATGTATAGGCTCAGCATCCATTTTTTTTTTTTTTTTTTTTTACAAATGCTGACACCCTGAAGTTAAGTAGGCCAGCACGGCATTTTGAAGTAGTAATTTACGTTGCAAGTAAAGCGTTATTGAAGTTAAGTGTTTCATAACTAACTTTTTCATGCACATTTTTCAAGTACTCTGCCTGATATTTGTAAGTACAGTTCTAGCACATGACAGTTTTTAGAGCATACTCAATATGCACATATCTAATAGATGAATGACAGTAGGAGATGAAGAAGGCAAACAAATGGGTTTCTTCAGTCACTGTTTTAGGACTGTTGGAACATATTTTTACCTTTGTTTTGATTCAATTTTAATCACTAAGGGAGAGAACTTCTTTTTTTTTAAAAAGGAGATCTTCATTGTGTGTCATATGGGTAATGAAATAGGGAGGAATAGAGAGTCAATACAGGACTGTTCAATTCTAAATTTCTGTTTTCACCAAGTCATAACCTTCCAATACTCATTTCTGTAAGGTAAAATGAGATATGCTTATTCTTGTTCCAAAGGGACTTCTTTGTACTGAAAGCGTAAACAGAAATCATAAACATTTTATGAGAGTAGAAAAAATATTTAGATATCAGCTATTTTTTGTATGACAATGTGCAGGTAGAACAAGCTTTTACAAATGAGCAGAGGGAAGGGAAGAATGAGGAGTGCATGAGTGCCAAAATATGTAGCTGTCTCTACCTGCTTGGAAGTAGAACGTAGATGAGTATTTTTCCTTAAACTTGTCTCCTCTAAACAACTGTGAACTAAGTTGATGACTCAAGTTTTGGTACTGACTGGGTGCAATGTAGGCTTCTGGTACCTCTCCTTTGGTTGCAAGCTCTGGATGGTGTTATAGGAATGAGTATATATGTGTCTGTGAGTTGTCCAGTGTCCTGCCATACAGGGGAGGGTGGTTGTTCTGAGAAGGGAAAACACTGCTTCCTTTTTAATTGAAGTAACTCATAAGTAAGGAGGGAGGGTGTCAAGCAGTTTTGTACAAAAGAATTTTGGGCAAAGAGTCCCTCAAAGTTTCATACAATAAACTTTAAAATGTCTAGCACCGGGACTTTACTACTGGGCAAATGGAATTACGTAGTAATATATCTCCATAATTTTTATTTTTGAATACTATTATGCAAGAGATGTTATTTCATGCTTTGTTTAATTCCATTAGTCTGTCTTGGTTCTCAGCCCCACGTTTTAGAGATGGCTACTAAAGATGCCATATTTCATTATGAAAGTATCATAGTTTGGGATTATTTATTTCACCTATAACATACTTGAAATAATATGTATCTTTCATTGTATCTCAAGGATTGGGCACTATTGCTTAGTCCTACTGTATAAATTCCTGCTGATCTTTAACTGCTTCAGTTATCTGTTTCCACACAACTGTCTGCCTTCTTTCATGATATTCCTTATACTTGTTTTGTACTCCTCTCTGTTAACTCCCTTCATAACTCTTGTTCTAGGTCCTCCCAAGCAGTGATACAATCCCTGCTGATGAAATTTGCACTTCATCTTGAAAGCTGGACAGCTGTACTTATTTCTTTGTTAATAGGGCTCTAGGTTTTTATTATCACTCTAGAAATAATGAGGAATTTTAATTTTCCTTTAAAATAGAATAGCCATAAAAAAAGTGTTAAGTAAAGAATTTGTTTTTAAACAGGTTCTTAATCATGCAGGACTTAAAGTTCTTTAGTCATGTTAATTAATGACATTATTAGTACCTAAACTGAAGTGTAATGAATAAAGCATCCTATTCTGTTTAGAAGTTTGATAAAACTTTTAAAAAGAGCATTAGTAACCTACACTAATGACTTTTATTTGTATTGGAGATGACCAAACTCTGCAAATTACAAAGTAAATCAAGAAATGAATAAATAACTCTGAGATACTGCATTTTGTGCTGTACTTTAATTGAAAAAGTTATTTTAATAATGATGATTGTGCACCAGAATGTGTTTTGGCAAATGTATTTTCCCCCCATAGTCAAATCTACTGAAATAATTTCAAGGAAATATTGCCTGTTATGTTGCCAAAGTAACAAGTAGAGGTGCAGTTTATAAGTGTTACCTTGGTTGACTTTGATTTTTAAAGTTTCATTGTGTTTATGTATGCTTTGTATCATCATATAATGCATTCTAGGACTTTAACAGAAGTTAATTTTTAAAATTTTGCTTATGTTTGTAATTGACATAACTGCAGTAACAGAAACCCAGCATCAGACAGACAAGTTGTTCAAGGGATCTCTTTGTCTGACTTAAGTAATTTCTTTTTATTCTTCCAAAGCATCTCCATTCACTGCACTATGGTGTATATTTAATTTATTTATCATGTATAAAGTTTCCGTTTTAAGGCAGTCTAGTTAGCACCTGGTTTCATAAGTTTCTTTCCCTGAATGAAGAGAATAACTTTCTTTAAACACAGGAAACATTTGTAAATTTTTGTACAATAACTACAATATCTATCAAACTGATGTGTTAGCCACATGTACAAAATTGTTTTCCAGCCACAGAGCAATCTAAGCAATAGTTCTACAGTTTTTGTCCAACTTATTTTCTATTTTCTCTTTTTCACAGTTGTTTTATTCTGCCACTTTATATTTCCTTTTATTTTTTTTTGCTGGAAGAGAAACTATAGTAATGGGGTTACAAGTGTCAGCTGTACATGCATTGAAAAGAATAGTAAACTTGAAACTTCTTACATTATTTCTTTCAGACAGAAAAGTTTGAATGTAAGTCCCACAATGACATTTCATCTTCTTTCACTGTACCTGACACAATTACTCTCATCTAAGAATAAGAAATGCCATAAAAACTTTATGGGATTTTCTTTGTTTCATGTATTTATTTTGAATAATAGGTGGCAAAAAATTTTTGACATGAGACTTCAGAATGATTAGACTAAGGGTATGGAGTGCTGATGCACTGATGATATTTGGCAGCCTTATTGACATATTTAATTGCCTCAGGCTGATTCTTGCAGTTTTCCAGTCACTTCTTGAAGTCTGTTTAGGGAGAAAGCATTTCTGTCTCTCCCAACTTGTGGTGGCAAACTGAAGTGAATGGCTGGTATGTTGACTAGTCTGTTTCTGGTAGTAAGGAGGAATACTTTCTCATAGAGCCAAAGGCTGTATGTTTGCAGCATGCCTAAGACTAAATAGATGGATTATTTACTAGATGATCATTAGGTGCTTCTTTTTTTCCTGCATTTGACTTAAGTCATCAAAGAGTACATTCTGTCTGCCAGTTTTTTTAACAGTACATCATTAACTGTTTCTGGTATATGCCCAGGAATGCAAAATTACTAAGTATTTGCCTACTTGCAGTATCAAATGTTAAGGATACTTATTTTTTTCCCTTTTAAGTAGTTATTTTCTTTACCATTTCTGTGACTTCAGTTGTATTTCAACTGCAGTAAGGTAATCTCTGTAATTGCCTTACTTTTGCATAGAGAGATAAATAGCTACTTCTAAAATATACAGAAATAATATTTCTGGTAACCATTAGCTTCTAGAGGAAGAAAACAGGAACCCACTCTGGGCCTCTCTTAACTACTTTGTGTTAGGATAAGTTGTCATTAGGTCAAATGTCATATTTCTATGTAGGATAGCCAGATAGCAACTAATTTTCCTTCACAATCATTCTCCAAATCTCACTTAAATCCAAATTATATGAAGGAACCTGAGTTGTAATAAAGTTGCTGTTCTGCCAAGACATGTTTTTTGAGATCACTGTCCTAAGTCATTTGCAGACTGAGCTCTAGAGCAGTCCATCAAAGGCATGACTTACCTGAACAGTTTGAGGAAGGTGTATTCCCTATGTCTGTTCATGTCCTTCTGTTAATCTAACCTGACACAGCATGTATGATTCCTTTGTAATGTGTTTATAGTCAGGCCTCCCATCCTGGTCGTTTGGCCACCATGCAACTAATATCGAAGTAATACTTAGTAATTGCTAATGAATAAATTGTTTAACCATTTATTAATTATTTTCCCCAGTTCTGATCTACCTTGTGGATGTGTATTTTAAGATCCAAACACTGTTCTTACTACCCGAGATCCTTACTAGGTAGAAAATAAGCCTGTGTTTGCATTTATGATAACTGTGGCTGTGCTGATCACAAGACTGTTACTGAACCGCAGAGAGCACTCTTAAAAATAGTTGTCTTACGCCATGAGGCACATGCATATGACATGTTCAATAGAAATCACAACAACTTCAAAAACTGCTGTTGCTGGAAGATACGCAACTGTTCCTGAGGTAAACTTATGTCATTAGATATATAATTCATAATAAACATCTCATCATTGTTGTTCTATAAAATGATTTTTACTCGGTGATGGCAAATAAACAGGTCAGGCTTGCAGGAGTTCAAAGCTTTTTCATTTCCTTAACTTTGCACCAGTTAAAGTAAATATTTGATCTGATGTCTTGACTTCAGGTGCAATTTTGAGGCCATTTGGTCTAATCTGAATTTTGGATAGATGGCTGTGCACTGTTGTGTGACAGTTCTTGCTAAGCTTTCCTGTCTCCTTGAAGTGTTGCAATCTTTAATGTCTGTAACTGTGCAGTCATCTGCGACTGAACCTTTACCTGTCCCTCTTCAATGACATGTGGGTTATACTTTAGCTTGTGAATAATTACACTGGAGGTATTTTTTTTTTCCTGCACGTAACACTAAGTATTTGAAATTCCTCTTAGAGAATTTTTGGAGGCTCAGGCTTCTTTGGTAACTTCTTGAGGTGAATTCAAGCAAACTTGGATTCTTTAAAAACAAAACTCTTTTGTGGTATAATCAAAGTATAAAATTATCTCTAAGCAACACTTAAAAACTGAAATTCAAGATGTGAATTTATCTCTAAAGCAACCTTAGGGATTTGGCTTTTAAGTAAAAAAAGCTTTCATTGTTATGTGTCCTCCAGAGAGGAAAGAATAGAATGAAAATACTAGGTTTTATACATCTGCTTTTAGCATATTAAAAGAAAAATAAAGTATTTTCATTGGTTGGAAGCAATGAAACAAATTTGTCTTTCATAAATTATGTGCACCTTCTTGTGGTTCTGCAGAAGTGAACACCTGAGAGTAGATGCTCTTAACTGTGTGCTAGAATTTAAGAATCTTGGAACTCTAAACATGGCTTGAAACTTTAAACAGTTTTACCTGGAACTGGTAATACTTTGTATGTAGGTATGCTACAGCTAGTTTGCCTTTTTCTAAGAAAGGATAACCATGTGAAGGTTATCCACTGGTCTACTCTTGGAGGACTGAGACAACTTAGCGTCTTCTAGTCTTCCTCCTTTCTAATCTTGGAAGAAGGAAGTAGAAGATGGATAGAAATAGGAATTTGAAAGCTTTGTTGAACTTTGCAGCTTTGTTGAGAAATAAGAGATGAACTTGAAATGAAATGATGTCACTTCTCCACTCTCTTGTTGTTTGTGAACTGGGAATTTTATGAGTGTAGTTTAACTTTCAAATGCCCTTTTATTGATAAATTTATCAATACACACTAGAGGCTCATATATTATCTACAGGTATGGCAATTTCAGTAACTAGCAGGACTGATGTCATCTAGTTTCAAAATATTTTGTTCACTGAGAACCTGTTTGTTCATCAATAAATAGCATCAAGTATAACAAACAATTTTTTTCAAGATTTTCAGTGCTTACATACAATTTATCTTACAGCAGTTTTACTGCATTCAACAACTTATAAAGAATCCCCAAATGGAAATAGTTCATACAAAACAACATGCATATAAATGAGTATAATACCTATGTTTGAAAGAGCAGTCGGTTTCATTTTCATTTTTGATGTAAATATCTTCACTTGCTTGCTTAGAAGTATCTGACATTACATACCACAGACTCTGAAATGTCTAATATTTAACACATTGGTACTTTTAGATACTGCTGCTAAATACAGTCAGGTTTGCAAACTGGGTGTTTGTTTCCCCTTCCCCTCCTTGGGAAAGTTTGATCTTAATAAATGAGGTCAATAGATGAACAAAAATCCTCGCTTTTATTTGATATCAACAAGAATCATGTTGGTTTAAGGTGAGCTGCATTTTATCTGATGTATTTTTCTGATAGCAAAGGGAACTGTTTGTCAGCATTGATTTTATTCGAGGCTTAAAGCATGTTTTAAGTTCTCTAACACAAATATGACATTGGATAGTTTAAACTTTAACTTGCCTGACAACTTTTTAAAAATATCTCAACCTTTTTATACTTCAATCAAAAGGTTTCCATGGTTCCCAGATTGAAATGTTCTTCTTATATTAATGACCTTGTCCTCAGTTAAATAGTAAAAACTTGGGAGTATCTTCTGCAGTGCATTTTGTCACTTTCATACCTGCATAGATATATAGTTACTTTTAGCATCTTAAGTTAGGTGGCTTTTTTTCATATTATTTATTCCTCAAGCTGCAAATAAACAGCGCATACTCTTAAGTGCCTCACAGCAAAAAAACCCCAAAACCCCAAAACCAAACCAGTATATAATAGGTGCAAACTAATAATCCATTTCCTCATCAGAAATTAGCTTTTTGGCCAGATGTTTCTGACATTCCATTACATTAAAGGATTAAAACCCTGCCTCAGTTTCTTTTTCATCTGATTGAAATCCAAGTTAGTGTCAGCAACATTGCTGTAAACTTTTTTTTTCTAGCAGTCAATCTGCTTTGAGGAATTAGATGCAAGATTAATTAGATTAAAGGTTAAGAAGCCATCTAGTGTAAGGCATTCACAGAACAGAAGCCTGCTACTTTATGGAGCAGATTAACATAGTCAATTTTATTTTATTTGGTAGAGAAAACCTCTTCTCAGTACATTGTTTGGAATAATTTTGTTTCAACATCTAAAGAAATGAGAATTATTGTTTGAAGAAATGAGAATTATTCCATCACAAATCTTGAGAAAGTATAACTCAATTAAAATAAATTTCTTATGTAACGGGATTACCTAGGGACTGAAATGTAATCTCTATAATTATTTTCCTTTTCATTTCTAATATCCCTTCTCATATTATTTAGCATGTGAAGTTGCATGCACTGTTGGGGTTTTTTTTTCAGAATGAAATAAAGATACCTCGATTTGTTCTGACTATAGTATGTCATTTAATGAGTTTAGGATATTTAAACTTTTAGAAATTATCATTACAATGATAACTTTACATAAGTAGTTAAATATTAAATCCCACTAAGCAGAATTAATTTAAGTCTTTTTAATACAACACAAAATATTAGTTAACTTGAAATTAATGATCTGAACCAATAATAAGATATTGACCAAAGTGAGAGGAGAGGATTTTTTTTTTCCTGCTGTTGAAAGGTGGATATGCCAGATCTACTGTAATTATAAGTTGAAACTAAAGCTGTGCTGAGATACAAAACTATGTGGGTTTTTTTTAAGGCTGAGTGTGAAGAAGTTCTGTGGAAATACTTTATATAAACTTTAATGTATTTTGATAACAGTGGAAGCTTTAAAAACTGTACTGTGCTGATACAATTAAAAGCCTCACAGATGTGTATCTTCCACAACAACGTCCTGTATTATTGGTGCTTTGATTAGTTTTGTTGTGGCTTTTTAAAAACTATTTTCCATGTTTAGTTAAGATGAATACCCTTAAATTAAAACCTTCAGTTGGTGGTATACTATGCTCCTTCAAAGCACTGCGTGTGGTGTTACTCAAATACTTTCCTGTGCTTCCACAGTGAAATTATTGGTAATTTCTGGTTTCACTATTTCTTTCATAGGACAAAATGGAGCATTACAAACATGCTTTTTAAGAGATTAATGCTTTTACTCAATAATGGCTGTATCCTCATGAGTCCTCAGCAACTGAGACAGAAGAAAGGAAAAGTCTGTGGTTTGTTTGCTGTGTGAAGTTGCATAATTATTGTGACTAATGGGAAAAATTGAGCTCAGTAGGACCCATTTCACAAAAATTGGACTTTCATAGAATTTATTTACTCAAACTGAGTTAACTTACCCTGTCTTTAATGTTTTGTCTGAAAAGCTATTATTTCTCATCTTGGCACTGTGAGTTACAATATGGCAGTTGATACAATCTGTGCTTTATGTATTTTTGTGGTGTCAGTCAACATTATAAAATGTTATCTGGAAAGATTTTAAACCTAGAGGATTCTGCCTGAGGGACTGTAGGAAGACTACTATTGGCAGTATCTTTGGAAGGTCATTAACAGGATTTCAAGGATTAAACCCCCTCTTTTTGTCTGAGTGAAGATTAGTGGAGGGACCTGCATCAGTGGGCTTTTGGTGTAATCAAACCTGACTGTGGAGTTTCCTTTGTGTTGTGAAGGCAGCTGGACAAAAGGGAGCTTAACATCCAGCCCGCCTGGGCTCTACTGAGCCTGACCTAGTGAGAACAGGCTGCATACAGGCGAGGCTAATGCATGCTGAAAAAAAACCCCAACAGGGCTTGGAGACAAATGTACAAGGTCAAACAAGAGAGAAAAGAAGATGTTATTATACGCAGAAGTAGAAGCCAAAGACAGGAATATATATAAAGACTGAAAATAGTGGTAGTTTAGTTAATTTTCCTCAAACACCATTCTCTTTTGTAGCTTTCCAAGCTTGCGAATCTAGATTTAAGGTAAACAGGGCAGTACATATTATAATTACATGACCTATATGGGAGAAACTGTAGAAGCAGATGAGATACTTTGGTTCTTCTGGTTATTGACTCAGCAAGCAATGAAATTACTTTCTTCCTGCTAAAGAACATCTGTTATAATTGGGGAGAGGAGAAATTCTGCCAAATTATGGAGTTTTGTAAAGGAAACTACTGACAGAAGTGATAGAAAGCCATGGAAAGGTATTTAAAAGCAGAATAATGTGGCAACAAAAATGTCAACTATGATATTGAATACAAATGGCTGTAGAATGGTTTGGTTGGAAGGGACCTTTAAGGGTCATCTAGTTCCAACCACAGAACAGGGCAGGGACATCTTCCTCTAGATTACATTGCTCATCTCCAATGATGATCTGCAGTGGTGGGGTTTAAGCAGTCAGGCTCTTTAGGATGCTTGGCAGTAGCCTGTGCTCTGAGATGTACATTGGAGGTCATGTTTTGGTTCTCTTAGTGATTGCTAGCTATTTGTGAACACATTAACAAGAGAAAAGGAACAGGGCTTCTCCCTCCCAAGGCAGTCATCCCAAAAGGTAGTTATGTACAATTTTTGTGTAAATCAACTTCAGAAAAAAAAATTATCTCAAGCGTTTCACTGATACAAGTTAGTTTGAAATATCCTTCCCTTTACTCTGTTATCCCTCTACAAACTGAACTGTAATAGTTTGAATAGCTTTTCATTTAACAACCTAATAAGATGTTTCCTTTGGGAATTTTGAGATGAAACCTCTGTCACATTCTCACTTTCAAGTTTTTAAAATTCACAATGTTCCCTGTGAAATAAATATGGAGGATCTGAGTTACCTAATTTTTTTTTTCAACAAGGAACTCTGGCATATCTTGAGTTCTGGGACAATGATACAACTGTCAACCTTTTTTGCATGTCTGCTGCTGCTGAAACTTTAGATAAAGTGTAGTTTCATGTTCTTGCTTGAGCTGGACCAGTGAAATTATGGTACTGGCCATTTAGCTTAAGGTTACATTGCAGAATCTGAAGAACTGTAGGCATCGATGTACAGTTGGTATTAACAGAATCTGATATATCATTTTGTCTTCTTAGACTGTCCTGAACAGTTGTATTCTGAGAAGTTGTATTCTGACATGGAGTGAGAGCTTGAGCTAATTTCAAGTGGGATTTTATAGACCCTATGACTGTGAAGGAATTGTTAAATATCCTTTAACTAGAAATGTTTTTTACATGTGTTGTAATAAATATCCATCACTTTTTGAGATAATTATTTTGCGAAAATACTGGCAGCCTAAAAAATACTGGTAATGGTAATACCTGACACTATTACAAATAAATTCTGATATTTATATAAAAAAATGTTTATTTTGAATCTTCTCTCTAATTATATGTGCAGTTTCAGCTGCAACTTATTGTGAAAGGCCATCAAAGGTGATGGATCTATTTCACATGATTTTCTAATTGAAATCAATATGATCTTTTTGTATGCTCTGCTGGTTATGCTCAATGAAAAATATCCTGTCTTATGCTGGACAAGTAAATAACTAAGTTTCTCAGACATCCCTCATTTTAGAGTATGCACTTCTCTGTTTCCTTAAGACCAAAATCTGTCAGCTAGACAATCATTCTGAAACAAAAGCTGTTTGTTTATTCTTTCTTTTTTCTTACTGTTTCCTGATATTTATGTATAAGAAGGTACACTACTATCAAAAAACTCATAATCTACAAAACTGATGAAAATTTAAAAATTCTCAAGGGTTAGAAAAAAGCTTCTGTAAGAGAAATAACATTGCTTCACATTGGAATTTGGCACACGAGTTCGCTGCCATCATGTTCCTGTTCTATACATTCAAACCAAAGTGAACTTTACATAAGATGTGAAATCTGTTAATTGGTATTTTCGCAGTTGGACCTTGTCATTTATGACATTGTGAACCTTTTGATCTTTTTGTTCAACTCTGATTTAAAACAGATGAAGACATGAAACTGTAACTATTTCTTCAGATATCACATTCTTTCAATTCTACATAAAAGAATATCTAACAATTATTTACTGAAAGACTTTCAGTGGAACACAATAGCATTGAGCATCAAAGTGTAAGGGAGCTATTGTTTCATCTGTACTCATCCTGTATTAATGCACGACTTTAGCCTTATCTTGCAAAGGTGGTAAGTTTTTAAACTTCATCTTGAAATTGGTTAGACTTTTTTCACCAATACTTTAACACTGTTCCAGGTCTTGACTTATTTTAAAATGAGGACTTTAAAAAAATTTTATTATCAATAGTTTGAATTAATATATTCTTAAGTAGTTCTTGATACTGACTTCTGTGGTGTACACGTGAATAAAATTCAAGTAAATTTTAGTTTCCTCTGGAGATGTGTAGACTAGCTTCCTGCCCCAAACAGGACTAACCTCAAACTTGGGGCAAGCTGTTCAGGTGCTTGTCCCATATTGTTTTGAAGATATCTGTAGAAGGGTGTCCACAGCCATAACCTGTACTAGTGCCTTGGCACTCATTTTTTGAGTACTTTTTGTGTTATATCTGGTTGGAAATTCCTTTGGTGGTGCAACATGTGGCAGTTGTCATTACACTGTGTATTTCAAAAAAGAGTCTGGCTCTTTCTACTCAGTACTCTCCCCTTTAGATATTGGAAGATTTCAATCATATCATACCTTAGTTTTCCCTTCTCCTGTGTGCAAACTCAGTTTCCTTGACTGTTCCAGCTCCCCTGAACTATCTTAGTGGTCTCCACTGGCATTTCTCTAGTTTTCAATCTCCTTGTAATGAAAACCCCAAACAAGACACTGTACTATGAATGAGTGCCAAGTAGAGGACAATATTGACTTCACTCTGTTCTGTGCAGCCTGTGAATGCACATTGTATGTCTGGCTTACCTAAGCAGTCATAAGGAATAGCTATTTTCTTACTTTACTAGCCAGACTGTTTTGCTAACGTCTTGAAATGTAAATGCTGTCAGTGCATAGAGTTGCGTGCAGTATTCTAAAGAAGAACTCAGCAATCGTCGTTTCTCTCATACGAAGAAAGGATTTATTGGTTGAAAACCACAAAAAAGGGAAAAATTTCTTTATGTTAGTTGATGAGAAACTGAGTACTACTGATGAATGGGATTACCTATACATGAGCACAATCCTTAAGTATATTCAGGGAAGTATTTATAAGAAAGAGTCTCATAGTAAGTGACTTATAATCTCAAGCTCGTGTCATATAGGAATCATTTTATTCCATTGATGTGCTTTATTGAAAATGAACTGCAGGTTTGGAGTACCAGCAAATGCCATTGTTCCTACTTTCTCACGCTGAAATCCTGTATAAAAACAGTATATTAGAGCAGATTTCAATTTGTTAGTTCCTCTTCCATTGTCAGTTGTTACACCTATTTCAACTGGTTTAATACTTGTAGAATGTGATACGAACCTCCCTGACTGTCATACACAAGACAGACAGGATTTTCAAGAAATGTTTTATCTCTCCATTATACCACTTTTAGTCCAGTTTTATAGAATGGCACTTGTTTTTTGTGTGTGTTGCTATTATAAAGCTTGGAGTGTGACTTTCTTTCCCTCTAATTAGTGAACACCTGGATTCACTTTATGCATTTAAGAGAACAGTTTGACTTTTGAACTACCTCACAAGATAAAAATCTAAATATTTTGCACAACCCATGCCAATGTGTGTAAAACATCCATTAATTGGGTGAAGACTTCAGATCGAATTGGTGCAGGATTGTTGTTTTAAAATGGCAATAATGCTGTAACAAACAGCCTAGAAAACATAATGGATTGTAGAAAAACCTTAGTTTGGAGATGTACTTTTTTTAAATTATTATTTCTTAAGACTTTGTGACTTATATACTGAATGGAAATAGTCTCAGTCAAATTAGTATTACTTTAGCCATTTTAGATTTGCCTTATTTTGACTATTGCATAGAGGAAAAAAAATTAAAGGGAAATAAATATTAGAGAAACAAAGGTCTTTCGTACAGTAGGATTACACAAAGTGCCTGCTAGAAGAATGAAAGAATTTAAGACATAATTGAAAAATAAAAATGAAAGACACTTTCCATAGAGTAGTTAGGAAATAATGTTCATGGCTTTGGAGTATACGAAGCAATAAACGGCTTTCACGGGTGATTAAATGCTGAAACGAAGCTAAGATGTTTGATCACCGTGCAAGTAATTTATTTCAACACTATGAAACATGATTCTTATTATAAGACAAGATAAAAGAAGGTACAACAATATTTTTCTTCTCTTGTGAAGGTCGGTTAGAACAATTAATAATGGGGAGACCAGATGGCTCAAGGGACAGGCAGTGGGCTCAAGACTGTTCTTTTACATGTGGAACATATAATAAATAACCATTAGTATCATCTGTTTTTCTACCATATGCAAAGTCAGTCAGTTTATCAGTCCATTTCTTGTGGAAATTATTTGCAGCCTCAAAAGTCACCATAGTGGTTGGCACATTTGGTCCTGTTTCAGCAAAAAGACTAAAGAATACATTGACAGTGTCAACTGGGAGTGAAGTAAATGAATATATAAACTCAGATTTGTGGAATTAGGTGTGCACAGTTGCCCACATATATTTGCAGACTAACAGACCATGTGTAAACACAGATGTATTCCAGGCTTCAGTTCATCTCACTTAAAAATTTTGGCTCTTATCCTGTTTTCTTTTGGGGATTTAACTGTTTAAAAGTATTCTTTTTATACAATTAAATTATCTAAATACCTGAGTGGTGAAATACTGTAATAACTATGAAACTTCAGCACCGTAAGCCTCATAATTTAAGATTGTCAGAAAGATATATAGCTTTATAAGGAAACTTATTTGGGGGTTTGTAAATCAAATAGTAGAAGGGTTAAAATTAAAATTCCAAATTCTATGTCATTATAGGCATTGACAATAATTTAAGAAATATTTTAGTACTGTGTATTTCATACAATTTTTAGTAACAAAATTCATCTGTTGAACTTCTCAAATTATAAGCCTCTCTCCCGTGTACACAATCAGGACTGTGTGGAATCTTGAAAGGTGAGGTTTTTATGCACTCATGTTACTACTCTGTGCTGTTAATTATTTTACCATATTTACATACAAACATATCTCTGTACAGAACACTGCCTCTGTAACACTTAAAAAAGTCAACTTAATCATATGAAAATATTCAAAGTTTTTGCAATAAATTTACTGAAAGGTTTAAAAACCATATTTAATCTAGTTCTCACTTTTACTGAAGACAGAAATAAAAGCAGAAGGGGTGGTTTTCTAGACTCGGTTCACATGGCAACATATTTCTACCTAAAGTGTTTTTCAGTGCAGCTAGTTATTGTACGCAAGTTAGTACGTAGGTGATTGGCCATTGATTGGGAAGGTGTATGTACTTATATATATTGTCCCTTGAATAGATGTCATTTGCACAAGAACTTTAGAAAGAGCAGTGAACCACTTAGGCCTTAACACTATTTTCCCTCAACTCCAAACTTTCTCAGGGTCCTGAAGTGTCAGAGAGGAGGATGTTGTAGAAGAAGGGAGTCCTTATTGCCAAAACGTTGGTGGGAAAGAGCAACTTTTTAGACTATATGTACTTCATTTAATTGTGTTGTATTTGCAATAGCCTAGTAGTAGTTCTGTTGGGAGTCTCAGTGCTGCAAGTCCATAGCATTGCCACAAGCAGCGAGTGGCTTTCAGTGGAGCATCAGGCCTGGAGAACTGTTTTGCAGCAGTTCTGATATAGCCAGTTGAGGTCTAATGCTGCTTTCAGGTTTCTATGGGAGGTCAGTATCACAGCTAGTTTTAGTGCTCAAGGACATCTTGGCTTTCACTACTTCTCTGTAGCCTCTAAATAAAGATGACATTCATACTTTGGGAGTTCTGACATTCAGGTTTATTATGAAATTCTAATTGGAAATGAATGTTTCTTAAGAATAAGTAAAATCCACAAAAGAAGTAAAGAGGATGATAGTTTGGTACAGTGATGGTTTAATTAATGCTAAACTAAACTTAGGATGTTGTAAATGTCATTTTTCATTGAATACGTTCAGGTTGAGGTGGGGTTTTGGCCCACAGCTATGTGCAGTCAGTGGGTGGGCAGAGCATTAAGACTGTTCTGCCTGAGGATTATGCTGCAGTGCTCCAGTGCTGCCTTCTTTTCCCAACACCCTGTGGCTCAATAGACATTTGATTTTCTTCCTTTTCTACTCTTGTTGTTTCCCAGTAGTTGCCCATGGCTAACACAGAGGCTGACAGATAGGCATGCAAACAAGTTTGAGTACTTGATTGAAGTAGGTAGGTTCAATTATAATATCTAGGTTAGCTGGTGTTTGGAAGTTTCTCAGTATTGCAAAGCTCTTTGCATATATTTGGTACTTCATAAAAATACTTAGCGCTGTTACAGTATTTACAGCAGTGTACAAACACGTTCTAATTCTATCTGTCTCCTACAATGTGCTTATTGAAGTGGAGTTCATGTGAAAGTTTAGGTCCTCAGGGCCTTCCTTTATGCTTTGCCGCTTGCTCTCAGAGACCTGTGTTTACTGCAGTCCCTCACAAAACTCCAACTTCTTTTGAAAAAATGCTGAGACAAACCTGAGATCATGCAAAAATATTCTGATTTCCTTATCTTTACCCTGCTGTTCTAGGTGCCTTACAACATGCTTTTTTTATTTTCTTCCAGTCTCTTTCTGACGTGTTTTCCCTGCATGAAACCCAGACCTAATCCCTTGTATTTCTAGTTGGTACAGCACAAGTCAAAATTGCCCTAACCTGGATTAGTCTTTGCATTAACTCTAAACTCAGAGTTAACACAAAAACCTGCACGATATTTCTTCTGGTGCAGGATTGACTAAGATATGAAGAGGATGACAAGGCATTCCTTTTTTTTTCCTTTTTTTTTTTTTTTTTTCTGGGTGAAGGCAAACTGCCATAAGAATCTCTGTGGATTAATAAAGCACACTTTAGGTACATCATAACAGCTGGCTCCCTTAACATAAACAAATAGATTTGGTCCAGCACTCAGTACTTTAGTGTCCCTTTCTATTTTGGGCGTACAGAAAGTTTCTTCAAGCAACTGAACTATACTCTTACTTCACTTTGGGATTCTGGCAAGTTAAGAATTGCAGTTGCCTTTTTTTTTTTTTTTTTTTTGGTCTTGTTATCTGTGGCTCAGGTCAGAAAGTACCTTCTGCAGTATCATTTGGCTGCGCGGTTTTTGTATCTTATCCATCAAACCTGGATTTCAATCTATGGTGAAAGTAGTGCATGTCACTTCAGTTCCATTACTGGTGGGGACAGTTCAGGACAGCAATATCATGTTTGCAGCTCTTAGTCACGTTCAGCTTGAAATTTCATATTTAACCTTAAGTTATGAATACTTCCATGAAAATATTATTAACTTTAATTCCATCTTTGCTTAGTAAAATTATTTATTGTACTCTTATTGGAATAGGAATTATTAGAATAGCACTGGAAACCTGCCAGGTAACAAACAGTGAAGCTTTGAGGTGTTCTGTCACTTTATGTAATACGCTGAAGTAAATTTATAGAGACTTGCGAAATGTAGTAGGTTTTGAATTATTTTCTTGCCAATTAAGGATGTTTCAGATGATGTAAAAATTTTTATGAAATCTGGAAAGGACTTAAATGTCAGAAGAGAAAAATGTGAAACCTTACTTTACCTTACTTTATCTTACATAAATAAGCATAATACAAAGAAGAACTTATAATATGATTAGAGAAAACTCGAAAATGTTAGTCTAAAACTTAAGTCCTTGGTACTTAAAGCTCTCCAGTCTTTTTGAAAGTCACGAGAAGTAAGAATATTCATTTTCCTGAGGAAGGAGGGCCTTATAAGGATAGGCTGGTGAGAGGGGGATGAATCAAGTTGTTTGTGTTGTATTTGTTCTTAGCACATTGTGATGCAATGTTTCATTTCGCCAATGTGAAGAAGAGTGTGCTAGACCATTACCAACATGAAAATTCAGCAAAAAACTGAAGGCACAGAATGGTAGCTATTTTTCATTCTGATCCGCTAATAAGTTTTTAGTACACATTTCACATTTAACTGTTGTTAATTAAAAAAGCAAAGTCTTTTTTTTCCTGTGAATCTCAGTCTACTGATACAGCCACTATACTATGAATTTGTCTTCTCTTTTATGAATATGAATAACATTTGGAAGAAACGTGTTTGTAGATTTCCCCACTATTTGAATAGAACTTACGCATGTTTTATTTTTAATTCATTAATTATAGAGAAGATCTTTGTTTTACGCTACCAGGCACTTGGAAACAGCATGGCTTAGTGAATACAGGAGTGGACTGGTAAATTTGGTTCAGCTACTGGACTGTGGCACTGTCTTGGAAAATTATATTCTTTCAGTTGTGATTTATTTGCTGCTTCTTTGTGTTCTGCCTTCCCTTCTTGAAAGGTGTGGATTGAGACTAAGATGTGTAAATCATAACTTTCAAAGAAAGATTTGTCAAACATTTCCAGAGATGACTAAGACAGGACACAGTAATTGCCATCAAGAATGAGCAAAATAATATGAGAATTTGATTTCTCTGCTTACATATGGAATGCTGCTGTCATCTGACAACTGAAAAGTAAAAATAACATTTTGTGGAAACTCAAATTAAGTCCAATCTATTTTGTAGTTCTAGCCATTCCTGGAATCTAAGCTCCATCTGCATCAAAACAACCTATGCCATTTGTAGCATTAATGGATTGACTCTTACTTTCTGAAACATAAAAACCCAGACCAGTATTCCATTAAGTGAGGCTAACGAGGGGTACTCCATGCTACTGTACTACTAGGGTTACGACAAAAATGTAGAATAAGGTAAACCTCTCCATTCCAGACTCCAAGTGACTGTCTTGGCTCTTCTGAGGTTAGATGTCTTTAATTTCTCTCTTAAAATTTCTTTTATTTTTCCCTGGTGATATTTCTCTATCAAATTGCATCAACTAATGATCTTTGTAGTCAACCAGTATTTAGTTTACTGTATTTTATACATGAGGTCATTCTTGGAGTCCCTTTGAATAGTTTCATGCTCATTATGAGTATTTAGACACTTAAGGGTCTAAGAGTATATGTAAAACTGACCTTACAATCTTCTTGAACAGGCATTCCTGAAATCAACTTGAAAAGTCTCTACCCTGTCTCATAGTTACAGCTTGTTCTGTGCTCAAAACACTTTCTGAATTCAGGATCTGACCTTTCAGCTAGTCAGCTTTTCTTGCCCTGTATGGGCAAGGCCCCGCAGTTAAAAATGCATTAGGAAGCAGGAATGAGTTTGCATCTCCTTCCTGAGTCAAACCATTTTTAGGAAGAAATCTGAATGTTTTTCTGTAGATATCAATACATAGATGAGAAGGGATGATTCGTATCTAAGCTTGAGTAAGCGTGACCCTCAAAGTCAGCCTTAAATGACACTGCAGTTGTATATTAAAATAATTAAGGAATATGTTGCAGAGCATGAAAAGCCTAATATAACTTAAAAATAGCCTTTAGAAATGCAAGAACGTAGGAGAAAAGGAAGATGACAATCACAAAAGTCGTGGAATCTAGGGCTCTACTATGGCAGGTAACATCATGAAAGTCCTTTCAGTTTAAACTCCATATTAAACTGGAATTTTTCAAATAATTGCTGAGGGTGTATTTTTTTTTTTGCTTTGAGAATGGAATAATGTGAATAATTAAATAGAAATATGTGGAAATTTATTAAAACGAACAGTAAAATTGCATTTATGTTAAATATAAAAATATGTAGCCAACAAAGAGAAAAGCATTGATTATTCTTATGCAATCTTAAATAGTTATTAAGGTGCTGAACCTCGTAATAAAGAGCTAGATTATTTTTAGTGCTAATGCAAAGTAACAAAACCTCTTTAACAAATTATCCTTAGGAGATTGTTAGAGTTTTAATCGGTTTCTTGTACTTAAACTCATTTTCTCAGCATGATGTACACTATCTGTGGGAGCTTTTCATAAGAAATTCACACTATGATTATGGCACCAGCTATTTCAAGTAAAAACATTGTGAAATGTTACTATTGTTTGGGCAGTTGGAACTGAAATGATTGAGTGAAGGATGATAGTTATGCTGCAGGCTAATTACATGGCTAATGTCTTTGCTTTACATATCAATAGATGCTTCTAGAGATGAGCAATAACGGAGACTCCATTGTCAGCCCAATACAATGCACTTAAATTAGCCTCCATTTCTGAATACTATTAAAATAAGAGCTGGCTAGCACTTAGTGTTGTTACACTTGACAAGTTTTTTGCTATCAGTCTGTAGATACTGCATATGGCATACTAGGATGTTTGGACATAGCTAGAGAAGATGTGTTTACAGTATTTTGCTGTTAACTACATATTGATTAAAATCACAGAATTTTTCAGTAGTGTATGAGATCAAAAAAGGGCATTGGAACACTGGAGAAAGGCATTAGAGCTGAACGTTACCTTTGCAAATGTAGTAAACTAATCAACAAGGCTTATATTGGTAAGCGGTTTTGTTGTCAAACGATGAAGCTCATTGGAGCAATGCTAATGAGGGTTCTGCTCCAATTTTTGGTATGGAAGATCACATATTGACTGAATTTTCAGCATTAAAGTTGAAATGAAAGAACTTATGGCAAGCACTTTCAGACATGGGGCTTCATAGATACTTAAGGAGCTATTTTACTTGAGTGAAAGGCTTAACTCAGATTTTGTTAAGTGAGGTGCTGTCTCTTTGGCATTGCCACTGATTGCAGTGTGTGTGGGGAAAAATGCACAGGAATGTGAGTACAGACTGTGCAAGGATTAAAAATAATTAGGTTTTACTGACAATATGCCTCTTCTAAGTGGCAGCTTAACTGTTTAAAAGCAAGGATTAAAAAGGTGGGATTAATTATTAATTCATATTAATCACAGGGCTCTTATTAAGCTATTCTTCCTGCTCTACCATCTCTGGACTTGGACACCACCATGCTTATCACATGTGATACTTTACATCTTTTGACAGTAATCTTTAAGCCAATGGCGATATCCAGAACTGATTAACACCTGGTGACAACAGGCATTTTGTCACCTACTTACACAACATCTCATCTCTGATAACATAAATTTTATAGACCAAACTTTTAATCTTCAATATGAATATAACTTTTGCTGTGCCGTGTAGCATTGTAAGCCAGAAAAAAACCCCCATAAAGTGTACGGTTAAATTTCAAAATGTTTTCTGAAGCAAATATTATCTAAGTAAGTGGAATCAATTTATAGTAAATGCTGAAATTCATTATGCTTAGATTCATTGCCTTAAAAGTAAGCAAAAAAGATGATGGAAGTATGTAAGACAAGTTTGAAGAATGAGGCCTGAATATTTCCTGTGCTACCTGAGGGCAGAAGGAGGACCACATATGAAAACCCAATAAAAATAATTGCCCCACTGGAACTGCACAAAGTAAGAAAAAGTGTATAGGGTTAGAATACATAAATGATAGGTAAGTGTTATGAACTGTTCCTTAAGGAAAGAAACTGAATAATAAAATCCAGGGAAGAACTGCTATATGTGTGGTTTATACATTACTGTTTAACTGAAGTCTTCAATTAAGACTGCTGGAGCAGAATGATGATTCAATTATCATTTAAATATATATTGTGATTAATTCTGGTATTGTGTTTTTGCTTTTTACACTATAATAGAGATGCTTCAAGCAGCAAAGCTTCAGGGATGTTAAACACTTGCCTGTTAAATGTTTGCAGTTATGATCTTCTTGTTTCACTCATTGGAACTGATATTAACATCAACTGATTTCATTCTGTTTCTTCACATCAGTTGTATTTAAGACATTGATTTTGTTTTTAATCAGCTTTGTGTCATACTTATAAATAAATATGGCTTGTGCATGTAAGCTTAGTTGCTGGCTAGGCTGCCCAGAGCACAGCAACGCCTATTGAATACAAAATTGCAAGTATGTGTTGCATCCTTTGCGCTAGGTCTAAGTCTCAGGTAGCAGGTAAACATAAATAACCTGTATAAATGCCAATGGAGGAGTAAGTGCAGAAATATTGCTTATTTGTCTGCATTTTTGTAGACATAAAGTTTGAATGCGTAAGTCTGAATTGAGGTACTTATGTTTTACATAAAAACTCTGCAAAGACCAAGTTTTTGGCATTTATTGTAGAACAAATTTTCCAAGTACTATGATTGCATTCCTAGGAAAGCCAACCTGTACATTTTTTCCAACAGCTTACATAGGAGAAAAAACATATTCCAGTATGCAGAGATCTCAATAACAGGAGAATGGTTTTCCAGCTTACTTATTGGGGTAGCAAAGGTGCCACTTTGGCAGGAATTATTATACTGTAATTTATTCGACAAATAACGTGACTGTTTCAACAGAAGAATAGACTTCAGAATCTTCTCTGAGAAGATACTGTGATATCTCCTGCTGCCAAGACTGGTGTGCCTTCTCCATACTTGTTAATTATTATTAGACAAAGCCCTTCCTAAAATACAAGAATGTTTTACCTCTGTCATAGTTCAGGAGCCTAATCTTGTAATAATGCTTACAGACCAAAAGTTATGGTCCTTTGAAGTGTCTTGGCAACCTTTTATATGTTCTTAATTTTGGAAGAATGTGTGGTAGTGAATAGACTAGGAAGTACAGAAAATATCACAGAAATCTGGGAAGAGCAAAATGACAATGTGGTTGTAGGGGTAATGTGTTTGTACATTGCCAAAACCCAAACAATTTTTTTTGGTGCTGCATTGACTCTGCTCCTTGTCTCTGCTTAGATATCAACTCTTTAGGTTAAGATGTTTTATTTTTCTTTAGCATATGCCATTTTTAATGGTATACTGTTCTTATTAATAATACTATTTTGTAAGCCACATGTGGGCTTACATCCATAACACTTTGATACTGGGGAGCTTTTGGACAAGTGAATAAGTGGAACTTCAACATATGATGAAATGTAGCACAGAATAACTTTCTTAATTTATTAGGATCTCTGGAAGTTCTTGAAATCATGGTGATTGTTCTTGTGCTGTAAATGATGATGATGTGCTGAAATGTCTGAATACATATCTGCATCTTTTCCTTGATAAAGAAACTTTAAGTAAAACAGGATAGAGTCTTGCTCACTTCAAAGTCCTGTCTTAAGTGCAGTAAAGTATTTCCTCAACTAGCGTGTAGCACTGTTTAAATCAAATATCAACATTTTATTTCAGTCCACAGACAAGTCTTTCCTCACCAGATCTAGTGCTAAAAAACTTCTTCTTTAACTCATGTCGGACAGGATTGCTTTTACTTTCTTGAACTTCCATTTCTCCCTTCTCCTTTTCACAAGAGGCAATACAGCCTGTACAGATCATCTTTATAACCTCTAGGGATTTTCTTTGCTTGCAAAATCAGTGTCAGAATATGACCTCTAGAGTCCCCAGGATTTGAAAGTTCCTAGTACTAGTTAAATCTGCTTATTGCTTATCTTTGTTTATCTCATATCTGGTTGTTCCATACCTATGACCCTATAGCTATTAAACTATGTGCATCAGCTGCCCTTTCATAAAACAAAGGGTTCCCACATCTTGTCCAGCTGTGAGTTGAAAACTCTCTTGTAATATCTATTTTGGTTTTACTCTAAGATTTGCATCTGGGTTTGCCTCTTCTTTTCCATGGGGGGCTGGAAAGTGTGTATTTGGGAAGTTTTGCCTTTGGATTTGACTTTGGAATATAACTTTCCCCCTTATTTCTGCTTGTTAACTTTCTTAAAAGTTCCTTGCAATGAAGTATGCATAATGCTACTGAAGAAGTAAAGCTAAGCATATACCAAAAAATGTCCCTCAGGAAAATACAGGAAATGGAGAACTGAGTTGTGCTCTACTATGACTAGAAATAAGAACAGGAGAATTCAAGGCAATTTTCTTGGTCAGCTGCAACCTTGCTAACCATAATTTTTATTAATTTAATATAAAAGTAAATAAATGTTATTACAACTATATGGTTTTATAGACTTTTCAGCAGTCCAGTCAGAATACTTGATTCTTTGACAGGTAGAATATTCACTCACTGGTTGCTTATTTTAAACCAGCAAGGAAATTGTTTGTGGCTGCTTTTCAATTGTGCTTCACAGCCTTTGTCATCTCTTTTTTGATGGCATCCAGTATCCCTTATTAGATGGAAAGACTTACTGTTTTTACTTCTTCTTTGATGCAGCAGTGTAGTGTGATGTTGAAAAACATGATAAAGTTGAAATCATTTCAAAACTAGTTGCATTGTGCATATAGTCAGGATAATTGAGCAGAAATATATCTATGTGGCTATCTACTGCAACTCAGCATATACGGGTTAGTTTTCCATGCCTATTACATTTGCAAAAATAGACATTTTTCTCTATCCCTTTC
Organism: Coccyzus lansbergi; assembly: GCA_033558105.1. Taxonomy (NCBI): domain Eukaryota; kingdom Metazoa; phylum Chordata; class Aves; order Cuculiformes; family Coccyzidae; genus Coccyzus; species Coccyzus lansbergi. Next base: position 832,035 of record JAUMJK010000784.1, on the reverse strand, counting down.
TACACCGAAGAAAATTGTCACCACAAACATATTATACAGTTGTGAGTAAATTCTTGGCAGGGATAAGTGTTTTGGATTATCTGAAATATTTTTGAAAAGTAATGAATTCAAGATGAGGTTTAAATTTGTCTGAATTGATCTTCTGACAACATTACTGATGATGTGCATTATATGAGTTTTAAGTTATCATTTTGTTATTGTCCTTTCCATGTGATCCGTATCTGGAGTGTATCAGTGTTGCTACTCTGGTAAGGAGTTGTAAGTGCTCATTCTTTTAAAGGGTGCAATTAAATTAAGGGTTTAAATTTAAGAGCAGGTTAAATTTTGTGCACACAAAATCATGTGTTCAGATATTCCCATTCATGCTGTGAAGAACAAAAAGTTAACACCAATAATAATAATGTCCATTCACATTCTGTGTGTATAGCAAAACCCTTTAGAATCATGGAAGAACAAGTCAGAGTGTTCCAGATCAGAGGTGATTGTAGCTAGTGCTGTTTACTTCTGCCTGTTTAGTAGAGAATTTGCTCATTTTGTCAAGAGCTGCCCAGGTAGTGGAATTCTTGTACCAGCTTTGAGGATCACTTCCATCTATTTCCCAGATCCATTGCTAAAAGATAATGAGATTACCTTAACCAGCAGCACAATACCCATCCCAGATCAAGGCACTTTCTCAGAATGTCTTACTGTGATAAGAGATTCAATCTTTGCTGTGTCTCAAAGCAATGGAGAAAGCTCATGGCTGGTTTCTGGTTAAAGCATCCATTCAATGACAGACAACAGTATAGCAGCATTTTGCATAAACAAGCAAAGAAGTGTCACATCAGCTCCTTAAAGCAAAGGGGTGATTTGTCTAGGGAAATAGTGCATTTTCACACAGAATAACAATATCCATGATTCATCTCCTGTGCTTTAGAACTACATCGACAAGTTGTATTGGCAAACATTTCTCACAAAGTCTAAAATGGACAGTCAAGGTATTTGATCTTTATGTCTGCATTGGATCAATGGAATTGGCTATTTAAATGCCATGAAGGTCTTTCTTGCATTTCTTACATACATAATGCTCTAGAGCAGGACAAAGTATAGGTTTCTAGGGACACTTCTAACACCATCCTAGTAGAATTAAGATCTGTCAAAGCATGGCTCTTGTCAATGCTAGCTGCAATTTTGTGTGTCAGTGTTTGTACTCACTACTGTCAGCCCTCTAAGCTTAACAGGCCAAAATCCCTCAATATTTCTTCAACTGTTGAATTCTCCAACACCTTAATTATCCTGGTGGCTCTCCACTGGACTTTCAGCAGGTATTCAGTGTCTCTCATGAGTTGGGGGGTGTGGGAAAAGAAAGTTTGGTATTTCTGGTGTGGCTGAACAAGTGCTGAGCAGAGCAGCATGTTTATTTCTCATTTAATTACACATTTCTAAGAATCTCACTTGTTGGCTAAGGCCGTATATACTGACTAGTTCTACTATGAATGCTTCTCATGAGTAAATCTAGAAGGTGCTTATGTATGTTATGAGAGAGATTACTACTGCTTTACAGGTAGGAAGCTGAGGTATAGGATGGTGATCTGATTTTTTTTGAAAGGCTAGCTCAAACATCAAGTCTGGAAAGCCATGTGGGTATTGAATCTCTCTAAAGCATCCCACAGAAAAGGTGCTAAATCATATGAAAAATCTGACTCTATAGAATAAAATATTACAAAAAAATATCAGACAGATACTCATGGCAGAACACCCTGAGATCACAAGCTAGTTCTTTTGTTTCTGGTGCAAGTTACTGTATGAGTTCCCATCATATCAGATTTACTTTATCTTGTCCCTGTACTTAAAACTCCAGTATTTAAAAAAAAAAAATCATACAAGTGTCAGCCTTCTCAAAACACCTTATTCTCATATCTAAAAAATAAATTGTGACAACTTAACAGGTGCTGCTAGCCTTGCCTGTGTCTTAAGAATGTATACAGTATATTTGATAAACTGCATTGAATCAAGATTAAATTTTACTTTTATTATATGCTGAGATCCAAAAAAGAAAATAAAAGAAATATCCACACACAGTACTTTATGTGACTGACTGTTAAACTTTACTTGGAATTATCAGTGTCAGTTTGGTGAATTACTTAACTTAAAATAGAAACAGGTCACATGGATTATAATCAGATTCTAAATGCTTTGGAGACAAGTACTGAATGGAGCTTCACCCTACAGAAATATTCTTGTCTACCAAGAAATAATTACTTTCTGATTGACCAGAGCTCAGCCTTCTGGTATGTAGTGCTATGCAGCATGTGAAAATGAGTGTGGAACATACTGAAAACCTCAGGCGTAACTCTACAGTACATTTAATTTGTTGTAGCCTATTTCCATGGGTTGTAAGCCACATCCTATTGCTCCCTAAACTGGTAATATATAAACATACTGAAAACCATCGTTACTGAATTTCTGTCTTGCCCTTATTCTCCCTATTGTGTCATTCTCATTGAAGCGTGAATGATTTACATTGGTAATTTGAGTGAGTGGCTGTAGGTTACTATACTATTTCAGAAGTGTTTCCCTAGGTCTCCTCTCTGTTTTTTGTCTTCTCTCCAAACTCTGATGGGCAAGAGGCATGAAATGTCCACTCAGCTTCATTTTTAATCTAAGTCATGCTTTCTGATACACATCATCATCAAGAGGAGCTCTTGTTCTCACAAAATAAGTTGGCATTATTAATAGAAAAACTATTGCAACACTGATGAGTGACCATGCTCATCATTTATAGAAGGCCGTATGACTAATCATTTAGGTGATTGAACAGATTTAGATTAACGAGAGGAGAAAAGAGACTTGCTATTGAGGGTGATCACATGTGAAAAAAGTACTCGACTTTGTGAAAATGCTTTCATTAAAGAGAAATGTGTCAGTCAGTGAAATATATATAACAGTTCAAAAATGAAGCCAATTGCAATGATTGAACCGAATAAACATACACCAGTATGCCTTTCCTTTTACTTCAAATGCAAGCTAGTTATAATAGTGAATGTTTCAAAAAAATCTCCATTGTTAAAGAAATTTTTATCAGACTAGACTATAGACTTGAGAAACTGGCTTTCAAAATATGACACTGCTTAATTTGCATTTCAAGTTTATTTGAACTGATTCCTAGAGGAAAACTACTTTTTGTCTCTCTCTCTCTCTTTTTTTTTTTTTTTCTGTTCCTTCAATCCAAAATAATGTTTGTTTCGCAACTTGAAGTTCCATAACAATACTGAGTGTGGGATGCGAGATGTGCCTTATTGAACTGCTTTATGGTACTGGGAAAGTCTTGTTTACATGGTGAGCCTATCTTCTAAGCAGGTTAGGGGTTGTAAGAAGCATTTTAGTTTTCTCTCTTTGACAGATTTTACTGATATAATCAGTGTGGGAGGGAATAGACAAACTGTTAAGCATGAAAGGGTTTTGGGGCTCAAAAACTTGCCTTTGTCCCACTGGGGTACCCCCCTTGGCTTATTAACGTGTCTTTTCAACTCTTGTCTTACGTTCTTAGAACACCACAGCAAGGGCAGTTCTAGACATGGGTTATTTGTGTCTTCTCCCCTAGTCCAAATTACAAAATAATTTCAAATCATTAAGGGAGTTAGTTCAGTCATATAAAATACAGAATGAATGTGGTAAATCCTGTCAACACCCCCTCACTGCTGTCCCAGAGCAAAGGCTGCAGCAGCCATCTTCTGTTTAAATGTTATGCATTTACTTCTGTTTTGACAGCATCATCTCAAGTTTCCACAATCTCTAGAATTATTTAAAAGTACTTTAAATATGAACCTCCCATGTATGTCCAGTGCCAGTTATTATTGGGAATCTGTGTGTCACAAGAATCTTAGAAATGAATATTTTCCTGAGTCATAATAACACGATCTGGTCACAAGTATGATACTGCTGCTTACTAGATCTAGGATGTAAACTGTCCCCTCTTCGGATTCAAGGGGAGTCCTAACATTCTGATTTACTCTCTTTTGGCTGCCAGAGGCAGCCCTGAAGGCAATACAACCTCCCCAGACAGATCATTTTTGCCTGTAATCTCAGGCTTTAGCCCAAGTCAGGCTTGTTCTAGCTACAAGTGTAAGTGTTTCTTCTGAAGAAGTGACGTTAAATAGATGAAAGAAGGACTATAGAGACAGGTTTTGTGTGGGCAGGTTGCAAAATGACAGCATGACTGATAGAATATGCCAAAGGTATTATTTTCTTTATTTAAAAAAAACCCCCACAACAAAAAACAACAAAACCACTAAACCTGAAAACAAACACAAAAAGCATCCCAATGCTATCTTCAAAAAAAAGTAGGAGATTAAAGGAAAAAGAATCAGTCTTTTCATTTCACCAGCACAGGGGTATATGCAACAAACAGTTTTGACAGAAAACCTCTATTATATTTTGTTTTGTTACCTGTGCCTCAAAACTGGAGTATAATCATTGGTCCTTAATCATATTTAAATACTCTAAAAAAACTTGCTAAAAATTGCTACTTCATGAATATTTTTAGACTGTATGAAGTTGTAATATTATTATTAGATTGTCTCCTTACAGCTATTTATATTACCCCATCTTTCAGCTTTAAAAATCTGTTTCAAGGGATTTAGGTCTTCAGGGATGTCATCTGTGACTAGAGCTTGAAGAGATATCTGTGTGTTTAATTACTTTAATAGTAGGCTTTAATATATGAGTACCGCAGGACAGGACACTAAATACAGACTGGTTTATATCTTGCCATAAATAAAAATGTAACGCATTTTGATACTTTTGGTTTTGTTTTGTCCAGAAAAAGAAAAAAGAAAAGATGAAATTTTTGCAAAACAGCATGGAAAACTAGCTCTGAAGCAGGAGGAAAGATGTAATACTGTACTTACTTCTTGATAGCAGTATTTATAATTAGTTCCTTACTGAGCAGTGTGCTCAGAACTTAAGTATATCAGTATATTGTTTCCCAGGTTTTTTTTGAGGGCTAACAATACTTTCTACTGAGGAACCGCTTTTCATTCAGTATTTTAATGTGCTTTAAAAGGGTGGACAACTTATTCCCACTTCACAGATGATGTTTTTAAAGGATTGTGTTTACTCAAGGTTACACAGATAAAATCAATGGTAAATTAGAAAATGTCTCTCTTGATTCGCTGTTACCTACCATTTTTACAAGAGAGAAATTTTCTTGAACTTGTGTGCACCAACATTCGATGACCTACTTTTAAGGTGTATTCTAACTTCAAAGCCTGAACAAACTGATGAGAGCTCTTAAAAAGCATTGCTATGATTCTTTTTTTGAGTGACTTTGCCAATCTTTTCAGGAAGTGAAGTGGATTTCTGTGTCTTGTCTTTTTGTGCAGCAGAGAAAACTTTATGCCATAATGTTACAGAACTTTTTTTCCAATAAAAACATTTCTGCTCATTGCTATAGTGAACTGTGAAATAATCTAAGTTCAAACTGAACAACTTCAATTACGCATAACATTCCTTAGTTGCTTGTCTGAAATTTTCATGTATGTGTACAACAGTGTTTAAAATCAAAGAGATTGCATTTATGGTACTCTGTCTGGCATGAAAGGCTTTCTTAAGAAGAAAGATACTCCTGTAATGAAAAGCATAACTCCTGAACACTTATTTTTTTCCTCTGTTTAATGTCTGAACTGATGTGCATGTGTGAAATTAATAATTGCTTGAATTTTGAACAATGAAAATACAGGGAAAATTACAAAATAACAATAGAAAACTATGCAAGTGAAAGTATCAGCTGGAAGAATAATAGCTTTATTTGACAGTATTTTGACATCATTGATGTACTGTTGTCACTAGAGACCTTCCTTTCTGTGTTTGTGATACAGTAATTCAATCCATATTATCCCAATAGAATCACAAACACTGAAGGGATCTGATGTGTGCTAGTCTCTTACTAATGTGTGAGTTGACATGTTGATTGTTCTTTCATATCTGGGACTGAGAATTCTGTTTAAATAGTATTCACCAATTATAATAAAGGATGCACAGTTGACAAAGGGGATATGAGTGTTTTGAAAGTGATTAGTATGTAAAGAAGCAAAGTGGCTTACGTACTCCATTTTGTGAAGTGAAGAAAACCAAATGCAGGATTCAATGTACTTACAGCAGTACTTACTAATGACAAGTTTGCCATCATTATTTAATTGACCAGTAATACAAATCTGTATTTAAGAGACCTCTTGTAATTTAAAACATTGAGTTTTCAGTGTGAAGAAATGCGCATAAGGGTTGTAATCATTCCTAATTTTTATATCAATTGAATTTTTAACCCAAAAGACAGATGCTCATCAGAGCAAGCAGGTCTGAGGAAAGGGAAGCAGGAAAGCAGTGGAAAAATTTGCCATAGGAAAAGGTAAAAAAATGGCGATTACTGTAACTGTCAACAAAATGGATTAGCCTGTCTAGGAAATCTATTCCCAGGCATGCCTCAGTGTTAGAGCTGGTAGTATTTGGTGCTCTGCAGTTCAGGTCTTCTCACTGGTGATAAAACATAGGGAAAGGAGTCCTCCTTTAACTGCTTCCCTGTTTCACTTCCATTTTCCTTTGGCTTGTTGGCTGTGTGGTGCACAAGTTCCTCATCATACTAGGCAGCTTGGGGTATGACATAACAACCGTATCAGGCTTGTTAAGATTGATCTTATCATTGAGTCAGTAAGTTTACAGGTTTGGGCCTGGGTACAGTGTAGTGCAGGAAGGTTCTGGGAGAAACATGGGCTAAACAGGAATGAAACTGCTAAGACCAGGTCACCTTCCACTCAAGTGCTGCTTAAAAAAACAGTGAGAAGCAGGATATATTGATGGAACAATTCAGTGCAGGATAGCCCTCCTGAAGAGAGACTATCAGCCTTCTGCTAATGTCTTGTGCTGTCATCTGTAGTCTCATCTCGGGAGCCCAACTGAATTGTGATGTGAGAAAACAGTAAGGAAAAATGAAGTGTTCTTTCTTTTCTACAAAGCCCAATCAGTAAAGTTAATTCAAGTTTATTATACAACATTGGTTCAATGCGAGAAAACATGGGTTTGAGTTTGAGAACAGTACACTGGTAGGGATTTCCATATGCAGTGACAAAATTTGCAGGAGTTTCTTTCTTGCAACAAATGTGTATCTGTGGTTCATATAGAAATAGTCTTAAAGCTGTTGTGTCTTGGCCTTATTTTAAATAATTTTCTTCACCCCTGCCAGTATAGAATAAAGGTAGCAGTATATCTGGGGAGGAACAAGATAATTTGGTTAGTTATCTGTGTATTGTCCTGGAAAATGGGCTCCATTTCTTCATTTAGTTCACTAGTTACTATGTTTCTGGTAAATATTTCAATCCTAGGCATAAAGCAGCAGATGGGAATAAAAATTGTGGGTGCCAGGATGTGTGGGAGAGGAAAGGACTGTTAAATTATGAAAGGGAATGCAATATTGAAGGAGAATAGTCTTCATGGAAAAGAGGTGGACTGGACAAAATTGAGAGCAGGACTTGGAGTGAAAAATGAGAGCAAAGAAAGAGATAAAAAAATGTGGGAAGAAACAGGGAAAAAGCAGACTCCAAAAAACAGTTAGATCGAAGAACCCTCTGTAAGGATATAGAGGAAAGAGGAAGCACAGTGCAGACGAGAAAGCAAACAGTGGGTGGAGAACTGTGCTAATGCTCCTAATCTGCTTCTCGTGTCCTTGTTTGTTCTCAGCAAGCTTGTATCTTTGACACTGTACCATGGAGACATACATACAATGTTTTTTTCAGAGCTTGAGCATCATAGATTATTATGGGTTAGGTTATTAACCCCACACTCATAGTAAGACAGGTTTCCACAACTTCACTTCGCAGATAGTTCAAAATAGTCATCTAATTCTCAGCCTAAATTTATTCATAGCTGTTCTCTACCTGTTCTTGCTCTGAGCTTTTCTTTAGTATAAAGCTGTCAGTGCTTTCCTTGAGTCCCAATTTCCCTCACATATATATATATATATATATGTATGTATAGTTTTTAATTTCTCATTTTTCTAGTCTAAGCTGGTCCCACTGAACCCTGCATGAAGGTGATTGTGCTTAGCTGCCACCCTGGGTGCTGTAATGACCTATTGTTTCGTGGTTGCTATGTAAGAGCTCCCTTAATGGCAAGCAGAGCATGTTCAGTGTGGTGTCTACCTAATCCACTGCCTTTATGGGGCCTGTCCCTTGGTAAATCTCTTGACAGTTCCTGACATCCTGTATCTAAAAGAATTACATCCTGTATCTAAAAGAATTAAAATAGGAGCTGACAGTTTGCAACATTATAAATAAATACCTTATACTGTGAGTGATACACAAATGTTATATTTCTTTAAATTGTAGAAAACGAGGCTTTTTAGAGTATGTTACCATTGGCATTTTTTCGTGTAACAAGGTGCTTAGACTGCAGGCTAGGGAATGTTAAATAAATTTCTCAAGCTCTAATGACATCTATTTTTTTTTTAAACAATGTTGAATTGGAACTGGTGACCTTGTCATTGCAGACACTGCGAAATTTATTTTACAGTTTCCCCTACCAGCATTAGTAAAGGATATATTGTGAAAACAGGGAAAAAATTACAGCCATCAGTATGTTAATTTAAAAATATGTTATGACCAGTCTAATGAAGGTAACACCACTGCTAAGAACAATTTAAGTGACAATAAATAAAGTAGTATTTGATAATGCACTTCTCTGTTCATTGACATGAGCATAGTAAAATCTTATTTTAAAAGGTATCAAACAGAATTACCTATGCAGAATAATTTTAGTTTGCAATCCCAAAATTTTCTTTTTTTTTAATGACAACCTCTTATTCTTCTCAGAGTATTACTGCAAGCTACTTTAAACACCCTATGATTAATTCTGAAATATGTATATATCTTCCTGTATTGTTAGTCAGATGAATGTGCTGTAGCTCTTATGATCACCTGAAGAAAATTACAACTTTGAAAGAAATATTTATATTGCACATTTGCAAAATACTACATGATCTCAAATGCAAATATATAATTGTCTCCTATTATGAATAAAAAGGATGTGATTTTCAAAAAATACCTCCAGGAACTGGTGAACAAATAGTGCCTAAATATGGATTGGGATTTAGCACCTAATTTAAGTGTCTGGAGGCTGGTAAGTACGTGAGGTTTTGCCACAGAGGTTCTATCTGTGCCTTCAGTTTAGTGCTTGGCCAGAGCTGTTCAAGTCACATGAAAAGATGTGCTTTCCTGGCTACTCTAAGTGCTCCCCGTAGTCTGAAAATAAACACTCTTTCAATTATATTAGAGAATCACAGAATGGAAGGGGCCTTTGGAGAACATATAATTGAATCCCCCTGCTAAAGAAGGTTCATGTAGAGCACGTTGCACAGGATCATGTCCAGGTGATCTTTCATTAAATTGAAAAAAGAGGATTATATCTTCCCTGAGTTCTAACTCAGGACTAAGTGATTCTAGGGGAAAGCATGTCTGTCCAGTACTGCCTGTGTTTAAGGTCTACTCTTGTTCTTCAGCTTTTCTGGTTTCTTTAGCCTTTTGAACTACTGGCTCCCTGCTGGGAATTGCTGAAGTATGCAGCTTTTCCTAAGAGTTTTAGGAAGCTCTATCTTCCACCTGAGGTTCATGTGCCTGCTCTGAGGTATAACAGGCTGTTGTATAGCAGCATGAAAATCTCTTGGTGGTCCTGAACTTAAATTGCCTTTGAATTTCAGGGGAAATTGTGTGCCCAGGTTTTCTAGGTGTCCTCTGCTATTCCCAGCATTACAATAGCAGCTCGTAGACAACTGTTGCTTCTAGCAGTGCTTCATGTGTGTAGGTACTAAACTGAACTAGAAAAGACCATTGTGATTGTATTCAGTACTCTTAAAATGCTTTTTTCGATGTAGTCAGATGGAAAATTGTTTTGTGGCTGCCTTACAAATCGCTCTTCTCATTCTCTTCACTTATCACTTCTGTAAATGGTAAATAAAACTTTTTCCTGAAAATTATCTTCAGTACTTGAAAAAATGCCCAAGAATGTAAACTGTAACTTAAATCAGTAAATACTCTCATACTTATTCTACTTCATATTTCAATATTACAATACTCGGTGATCCTATTTTTACTAATTTGATAAAGAAAACCAGTAACGTGGTAGGAAAAATTGAAACATCTTACAGTTTTATCTTTTCTCTGTGATGTAATAGGTCTGTTCAACTCTAGCAGTTTTTTAAAATATCTTTTATTGAGACAAATCCTGAAATTCATTTTTCCTTTCTCAGGACCATCTCCTTTTAACTTCAAGGAATTAATAAGGCTGATGCTGCCTTGCAAAGTGTTTTGAGGTCTGTGGTGAACAAGATTGAAACACTACTGAAAAAGAAACTTGATTGAGTTTAAATTCAATAAGGAATTTCAGAATTTGTTTTATGGAGATTGCTTTTTTTTTTTTTGCCAAGTGCCAGTTTATACATTTATAAACTCTTTCTACTTCTGTTGCAGTGTGCAGTTAATTACTCTGCCTTCATGGGGAAGAGCGTAGGAGTGATAGTAGTGGCTCGCCTTGGAGCAGGGACTAGCCTGCTGTTGTACACAATCTAGTGCTTAATGGATACATTTGTTTGCAGAATTACTTGTTTCAATAATTTATTTTAACATGTGGCTGCAGCATTCCAAGAAAAATACAGATTCTTTATTTCATCTTAAGTAAAACGTGCCTTGAATAAGAGCTTGTTCTATTAGCTAGGGTCAGGTAGGTCAGAACTTTAATGGAGAAGCCCAATAAGGTAGATTACAGGTAATTTTCAGTTTACAAACTTGATCAAATTCATAAAACTTGAATAATGTTGCTTACACAAATAATAAACAATTTCATAAAAATATAGGCGTGTGTTTTGAGGGAAAATGATAGACACAATGGAAGTAAAGATGGAAGAATTGTAATCATATCAGTTTCCTATTGATGTTTATTGAATTAGTCATATCTACTACTTAAGGATTTTGTAATCTACTAAAAATGCTTTTAGAGTGTAGAAATTTCATTTTATGAGTTCAACATAATGAAATCAAACCATTTAGGCTAACATCTTCATTCTAAAAAATTTCATTCACATGTTAATTTACAATTCTTTTTGATTAAAGGCAATATTTCTAATGATGTCATCTAGTCATATAGAAGTATTGTCACAGTAGATATGAGAGTCTTGTGATAACATAGTATTCACTGTTTACCAGTGTTTCAGGACTAGACCATGAGCTTGTGGAAGACTATACTAAATTTAAGTTATCATTGGAATATGTCTTGAAACAAAGGATCTACTATCACTTTCTTTGAAGCTTGTGGAGAAGTTATCGTTGAGAATAAAATCAGTTTGGCACTGAAACAAATTATATAAGGTATTTATATTATTATCTTTTTTTCTCCCTCCCTTCCACTTCCTTCTCCAGAGGTAACTAAAGAATTAGAACCACTCAGATCTGGATCATATTTTATATGGAACTTCACACTGTTGATCACTTGGGAAAGGAGGATGAAGGTGTATAAATGGGTAGAGTTAGGAAGAGATAGTAGATATATGAATGTCTGTGTAATTCAAGTGTGAGTGCAGCAGCCAGAGATTTACTGTAACTGAGGGGGAAAACTATGCACTAGTTAAACAGTGGTGCAGCTTCCGTGTTCAAAACCTGTTTTTCTATCTATGAGGAGATTTCCTCGTGTAGACTGAGGCAATATAATTTCTTCCATGTCTCTTACTGTGCTGATACTGCACTGTCAACTACTTATTGTACAACCATTTCAGACTGAATGAGGGGGGAACTGAAGATAAAAATTGGTTTTCTTTTGAAAACGGTTGAAAATGGTTATCTTCAATGCTGCCTTACTGTCAGAATAGTTAAATGTAATAAGTGATAAGGCAATAGATTGCATTGAGTTACACAGACCAAAGCTGAAAGGCACTTGAAAATCTATTTGCATCTTCCCACCTCTTGATAGAAACCTTCCATTTCTGCTCTCTCAGAGCCCCTTTAGCTACTGATGGCCTGAAGAACTGGGCTTTGTGGTACAATAATTCTCGCAGAAGTACATTTGAAAATTTCCAGACACAGTGTGTTTAACATTTGAAACTGTATTTGCAGTGTTTGTGGAGGTTGCAATTCAAATGTTATTGGATTCCTGTATGCTTATTTGAAAGAATCTGGTTAAAGATTAGTGCGACGTCTAAAATGCAGGCCAGTAAATTATATAAGACGCTTTATTTCTGTCTGTCACTTGAATCTATCATAGATACGATTGACTGGATCAGAATTTCTCCTTTGGGTATTGACAGAGGAGGCTGCTACATTCTGGCTAGTACAGCAGATCTCTGTGTACTGACTTTCAAAGCTATTGTGTCCCAGTTATGACTTTCCTATAGGGAGGAGCATCTGTTTTCTTAAAATGTTCTGGGCTCAGTAGCTGTGTAATGACTCTTTGGAGGTCAGATACAAGTATCAAAGCAATGTTCTCTCTCTTTTTTTTTTTTTTAATATCTTCTTTGAATAAAACAAAAGGTAGAAGATGTCAATATTTAATGAATCAGAAGGAGCTTCCAGTAAGTGTTGTTGAGGAACAACATTTTACAAAAAGAAAAATATAGTTTTATAGGGTAAGTGCCACCTTTCATAGGTGTGAAGGATCTGGTGACAATGTGACCCTTTTATGAAAGTACTTAATATTTGCATGACAAAGCTTGGTCTGCAAGTCTCTGAGCACATCTTCAGTCACCTGAGAGCAAAACAGGAAACAGATCATCTGAAGTATGTATAATTAGAATGACCCTAAACCTCATCTTTTTGTGAGGAAGAACAGAAGCAGAGATATTATTCCAGAAGTAAGGCTGAGTTAACTTCCTGGGGCCTGTTCTACATTATATTAAGAAGCAATGCTTCCTCATATCGTCAATTAACATGTTTTTAAACTGTACATTTAATTACTATGTTTAAATTTAAATAATTAAGGCATTTGAATACATTTAAATCCAAATGCTTAATATGTTTAAATAATACCTTTATTTGCTCAGGCCAGCTTTTATCTCAAGTTTTAGCCCACAAGAAACTAATTTCCTGTTTCTCAAAGTCTTCTATCTGAAACGAATGCAAATAGGAAGTCTTGAAATCTTGAAATGAGAGATTTACCTTCATGTATCCATGCTAAAATAAAATTTTTACATCAACAAAGAGGTAGCTAAGGGAACCCATGCACACTTACCTGATATATAATCAGCTGCTGTACTGAATTCCTGGAGACTGAGGTTTTACAGGTTAGTACACACTAACCAAATCAAACTTTAAAAAATTCTTTAGTGTTTCAGCCGAGGTCTGGGACAGTTGTAGGGCTAATACACCTTATAGTTTCTACGTGTAAAAACACATAAACTTTATTCCAGAGCTTGTTTGAATTAATAAGACTCTTTCAGTTGACTTGGATGGACTTTGGATTGAGCTCAAGATAGGTATTTTTTTATAAATAAACAAGAAACTGCATTCGTTATTTGAGATTATAGATTAGGGATGAAATTAAATAGTCTTAAAATTGCCCATTCAAATTTGCTCAGTTTTTGGAGGCACACTGAGTGTATTAATCCCTGATATTGGTGACCAAGATATATTAATTCGGAATATTAATTATTCTACATCTAGGCTCCTTTCAGAGACTGGGGCATTTTTTGTTCCATTGTAGAATCAGCTACTGACTTATTAGAGGCCTTTAAAAAGAACTATTAAATTTTTTTAAAATCTAAATGCATATTTTATGTTATTTAGTAAATATTTAGTTCTCACCAGCACAAGTCCCTTTTTTTTTTTCATGCAGTTTGCTGCAGGTGTAATATATGTTTTTTCCCTAGTATCTACAAAATGAGAGAATACATATTTCTCATTCTTTTCCTGCCTTTGGCTGCCATTACAATATGGCATTGGTTGCTAATTGTCTTCTTCTAAAATATATACTCATTTGGTCAAATGTTTTCATGTCTTCCAGAATATTTAATTGCACAACATGTCTTCAGTGGTAGTGGCTGTAGGCTAGTGCAGACTGCAAGGTGAGCGAATGTTCTGCTACATAGATATTTTTCTACGCAGAGGTGGTGGCAGCTGTTCTCTTCCTTCAACCTGGTATGTCATGTTAAAAATGCCAGCAGTAAATTGAGGCCTACTATTAACAATTTCCGCCCCCCCAAATTAGTCCCTACTTTGCTTTTATGCTATTGGGATATTTGTGTTTTGTTTCATATCTCAGCGTTGCTTTCTTTTCTTTTGTTTTCTTCTCTGTTGGTGTTTTTTTGTCTTTTTTTTTTCTCCCCTAATAACTCCTTTTTATTTTCCTTTTCATTTCAGCAGCTCAGTGCCATGTAGAAAGACGCTGCACCTTTTGTCTGACTGCATATGTCATACTGGCTAAAACTGTTGTCTATTTAACTTCTGCATCCTCAGTTTCTCTTGTCATGCTTCATTCTTTCTGGTCCTAATGCTTCTGTCTTCCTCTCTTCCAGCCTCTCAGACATGTGTTTCTCGCTGTGTATTTTATAGTGCAGGCACAGACAGCAGACCTCTGCTTGCCACAGCTTGCAGCACCACGTGGCCTGTCTTTTGTGATTGCTTCAGAGAACCAAGCAGTCTTTGATGTCTGGGGGGGCTGGGGAGTTGTATGGAAATTCCGTTAAACACACAGGCCTCCTTACTGTCTTCCATCATTGCAATTTGTCATATTGCTGACACATGGATGGAAGCGTTTTCCTTTCATGTTAAGCCAGGACTGTGCAAAAACACTGGAAGGCAATGCATACAGTGCTGCAGCTTATGACAACAGCAAAGTATTTTTACAAGCTTGAGGTATTACTGCTGATAAATAAACCAGGATGGTGATAAGTATGAATAAAGTGAAAGAGACTATTGCAGCTGCATATTTTGATAAGGAAAGAGAGAGACAGGAATTCTGTCTTACAACTTAATGACGTAATATGTTTTTAACACATCTGACGCTGTAGTTGAGACTGGACGCTGTGATATGTTACTTTCCAAAGTGTATGTTTATCAACCTGTAGACAGTCTTAACGTTGTCTTTGCCTTGTCAAAGGCACCTGTGACACATGACTGCATAAAGAGGTGTTAGACAGGAATAATGAATAGGAAGTTGGAGGATATACCAAATAGTAAAGCTGGAGCATTTATCTGCTTACTTACAGTTTGTTTTTATTCCTCAGTATGGCTTCAGTGTTGATATTTGTCAGCATTATGATTTGCATTGATATTGCTTTGATCTGAGACAAGATGGAGGGCCTAGACTGACAGGAGAAGCTCAAATGCATATAAATTAGGTTTATGGTTTTCAATTTTTTGGTAAATATATTAATGGTTGAATTCAGTGAATACATTGTGACTAAACATAAAGGTTCCTGCATATAGACTGCTCCCTACAAACACAGTTCATGTTTGAATCTGCAAAGTGTGCACCCGTGACTTGGACCTGTATTATTCTTTTTTTGAAACTTCTCAAAGCTGAAATGTGAGTCCTAATTTAAATACTGTTGCTGCTTTGTTTTCCTCTTAAAATTACACCCTCTTGAAGAAGAGTTGGGCTTTGACTGTTGAGAATCTGCTATATCAAGCAATGTAAATCATTAAAGGATGTATATTTTACCTTTCACTAATAAAGGTAAGCTATCAAATTTACTTGAATGTAGATAATTTGAAGACATAGCAGGACTGTTTCTCTCCTTTCTATATACATTGACTTCTTGGAGCTGTAAACGCTCTTTGTTAAAAACTTGAACATAACTCATCTGTGTCTATTATAGGAGGTAATACAAGGACAAGAGAGGCAAAGTGCTCATAGCCAGGTAGAAGTCAAAACAAAACTGTCCAGCAAAATGAGGCAGCTCATACAGCTCATCAACAAGCTTGACCCCTGGGCAGCCTGAGAGGCAAGTTCGTCAGGAGCTCACGTAGATGCAGCTAACAGGCTGCTGGAGACGTGACTGAGGAGTCTCTGGGGATACCTCTGTCATGGTTTCTACAAGGTACTTGCTAGCAGACTGAGTCCTACACTTGCCAGCTGGGCTGCCTAAGGTTATGTGGACATTGGGCTTAGTGTTAGAGCAAGTTTAAAAAGAAGATAAACTCACAAGTTTCTGTATGTATTCATACGAGGAATTATCCAATTTAGCTTTATAATGTTGCACAAAATTATTAACTCTTTTGTCTATATGTTACTGTTACTGGTATGTTCAGTGTCTCCAACAGGAGTTCTGTGCAGGTTGGAGTGAAATTTAACCTGATTGGCATATATTACAGTAGATTAAACCTTAATGTTTACATCAGAATCTATTTTTGGTCATGTCATCTTGTTTTTTTTTCCTTCTGCTAGAGTGGTTTGAGTCTGCATTTCAAGATATGCCTTTGTTAGCAACGCTAATATAGGTATGAATCTTGGATTCATATAAGAGCATACTCCTGTATACATTTTATAATCTTCTAATACATTTCTAAATCTTTAAATGTGTGTTTAAAAGAGATTATGGGAATCTGCCAGCAAGTAGAACTTCCTCAACAAAAGTAGTGGTTATTCTGTGTGTGTTTTACTCCCTACTTTTATTCAGAGAGAAATTGAGAGTTTGGAGAGAAGAAATGAAGAGTTAGTTCAGAACGTTGAAATAAATGAAAAGTCACTGATACATTCCAGTAGCTTGAGACTTGTATCTCACTAAACCCTTTCTTTACAATGATGCCTTTTTAAAATTTGACAACAGGGTTGTTCTACTCTGACTACTGCCTACCACAATGACCACAATCATCTTGTCACCTTCTATACCTCTCCATCTGTCTATATTCCTCTGTTGTCTTGCAGATGGCAAGCTGTCTAGGGCAGAGGCTATGTTTTTGTTCTATGCTTACACAGCATGTACTGCATAGCACTTAGCACAATGGAGTTCTGGTCAATGACAAAAACTATGAAGTTTTATGATGATAAAGCAAGAATTGCTGTCAACTTCATATCTGATAGAAAGTTTAGTTATGTAAATAACTAGTTTCCCCATGAGTTTTATCAAGTATTTTACATTGTTAAATTATTTACGATAAACACATTGTCTTACTTACGGCTCAGCATAAATTTAAAAGATAATTTTAGCAGGGAAAGAAAATATTTATGAAGAGAAGCCAGAGGCAGAAATATAAAGTTATAAATTAATGAAAATATCCTGATGATGACAAGAGTCCAGATGAGAATTATCTCTTTTCTGGTAGGTTACTTGATATTCTAAGGATGATGTTGCATCTGTATATGTTATGTGCTGTGTTTGCCCATCTTTGTGATCCATGGTAAAGCTTGGTGATAGTGGAGGACAGGGGCATTCAGAGAAGATTTTAAAGGAAAATTACCCTCAAGTACTACCACCAGTGTGGAACAGGAATAGAATAGTGCTGCTTGGAGGTGGTGACACCATTTCAAGTTTCACTGGAGACTGTAAAGCAGGGGGTAAGAACTCAGGAACGTTTGGGACATAACAACAGTGAATAACCTTTAAAGAATTGCTACAAGATAGAAGTAGCAAGAGCAGACAGAAGAGTCCGTGGCCCTGAAGCAAGAGGCCGTTCATAGCAAGGTGTGCCATTCTTGACTGCAGAAAACTATAGACTTGCCTCAGGGAGAGGTCCCTCATGGGACAGGAAAAGGTTGTAACACATTCTTTCTATACTGTAAATATCATATGTCAACTCCATACTGTATCTATCCTCTGCTAGTGTATGTCGAATAAAATGTCAACAATGCACTTCCACTCAGTTTTCTGTCACTTTCACAAAAGCAACTATTTGTGATAGCTAGATAGGTAAGAAAATCTGGGTTCTGTGCTTTGCTAAAAATGATCTAGAAAGCTATGGTATGGCCCTGGCATCCAGTTTTAGTGCAGGTATAATTTTATACATAGAAGACAGAAGGAACTTCTGTATTTTATGAAAAACATTTATGACACAAATTCTATACTCATTTTTGCGTTGTGATATTTTGGGAATTAATATAGGAGAGAAAGAAAGAGGTATTGACCAAGTAGGAAGCATAGATGATATGTTTGCAGAAATCACGAAGAACTGTCAATAAGCGGAATTACCTTAAAAATGCTGTCACTATGGGCACAGAGCTTTGCTGTTTTGTTCTGTACAGCCTCAAAGTCCTATATTGTAATACACTATGAAAAGTGGTATTGCTTTCATATTATTGTCACAAATTTTTGCGTAAGTTTTCTGTCTGTTTACTTTGACAGTAATTAAAACCAAATAAGAGGGAGTAGCATTGAATACAGTCATGGAGGCTTTTGGTTCTGAAAGGCAGAGAGATCATCCTTAGACTTCATAGGAGCTATTCCAGTCAGTCTTACTCCTGGGAGGTATATAGAGATGTTTAGAAAATTGATGCCCCCATAGTATCATTCTCACATACTTTACAAGTCTCACTGGAACCTTGTGTTCTAGTGTATGTATTTCTGAGTGTGCTTGTTTTTCTGTCCTCTTTTCTCTTATTCCTTTCACAACTGCAGAGAAATCACATTAGAAAATGTTAATTACTTACAGTGGCAGATATTAAGAGGAAATTGAATAATATACTAAACATTGCTGTGTTTCAATTATTAAACTTAATTTAAAGATAGCTAACACTTGAAAGACTCACAGGAATGCTATAGAAGGCCTTTGCAGAGCTCTTAGGCTTTTGTCAACTGAAAACGTTAAGACTGTAATGCTGAAAAGTGATGATTCCGTCAGATTCCTCAATATATGTAACATATACCACACACAGTTTGGAAAAAAAAATAAATTGGCAAACACAAATCTGCTTACCACAGATATAAACATAAAGCAGAAGCAAATGTTCATATGGTAGCAGATAACCAGTCAAAAAAGATGGAAAAACTTCAACATGCTTCTGTTAGAAAAAATCAGAAAGCTTCTAAGACAGCTTGACAACGGTCTCTGGCTGTAAAATTAGTGGTGTTATAACATTCTGTAGTGAAGATGGTCAAATGCTGTCAAACTGAATGAAAGGAAAATCCTCTGTCACTGGCACAAACGTTTCAGCGGTTTTAATACACTGTCTGTCTAAAGCTCTAAGTGAAGTTCTGCTCTTCCCCACATAGCAGAAGCAGCAGCAGTTTCTTAAAATTCCGGTGTAGACATCACAAGGGGAAGCATGAGACCCTAGTGATATTCTTCTCAAAATAGTCAAATGCAGAAGTCAATGCCTTGTCTAAAAGATGGAGGAAAAATAAAGTTACATTTGTTTGCCAACTTAGGGGGTAAGGAGAAAATTTCTAATGAATTCAAAGACAGAAAGCATCAGCCTCTGGAAACAAATGAAAAGACCACCTGTGCTGTATTAATCATAAAAATATACTTTTCTTTAGCTGCTGGACAAAATGATTTCCTGAGCCATGTCAGGCATGATATTGAGTTTGCAGAATTTCCAGTCAAATTAGCTTTTGATCTAGGTGAGGCAGACTCCAGATTACTTTTTGCAATCAAATATATCTTAAAGTGAATGCAATGGGCATGCTGTGGCTTTATAAAATTTGTTTCAGGAAATCTACACAAATTGTACTATTAAGATAAAGAAACTCCCTGGTTTTTTTGGCTTTTTTTTTTTTGTTTTATTTTTTCTTTCTTTCTTCCTTTTCTTTTTTTTCCTCCTTCTTATTTCCCAGTGGAATGGTAACAGATTTTGGCCAAGGTGGAGTGACAGGAATTTTCACTGTCCAAAATGGCCTTCTGTGCTGTAACAGCTGCATGATGATTTTAGAGGCAGCAGAAAGTGTTAAATGGTAGTTTCCCACTCTCAGACCTCTGCATATTGAAGGCCGCAAATTTGCTGCCTTGTAGTCTTCTCATTGCCAGTGACCACAAATTCTTGATATACATGGACTATTGGTGGCTTGCACGGTGGAGGACATGAAGTGTATTACTGACTCTATTAATTCTGTTGTAAAGTTTCTCTATCTGATGTCAGCTTTGCTCTGTTGAAAAGCATCTGAAGTTAAAATTAGGAACTGACAATGCAGTATTGTAATTTCCCAACAAATTCTGCTGCTTTGGTAATATACTGTTTTACGCTGTAGCTTTCTAATCTTATTACGCCTCCAAGATTAGAGGCATGCTTTGGAGAAACTTGCCAAAACCAATTTCCTTTGGTTGTTTCCTGTATGGTGAATAGCCATATAGACAGAGTGAGCCTGTCTTCTGTTTTGGGAACTACAGCAAATGATATTCTCCCCCCCAGACTTTGAAAACCGAAATGGCCCTGCACTCCAGAAGTGGCAGGTCACAGCAACTGACATCTCAAACTACCAGTGTGCAGTGAAATTTTCTGTTATTTCTTAGGGAGCCCATGGTGCTGACTCTTCATATACAGAAACAAAGAACTCTGCATGAGGGTATTTAAATATAAGGAATTACTCGACCTCAACGGTAAACGCTAATAGGAGGGCAGATAGGATTTTAAATACTAGTCTACAGAGGTATCTGTATTAGAGGTATACCTAGAGGTTCTAGATATCACTCCAGGCTGCTCTGGAGTTTGCTTATTATTTCATGGGAATCTCGGAGGCCTCTGAAGCACTTATAAGCTACATATTTTTATTTTAAGGGTTTTATTTTTGCCATTTATATGTAAAACTAGGGGAGACAATATGCTCCTGATTCAATTTTTTCCATCAGTGAATTGCAGAAGTCCCAAGAAAGAAGCATAGTTGGTTTTTATCTGGCAAGATTTGTTTGGAAGTTGTACTATGACTGTTGTAAATGGTTGATACCATTCTTGTTTAGGAACTATTCACAAATTTTCAGAGTCACAGAAACTGGCAAAAACGGAGCAGTATGATTATGATATTTATTTTTATGCTATATCTAGCTATCCCTTTTTTTCCAGAACGATTTCCAAAACATCTCTGTAGTTGGAGACAGAGATCTGGAGAAGACAATTTTCTTTGGACCTGAAGGAATAGGTTCCCTTTAGGGTATCTCCTTACACAAAAGAAGGAAGTTGATTTGCGTTTTGGAGTTGATTGGATCTTACTCCTTTTTCTATCCTTCAAATCAAGGATGTGAGCTTTTGTTAGATTTCTGAAAAAACCTCAGCTTCATATAGATATATCTTTTTCTCTAATCCCCTGCCAGAGGCTGAACTAAGCAATAAGTGTTTCTGGATCATCATTAGGTAAAAGACTTGAAGTCTGAACGTACTGAAAGTATGCAGTTGCACAAGCTTTTGTGCAACTCTACAGTTAATTTGAGAATAGATTAATTAAGCAGTGACAAAGAACACAGATTTATAAAAGAAAGGAGTATGCATTGTTACTTTTCCTCATTGTGAAGAAGCAGTTCAACTATGAAAGCAACATGTTTTTCAATGGATATCTTCACCTATCTGAAAGACATAGAGCTGTTCTTGGCTTTTATGAAGAAGCAGTATTTTGAAAAGATCCCAAAATAGATAGGAATGAGTTAAGCTTAAGTGAGTGTTCAAATAGTTATACTGAGCACCCAAGTGGACATTAAAATAATGGGTTCATCCATCATCAAACCATTTGCTTTAGAGAAATTGAAAGATTGTCATTGTTTGAAGTCTCTCTTGCATAGTCATATACTTAGTATTCTGGATGTCTGTCTAGGTAGGTTGATTTATTCACCAGCCCAACTCACAACTGTTTGCAGGCTTTGAGTCCCTAATAGTGGATAAACTATGTGGTAACCCTCGAAGACAAGAGAAATTTTTACTACCAAAGCAATTTTGGCTTTTCTGTGAATATGTATTTTATGATCTTTTGTTCCATGCTAGAGCAGAACCTTCTCTCATCTACCTGTTATGGTAATGAAACAAGGTAGGCAAGGAACAGGACATCATCTCTGTGGATGTTCAGGGCCAAAAGGCTGATCTAAAAATCTGAAGAACTCGTTTTACTGTGTGGGAAGTGACCACAAAGAGGATGCCACATGGATTCTTTGTATAAACACACTCTGAATTAACACATTTTCCTCCTTCTTCTGTGCCTCTGATGAAAATTCAGTAGCTACTAAATACAGCCTATTCACATGGCATCAAATCAGGAAACCGGAAAATATATATGTTACTTCCAAGTTACTAGTCCTCGGTGATTTCTTTTGTGCTCAAACTCTGCATGCAATGCAAAATAATTTGTAATTTTTTCATATGTAATTACTTATGCGTGTCCTCTGAGACGTAAGGCATCCCCTATGTTACACCTATTTGTTGCTTCTCAAGTTGTTCTATGCTTTAACTTCACCTTCAAATTTGGCTGGCATAGTCCTCCTGAAAGAGATTGAGTGATTAAATTTCCAAGATATTTTTTTTCTGTTCCTGACAACTGTTAATGAGAAACAACTATTAATGAGAAATATGAGTCCACACTGGGACCACAGGTGACTATTCTCTCTCACTTGTAGTATACTGCTAGCTAAGGCAAAGTTATTTAATTGGTTCCTAAGCACCTAATTTTTATGAGTGGGGCTTAAGTACTGAAATATAGGAGAGCACATTTCCTTGTGTTTGCTGTCAGCAGAGCAGCATATAAATGTAGTTCAGAGAAAATCCTAGAAAGCTTTCTAAATTCTTCCTTCATTGGAAAATGTAAGGTGTTATCCTGTAATCTTTATTTTTATCAGAGAGCAAAGTTTTTTTCAGGAAAAGTACAGCACTAATGTCTCATTACTTTTAGCAGGAGCTTCACAGAGGGATGGAGAAAGAACACATGGCCTTTTTTGGGGGGAGGGGAAGTTTTGAAAGTATTGCTTAAAATCTCAGGAGGCAGGACTGCTGTGGTCTAATATACAGGGATATTTCTTACATTGTAGTGTAAGAAACTGAACTGATTATGTATCCCCATTGAGTTGATCCTATTACTTGTAATCCTCATAAACAAAGATACCAATTGACTATGTATATGAAATTGTGAAACATTTTGGTAAAGTAAAAGCAAAACAGTATTTTCCATTCTACAATCACCTAACAACAAACAAGAAACATGGATATTAAATAAAAACACAGTATATTTATTATCCAGGTAAGATTTATTAAAATAATCTTTATGGGTTTATACTGACAGGTCTTTTTTCCCCATCTTTGAATGAATATCGATGTATAAGGAAGAATATACAAGCCTGTCAGTCTGACCTCAGTGTCAGGGAAAGTCATGGAACAGGTGATATCATGAGTGCTATCATGAAACACATGCAAGAGAACCAGGTGATCAGGCCCAGTCAACATGGGTTCACAAAAGGCAGGTCTTGCCAAACTAACCTGATCGCCTTCTATGACCAAGTGACTCGGCTGTTGGATGAAGGAAAGGCTGTGGATGTGGTCTTCCTGGACTTCAGCAAAGCCTTTGACACAGTTTCTCACAGCATCCTGCTATGGAAACTGTCAGCCTCTGACCTGGACAGGCACACACTCTCCTGGGTAGAAAACTGGTTGGAGGGCCGGACCCAGAGAGTGGTGGTAAATGGTGTTAACTCCAGCTGGAGGCCAGTGACAAGTGGTGTTCCCCAGGGCTCAGTGCTGGGTCCAACCCTGTTCAATGTCTTCATCAATGACCTGGATGAAGGCATTGAGTGCTCCCCTAGCACGTTTGCAGATGACATTAAGCTGGGTGGAAGTGTCGATCTGCTGGAGGGTAGGGAGGCTCTGCAAAGGGATCTGAACAGGCTGGACTGCTGGGCAGAGTCCAGTGGCATGAGGTTTAACGCGACCAAATGCCAGGTCCTGCACTTGGGGCACAACAACCCTATGCAGAGCTACAGACTGGGAGAAGTCTGTCTAGAAAGCTGCCAGGAGGAGAGGGACCTGGCGATGTTGGTTGACAGGTGACTGAACATGAGCCAGCAGTGTGCCCAGGTGGCCAAGAAGACCAATGGCATCCTGGCTTGTATCAGAAACAGCGTGACCAGCAGGTCCAGGGAGGTTCTTATCCATCTGTACTCAGGTCTGGTGAGACTGCACCTTGAATACTGTGTCCAGTTCTGGGCCCCTGACCACAAGAAGGATGTTGAGGCTCTGGAGTGAGTCCAGAGAAGAGCAACAAAGCTGGTGAAAGGGGCTGGAGAACAGGCCTTATAAGGAATGGCTGAGAGAGCTGGGGTTGTTTAGCCTGGAGAAGAGGAGGCTGAAGGCAGTCCTCATTGCTCTCTACAACTACCTGAAAGGAGGTTGTAGAGAGAAGCTGGCCTCTTCTCCCAAGTGACAAGGAACAGGACAAGAGGGAATGGCCTCAAGCTCTGCCAGGGGAGGTTTAGGCTGAACATTAGGAGAAAGTTTTCAAACAGAAAGGGTCATTGGGCACTGGCAGAGGCTGCCCATGAAGGTGGTTGATTCACCTTCCCTGGAGGGGTTTAAGGGACAGGTGGATGATGTGCTGAGGGACATGGTGTAGTGTTTGCTAGGAATGGTCGGACTCGATGATCCGATGGGTCTCTTCCAACTTGGTTATTCTGTAATATTTTTCACGTTAGTTCATTGTCTTTAGGAAGCAACTTAATATAAATTAAAATTCTGTCTCTGATTGCTTTCTCTTGAATTGCAATACACTTCTACGAATTCTTTACGTTGTTCTCTCTTGTTTGTATCTTATTTTCATAAAAAGATTAACCTGTTGAGTACTCTGATGGTATTAAAGCAAAGGGAATTTATTAGATACTAGTGTTAATAAGAACTAAATTACACCAGGCTAATATGGATAGAAATCACCAAACACCTTAAAAAATGGAACATATCAGTATAAGGAACCAATTGTTATTTCAGTTCTTATTTCTCAAAAGGTAAATTGGAATAGCCAGATAAAAATATATTAGCTTTTGTATCTATTTAATAGAGATATTATAAAAAGAATCTATCCAAGCAGACTTTATTTACTGACTGCAGTTATTTAGCATAATATCCAGAAAAATATGATATTCTTCCTCCAAAGGACAGAGTTCATTAGAGTAAAGAGCCACTGTGAACATTCTGCATTTTAACACTAGTAACTGAAATGTTGATAGTGTAGAATTGAAGATGGCATGTGATGTACTTTCTGTTATGAAGGAGTAGGAATCCTTTTTCTGGCAACTGGCTTCTTGGGAAAACCCACTGGGTATTTAACATTGCTTCCTCTTTCTGTATATCAGCCTATCCTACAAGTAATCCTTCGCCTTCATAATTATTTGTTTAGTTTATTTAGGAAGAAACCTCAGCTTCTAAAGTCCATTAACATACAATAAGCCTGCACTAACTTATAAAACAAATGGGAACATTGGAAGCTTCTATTTATATGATTTTAAGCATTAAATTTAGATCCCCTGGAATTGCTGGGGAATAGTATTATACTTATTGCAATGCATACTGTCTGTCTGCTGCCTCACAGGTGTTCTTTGTTCTCTGCTTGCAATCCTCCTGGGGGGATAGGCGCACAGACCAAAAGCCAGCCCAAATATTTAAGACTTGGCCAGCTTTCAGGAGCAGTGGTTGTACTTGCTCTTGGCATTCCCCAGTGCTTTGAACACCTATTGGATCTACAGGGTGTAGTCTGTGTAGTCAATTAAGGGAGATAGCAGAGCGCATTTCAGTATTCCATTCATTGTATTGTCAGTGATGGTGCTGCTTGAAACTGGGATCATCTGAAGTTGTAAGACAAGTGAGGTTTAGAAGGACAGGTGATATAGGAGAACAGTATAGCTGAAAAATCCATACAACCTGTCTGACATACAACTGTCTTGCTTTTAAAACTAAATAAAAAAAATCACTTCTGTTACCTAATACAGTTAAAGTCGAGAATATTCCAAGAGCCAGAATATTCAAAGTGAAGGCTGATGTTCTATCATTAACTTGTCCTCTTGTATGTGTCTTTTTCACCACAGCGTGAGTGAAGTATGAAGAGTCATACTCCACTTTGAATTTTTTGGCTTTTGTCAAGTTCTGTCACAATTTCGTTATGTCAGGTGTTCTTGTTGTGGGAGTACAGAAAGAACAAATGATTGACCTATATTGCAGTCCTGAAATGCATCTGCATGATTTGTACCATGACACTAAGGCATGAAAAGGGGAGTAAAGAGATCAGGTTGCAGCTCAAAGCTGGATAAGGAGAAATTATTCTGTTCAAGTACTTCCTCTTTTGAAAAGAGTTTGAGGGATTTTAGAGAGGACAGAAAGTGGTTTAATGCTCATAGGGAGGATACAGATGCTTACATTTTGTAAAACTGTAGTTCTCCTTTAAATAGGAGTTGGCTTTCCATGGTAGGATCCTAACTCATGGTTCAGTCTTGGTGGCATGACTCCAGCACAGATACTTCTATTAACTGTAATCGGATTTGTAAAAGACATTGTTGTAAAAAAATCCTTCCTTATAAAGGAGATGGAATACATGATAAAAAAAATGTCAAAGACAGGAAAATATTCTCATCACATAAACAAAAAACAGGTCCAGGAATAAGAACTGTGAATTCAGTGAATCTTTGCCCTTCCATAACATAGATTTTGTACCAGTGAAATTTTACTGACTTCTGGATAATTAATTTGAGCTTGCATAATTTAAAAAATATAAAATAATTGGGTAACTTTTGCTTGATTTCTGTGTTTTGGTGTTATGGGGTTAATTTTGTAAATACATTTGATGTAGTTTGACTTTCCCATGCTGCTCTGCTGATGTTAATCTATAAAATATTAGGATACTTGCATTTAAGGTTCAAATATGTGTTTTGTTTAGTGAAGTTAAATGGGAGATGTTTTTCATCTACCACTGATGAGAGATGTTATCTAGATGTCCTCATCCATAGCACTTGAAATAAAGAAGAGATTATGGCTTATAATAAAAGCTTATGTTAATGATTGAACTTCAGTACTCTAAGGTGCTAAATCTACTTGCCAAAAAAGGTGTCATAAAGTCTTCTTTTTCCAGCCAAAGAGAAATTGTAGAACAGCTAAAAATTAACCATCGTATTTTAAAAGCACTTTATCCACACACACTACACATAAGCGTAATTGTACAAATAATTTGAATGTTCTATCTATGAAACAGTTGTGTATCTATGGCACAGATATCTTTTGAAAAAGCGTAAAAAGCCAACAGCCTTTGGCAAGGCATTTTAGCTCTTGATTCTCTGTTATGCATACATAGTTTAATCTGCACCAAAGTTCTTGTTCCCTTAAGTGTATGTTGTGAATTATTCTCTTCCTATGTGCTGTGGGCATACCATATCTGACCCACCCAATGGAAGGAAAAAAAAAGATTTCCTCAGGCATCAGTATTCTCTTCAAAATGGTAATTTTCATATTTTATTCACCAAGAAGTGCTATAGTGCCTCTTTACAAATAAGGCAGGTTTTTGTAATTTTAAAAGGGAAAGAAAAATAAACTCTGGGTGTCATCTGGTAGGTTATAGTAGCTGCAGGTAAGCACACTAATAATACTTAATGCTACCAGGACATGCTGTGTTTTCAGCAGTGTAGGCATCAAATGATAAATTCTCAGAACATTTCCTGTGCTCAAGGTAAACATTGCTAATCTCTTTAAGGAATCTTCTTGGTCTTGCTGAGAATAATACCTGTGTGCTTGCTAGCCTTGGAACCCCTAAAATTGGCTTAATATTGCATTTGCTGAAGTTTGTTCTTTCTCTATCCACCCGCTTTTCCTGCTCTTTTCCCCCAGTTCAGACTCTGGTTCTTCAGAGAACCCTCAGAGAGAAAACCAGACAAACTAGTGGCTTATTTTTGATGAGAGAACTGGGTGAGTGCAAGGAATTAGTAAGCTCCCATTATGGTGTAAAGAACGACAGATTTCCTTGCAACTGTCCAGATATCATCCATAGAAACAGTAAATACTGCAGTTTGTTACTGTAGTATATGTACATAGGTATTTTCCAAGCTGGTGTCCCTGCATGTTGCTAAGTTCATATTAGCTAAAAGAGACAGGAAGCAGTCAGTGTAATATATTGTTACAATTAATGTTCTAGCCTGTGACTATGTTTAATTAATTATTTGTATCACACTAGCAGTATGTTTAGTGTTTAATTAATTAACCCAGAAGCAGAAAAGTAAGTAAGAACAACTTGAAAGCTGGTGGTGCAGAGTTTCCTGGCATATGATAGTTAGGCTGGTTTATTCTGTCTATCTTTGTTGTGGAAGCTCTTACAGTGTTTTTGATTTGAAAGAAGCAAAATGAATATCTATATGTTTGCTAAAGAAATCGATGCCTCATTTGCTGTGTGGGACATTGCATTAGTCCCAAGTTAGTGCTGGATGTATAATATGGGTGCCTGATTTTTTCTGATCTCTGTGTTACCTCTTAGGCAGGAAAACCATCAGCTCCTATTCTGTATCTGTCAGTGCTCCAAGTGGATATGTTACTTTTTTCTCACTTCCCAACATGACAGACACTGAGACTGCGACTGTGTCTTGGTCTTTCTAGTTCTGGCAGCTGAATTCTAATACTTGCTCAGGGCTTTCTCTGACAAGTACACTCTTTGGTAAGGATGCAAGGAGTTTCCTTTGCCTTTGTGCTCTAAAAGGCACTGCAGAGGCAGCTCTGTTGTTGCTCCCTGGGGCACATGGACAGTGAAACAGGCAGGAGGGAGGGCAGGTCATGCCCTTGCATCTCTTGTTCTCCCTTGACCATTTGTGTCAATTCACTGAAGTTGGTGGAATTAGGGGAGCAGGCTGCACCCTTTCCACAGGTGAATGCTGGTGTATGCTCAGCAGAAAGACCTGCAGGGTAAGTCAGCTAGCCAGCATTGATGTGGCCTCCAGGAGAAATGAGCTTACACCATCCATTCTGAAGACACGGACCTGTTGCCTGACATGTGCCTGCTGAGGTCTTTGAAGACTAAGTATGGTAAAACAGATCCTTGTGCAAACTCTCGTCACTCAAAATACACAGAGGGGGGAAATGAAAAAGTGAGGATTTTGATGTCCATTGCAGGTCTATCACAGCAGGACTACTAGAGCCAAGGAAAAATGGTGATTTACAGTGTGCTGTTATAGTTTTTACTCAACAATAGGATCCAAGTAGATTAAATGCTGATTTCATTTAATATTGGGGTTTTTTGCCTGGTTTATCTAGCTTGTAAGTCAGTGTCACAACTGGATGAATAAGTCTATGGTAATGGCAAGTAGCCACACACACATAAAATGTGATATAAACAACGTGGTATGTAAGATTTCTAGTGGTAAATGTTGCCTAGTTTTGTGCCTTGCTCAATGCTACTGAAATCACAGCAATAGCATTAATAATTCTAGTCAGGCGTAAGTTTTTCTCTCTCTGAACAGTAATCTCTACAATACTTACACTCTCTAAATACAGATACTTAGAGGATGTAGCATAATTCTCTTCTCCCTCAACCTAAAAGCAGGAACAAGTAAAGTCACTGAAGCAATTGGTTACTGGTGCATAAAACCAACCAAATGTATTTGGCCTACAGTGAGATTCTTAACTTCAATAGCTTTTCATTTATTTAGGTGGCAGGATTTTTTTTTTTTTTACTTAAATTTCATCTTATTATGGCAACTGTTATTTGGAGGTGAAAATTTGCAGGTGAAGAGAATGGTTTTAAACAGTAGGCAGGAGTGGGACAGTAATGCCATATATTAAGAGAGCTTTTTTGCCTCTTTTTTTATTGTTTGGGAAATAAAGAAATCTATGCTATCTACGTTGCTTATAATTCACTAAAATGGGTCAATGTTTGAGCTAGCAGTTGCTCTGAAATTACAATGACTGACTGTAATTAAGAACTAATTTGTAGTCATAAAAAAGCCAGATAAGGGGCTATCCACTTCATGAGA
Organism: Coccyzus lansbergi; assembly: GCA_033558105.1. NCBI lineage: Eukaryota > Metazoa > Chordata > Aves > Cuculiformes > Coccyzidae > Coccyzus > Coccyzus lansbergi. Next base: position 802,201 of record JAUMJK010000784.1, on the reverse strand, counting down.
GATGAATATAATCAGGATAACTGGCACAGCTGGTGGCCATAGTATGTCCTCAGTGAGCACACGCAATTCCCATAATTCGTAACAGGAGTTGTGTCTGCCTAGGAAGGTGAATACTTAAGAAAATTTCCTTTAGATCAATGATTTGAAGCATTAAAGCTTATAGAGTGTGAGAACGGAGCTTGGGGAACACAGTGCAACCATTTATTAATTATGCAACATTAGTATTCTGATGAATGTCATGTAAATGAATCAGGTAGATGTATTTTGGTTTGCTGGAAAAAGTCAATTTTGTTTCAGAGGAATATATCAATGCTGAATGTGCCATTTTATAAATGTAAGCAGGAATTAACATCAGCTCAAGCCATTCCTCAGTTGTATTTGAATTTGTGGACTTAGTTTCCTTGATATCACATGCAAACCTACTAGCAATACCCTGTAACCTTTTCATCTGTGATATTCAACTAACTTCTGTATGAAAACAGCCAGCTTTATTTTTTCTACAGAATAGATATATATATAAAACCCTGTTAACTGTTTGCCTTATGCAAAACAGCAATTATGACCCCTTTGACTTAACACTTACTCTACAGAAATAAGCAATTGCCATTTGGCTCTATTCGTTTTGTACTTTGTTTCACACTTTCTTAAGATGTATCAGCAGACTTTTAATTATCCTGCAAATGATTCTATTAAGCATTCTCCTTGCATATTAAATGCAGAAGACATTGTTTTGAGCTTCCTTTGCCTCCTGTGAATTGAATGTGGGCAGACATAGAAAAATCAAATTATTTTACTAAATGAAAACAACCTGAGCAGAAGAAATCATTTTGAATAATGACAGCTTGGGTGAGAGTGTCACCATTTTCTATCAGTTTGCTCTGCATCACATAGGAGCTCACTTGATGGAATGTTAAAAAAAAAATGTGTCTAGTAAAAATAAGCTGTGACAGTCTTTAAGTAAATGTAATAAATCAGGAGGATTTTCAAAGGGAATAAAAAGTGTCATTTATGATGGTTACAGTTTATACGCCCACTATGATTCCTGTACCAGTACAGTTTATACTCTCCCATGGTAGATAAAATTATTACTTGATCTGTCAAAATGGAGTGACAAAAATTTTGTAGGTAGACAGCTTATTTAAGAATAGTAAAGTTCTATTGTGTGTTTGCTATCTTAACTCCAAGTGCCATACAAAACAAGAAATGAAGGAAAGCAATCATTGCTCTGGAAGTTTATATAACATTGGAAAAAAAAAAGGTTAATAGCAAAAATCTTAATGTTTCCCTGCAGGAATCTGGAGAAATCCTAAACATATTTTCATCTGAAAAGTTATTATTTCAGTAGCCTGTGAGACCTAAATTCTAGCAGATTTCCTGTAATACAATGAACTGATAATTCTCAGAATAAGTTTTCACTCAGCAGGAAGTGGGCTGGATTAATCTCTCAGTTCCAGGTGTTCACAAATGAATTAAATCCAAGAACTGACTGTGATTGCATAGTGCTAGCTCAGGTTTTTCAGGCGCTTGACTGTGACCAGGACATTCAGAGGTGTGGAGTATTTGTGCAACCTCAAGGACTAAAGATTCAGGCAGGTGCACTGCTGTTATGGTGAAACTTGCATATAGACAGAAAACTGTCTGCTCTGAAACTTGAAAGTGTGAGCATGAAGTGGACTTTGTGCCATTTCTTTAAAGACCAATGCTTGCTTTGTTCCTAAGTATGTTTAGAGAGATCACACATTAGATTTACAAATCATTGTTTATGGAATTTCTGTTTCCCTGCTTTTTGGACACATTATCTAGAAGTAACCAAGTCATGGCATAGAACTGCTCACACAGGTAGAGGCATCTAATATTGGAAGGCTTTTAAAACAAGTTAAATATAGCCTATGGCTAGAATTAAGGTCAGTAAGGTATCAAAACTAAATGAAGCATATATGTTTTGCCAGTGGGAAGGAATACTTAGCCTTTGGGATGGGTTGTAGAGTAGTATAATGAATTTGCCATGAATTAGAGCCTTTAAATTCTAATTAGGAGTCTCAACTCCTTAAACCCAACATGAACTACAGCTGAAACCAGAATGAAAGCTAGACATACTCTTCTTACTCTTTTTTTCTCTGCTTCCACATTTTGAAAGAAACACTGTGGAGTTAGAGTTCCTGTGCTAAATGTGTAGTGGAGTTCTGTGCTCTTTTGGAAAAGACATTTAGAGAATGAATGCATTTGCATATTTCCTGAAGAAATGATCACAGTTGAAAGGAAAGGATGGTTCCAAGATGAGGAATGTGACGCATATTTCAAACTCGTTACTAGATCCCACTGACTACCACAGGACAACTTAAACCCCAAGTACTCTGCAACAAACATGATTTTAAGAATTTTTTTACTAACTGTTCTATAGTCACTAGAAGTATATCTTCACTTATGACATAAGTCCTTTCTGATATGGCTATTTATTGAAGCTATTTTCTATTCCGACAGTTGCATGCAGTGTTCATGTAGCTTTGGTAATGAAAAGGGTAGTCTAGAGAGGAAGCAATCTGAATTGTGAAAATATTCCCTTCCCTTTAAAAGAAAGCTAAGTTGTAAAGTGGGTATCTGGATTTTCCAGAATGCCTAGAGACATGGTTTTGGGGCTACTTGTAGCAAAGATGAGCTGGTTTTCAAGGACTTGGGCTTGCTTCTGCTGCTTGCATAGCTACAAGAATATTTGTTAAGGTGCCTATGACAAGTAGAATCAAATTGGTCTTCTCCCCATGGAAAAATAAAAAAACCATTCTATGAAAAAGAAAGTGTTCCCTTGGACCAACAGAAAAGTCAGCATAATGTGGTCTCACTAGGCAAACAGCAAAATTCATGACAAAAGTAAGCAGAGGACATCAAACACACCATAGAGTTTTTTTCTATGAGCAGAGTCTTCTAAATATAGATTATAGTAATTTACTTTCAAACAACTCATTTTCAGCATCTGACATGTTCATTAACCCCAGGTAGAAAAATTATTGTGGTGCATTAATTTTTCACCAATGAAGACATTAGTCATATTTGCAAGTATCATTAGTGTCTGCCACCGAGGTGGAAAAGTCTTACTGTCTCTCTCCAAATGGAGGATGCATTAGAATGTTAACTAAGGTCTGCTGAGTTCTGTGGATTATCAACCCTTGCACACTTTTATGCACTGAATTTTAATTAGACTTTTCTAAAAGTACATCATTAAAAGACATGTTTTATAAGTGAGTAGGACAGATATGTAATCCTTTAGTAAAATAAGGTAAAATGTACAAGGATTTAGTGTAAGTATTCTGATAGTTCTTCTGACAATATGAAGGGTACAAGTTCACATATTAAACTGTATGTGTGCTCAGCAATTATAAGAAGGAAATGAGATCAGTGGTATTATAAACCACTGTGGGGGAAGGGAAAAGGGTTTCAAAGGTGCCAATAGCAGCAGGTAAGTGAGGTCAGAGAGTCTCAGGTGTTTTTCTTCCCACTGTGTTATGATAAATCTTTCACACAGTAGATTTCTAAAATAAAGACTAAGTCTTGGAAAATGCCTGGGAATGACGTCTTCCATGTCTTTCTGTACATTCTTTCTACAGATGCTCATAAAATCTTTTATTTTATCAAATTTTTGTTGAAATGATCTTGCTTCAGATTTATCTATGACCTGGTTTTTTAATCTCTAGTGGAATAAAATAGTCCTTTTAGCTTTTGCAATGAAATGGAGAGCAAGTTAAAGCTATGTTGCTTCTAGGTTTTCACATTAAAACAATGCTCAAATTTATTTACTGTCCAGTCTTTCAGGAGATATTTTTGTATTTAGAAAGGTCAATGCCTGTCTTCCTGATAGATATGACTAAATATTAGGCAGGAGCCAAGAGGAACTGATGTTCCTTTTATTAACCTATGTAAAACTTTGAATCAATAATTCCCTCTGTCCCCAGTTATTTTCCCTTTTATTTGCAAAGTCCAATTTCTACTTAAATGAAAGAGGGCATGAAGTATCTCAGTGTAGAACCTGCTGAAGATGCTCAGCAAGCTCACTAACTGGAGTCCATATCCAATTCCTTTATCTCCCAAGACTGCTCCAGGTTGTGTTTTTTTGGTGTTTTTTTTTTTTTTTTTTTTTTTTTTGTTTCTCCTGAAGTTTTTCAGTCTAATACAGGTGTCAACCTAGCAAAAACCACTGAAAGAACAAACTAGTGAATGAATCCAAAGTAATTTGCTGAATAATCTGTGGCATTAGTAGTGCAGCTGGGGTGGGGCTTGTCTTGCATTGCTTTAAATTAGGCTCTCATAATAACACGGTATTCATTTAGAATGACAAAGTTGAATAGTTTTATATGTTGCCTGTTTAATTTCAGTGCTATACTTTGGATGTTCTGGACACATATAATAAGTCCACATACGAAGCATTTGCATAATAATTTTTTCAATACTGTTTTTCCTATGGAAAAAAAAATCTAGATACAAGAAAACTAGTTGGATACTTAACCATTGCACAGTTTAATTGCACCTAAAGTTATGTTTTTGGCTACTGCACAATATGAAAGCTATGTATTCCATTTTCATTTGTTTGTCTTTATGCTCAGCCTTAGAACTTAGAAAGTTATTCTTATTTCTAGATAGTTGTATTATTTGAGCACTTTTTGGTTTGATGGAAATTACTTTTGTAGGAAGAAATTTACTGCTTTGACTGCGATCAGGGCCACAGCTCAGTCCGTAACATTCACTGCTGACATGCCTATTTCCTACCTGTCAGAATGAAATACTAATGGTAGGTCCTATCAATTCTGACATTGCTTTCTTATTTTTTCTAACCAAGGTCACTTTGCTTCAAGTTTACATTTGGCATGCAAATAGAAATGAAACTATAAAAGGGATTATTATTTTTTTCAGCAAATTTGTGCTGATTGTGTCTTATTTTAGTATTTTTCATTTCAAGGAATAAAACATTTGAAAAAAATTAAGATGATAGATTAGGCATTTCATTGCTGAAGAGCAGAAAAAGGTGCTTTCTCATCTTTATTATTAAATACACATGCAAAATCAAACTGGCTAATCAAGTGGTTCTTTACTCACCCTCTTTGTTTTTGCATTCATGTTTAAATGAAGGATTTGAGAGGTGCTTAAGGGCTATTGTCTAACCCTTACAAAATATCTGTTCACAAAGAGTCTAAAGGAAGCTTTAGTCTCTGTAGGATAGGGAAACGATGGTCTTTTAGGTAAAAGACATCACAAGTCTCTTTAACATACCAAGGGAGGCTTGCATTTTAATTCCCAGGGCCTGTTTTTTTAATGAATCTTTGTTCTTTAATCATAATTTTGATTATTGCCTGCTTAGTATTATGTCCTCTTTTCTATGGTCAGAAGTGAGAAGCCTTGTTTATGCTTCTGAGGACTGGAAGAACAGCACCTTGGAAACCAATGTCCTTGTTTCATCTGCATGCTCAAGTGTAATAACAGGTAAAACTTCTAGCATCAGGCAGCCTATGATTTCCGTCATATTTTAATGGACTCTGGATACAGAGAAGTAATTTAGCCTCCTTAAAGTTGGTCTTTTGGGGAAGAGCTTTCTAAATCATCTGACAAACAGATGTGCTTTGGGTGGTGTCTGATTCAGGAGAAATAAAGCATGTAAGTTCCTCAAATTCAGCCAATGTACAGCTGAGAGAAGGGAGAGTGCAAGGTCTGATGAAAAGGTTCAACAAAAGCGGAGGCAATGCGTGTGTTTCCAGGTAAACGCATAAGGTGGGAAACATTTTTGCAGAAAATGGAGTCAGGAAGATTTAGAAAATGGGAATTAGAATGAAGTCGGGAAGATTCATGTTGCTGGGAGATTACAGTAGCCAGAAGGTCTGAACCAGGCCGAGGATCATCAGCCACCTCGTCAACCAACACACATTGGTGTGACCAGCAGATCCAGGGAGGTTATTCTCCCTCTGTACTCCGCACTGCTGAGGCCACTCCTTGAATACTGTGTGCAGATCTGGGCCCCTCACCAAAAGAAGGATGTTGAGGCTCTGGAGCGAGTCCAGAAAAGAGCTACGAGACTGGTGAAGGGGCTGGGGAACAGGCCCTGTGAGGAACAGCTGAGAGAGCTGGGGTTGTTTAGCCTGGAGGAGGCTGAGAGGAGACCTCATTGCTCTCTATAACTACCTGAAAGGTGGTTGTGGAGAGGAGGGAGCTGGGCTCTTCTGCCAAGTGACAGGGGACAGGACAAGAGAGAATGGCCTCAAGCTCCACCAGGGGAGATTTAGGCTAGAGATTAGGAGGACGTTTTTCACAGAAAGGGTCATTGGGCATTGGAATAGGCTGCCCAGGGAGGTGATTGATTCACCTTCCCTGGAGGTGTTTAAGGCACGGGTGGATGAGGTCCTGAGTGACTTGGTTTAGTGTTTGATAGGAATGGTTGGACTCGATGATCTGACAGGTCTCTTCCAACCTAGTGATTCTATGATTCTAAATGTTATATGTTTCTGATTCTCATGATTTTATACATTGAACAATCTGTTTCATCTAGGTGATTTTGTGCCTAAAGTTTTTAGTTTCTTATTTTCTAATACAAATTGAAATTCTGAATCTGTAGCCACATGGAATAAGGGTGTATTAGCACTTTGCTGTCAAAGACAGTTTTGTAAATTAGGGCAATATAAAGTTTTAGCATAACAACCTTTTTATTTATTGTAAAAGCATGAAACGTTGAGTTCCTGTTGTTAAGAAACACCAATAAAAAGAGTTTTCATGAAATTGAACAAGCTGCTATTGTGATGGAAACTCAACAAAAAAAAGCACTTGGAATTAGAGTCTCTGGAGCATCCGAATAGATATTAAATAGGATCTCCTGTATAGTTTTCAAAAAGGAAGGGACTATTGACTTCATTGTCATGTACTCAATTTTAGACCTATCTTTTTGCAATAGCAAATTGATAGAAAGCTGCAGAATGCCACTCTGTTTTGGGTATTCAGAAGGTAATAGTAGGTTTTTTAAACTGATTGTCTGTCATAGCAGATAGGACCATACAGAAGTGTACTTCAGTTAAGGTTTTTCCAGATCCAACCACGTACTTATTAGCTTTTTATAGAAAGTACGACTATTTAAAAAGTTCCCAGAATATAGGTGGTAAGTTTGACCTGGTGGTCACCTTTCTATTCATTGTTATTTCTCTCATCATACTGCCTCTACATGCAGTATTGGTTACTGATGGTGTTGCATTATTGTCTTAATGTAATTCCAAATTACTGTACTTGCTAGTCTTCTCTCTCTTCCACTACTAGATTATACATTCCAAAGCAGGGCTGTATTCTAGGAGGGTTGAAAATGCGAAACATGATTTAAAAAAACTTGTCAGTAACAAACAAGAAATAACAATGCATGAATGTAGGCAAAACTGTTCAGTTGTTTCTCCTGTGCTACAGTTTTCAAATAGCATCACATATATAATCTTAGCAGTTTCTATTCCTGAAAAGTAGAAATATGAATTTAATGTGATGTCACAGAGCGTTGTTGAATAAGTTGATACCTATAAGACCTTTGGAATGCTCATAAGGAAATTTCAGAATAAGTACAAAGGATTTAATTACTTAATTATGAGTATTATTACTACTGCAGACTATATACCTTGCTAGAGTAAAATGTAAAATGATGTAGGATTTTTCAGTAGCATTGAATTTGTACAGACCTGTACAATCACTGTTTTTTCCTACTTAGTGGACAGAAAATAGACAAAACCTCCACTTTTTGGCCATTTTTGTTATAGTCAGGATGCTGATATGTGTCATAATTTCTATAATTTCAACCTTATTGTAGAAATTACTAAATTTTAACTTGTTTTGTTTTATTTTTGGTAGTGTCAAAGGAGATTTCAAGGGTTGGAGAAGGAAGAACAAGAAGCAGCTGTTATAATTGCTTTCTTTTTGACAGTCAGTGGGACTTTATGCCACTTTATGTAGCCAGATACTATTGTATCTATATGCTATGTTGCAATACTGTAAAATTTTGGTTACCAAAACACGGTAATTAGACAGTCATTTTGGTCTAGAAAATATCTTGACTGCTATAGAATCTGCAGAATTTTCTTTAGTGTGTTGAGATTCCTCCGATTTCAAGAAAGGGAGAAAGAGTGCACTTAGGGTGAAAGATTCAATGTTGAGAGAACATCCACTCTAAGGTCTGTCTACACCTGGTATTTGAAGAGCCTTCAGCAAGACACTTTATGGCTCCATCCTTCTGTGTCCCACCTCAGAAAGGTGTTAGTGTATTTAATGATTGTGTAAGGCACTGAAGCTCTACAATAGCACATACATACAAAATGTTGGTTTGCTTCTAGGAAAAGCTGATACAGGCCATGGTCTTTTCTGTTCTATTTCTTTACACACGAGAAATTTCTGCCTGTTATTTTGATTTCTGCTTCCCTTACTTCAGAGTCTCTAGCCAGCTAAATCGAAAAATAATTAAGCAGATGAAAGTAAAGCAGAAGTAAGCTTTCTGGGCAGTACTTTGTTATCTAGCCAGAAGTGTTTTTATTAGATTTGTTGTCTTGTGCATGATGTGGTTAAGTGTAAGTATTACAGATTTGTAATTTTAAAATGTTACCTCTCCTGAAGGAAACAACTATCTTTTTTTCTTTTATTTTTCATTTTTTTTTCCTTTTGGATATGAGTGCAGTGTTATTCAACAGTAGTAACCTTGCAGGGTGGCAAAATCCACAATAGGCACGTAAAGGACTGTTTTCCATTTTGTTGCTAAAGAAAAGGTCTCTTTTTCTTCCCTTCTTGAATAACAAGCCAAAAGCTTCTACCTGATTGTGTGTACCTGGTATTGTATCTTCTCCCTTTCAGAAAGAAAGGAATGGATTTATCTAATCTGTCAATCTAATCTATGCATTTCTGATGTACGCATTTATTGGAGGTCTGAGCACTGTTTATGCTGCTCTGATTTGTCGAGAATTCTCAGTAATATAAGGCCTTGATGTTCCCCCTCTTCTCTATTTTAGCTGTCGGTGGCTTTCTTTTGACTGTTATTTGTTAAGGCTTGTTACTACTAGGCTCTAATTATAGCTCCTATTATTTTTAGGAAAATGCTGAAATACAAGCTCAAAAGGGATGTTAGAAGTGCACAAATGAGAATTAGAGATGTGATAAGCACTCATCAATAGGCTACTGGGGGTTTTCATTTACCTTCATTCAAATAATAATTAGAACATTTAGATGCTAAGTACATATCTGAGATGGAAAATCAAATGCAAGGAGTTTTTAACAGTGTATATATAAATAAAATATAATAAAGATCTTCAATTGCGTGGATTGACACGCAGTATGGAGTTACGTATGTTTTGCTTTTGTTTTGCAGAACTGTTCTTTACAGGAAGTACTGAATGCTTTTTATAGTAAATGAAGCTGCTAAATATGGATTATGTAGGAGATGAATTCATAAAAGACCTGCAGAATGGCTGTGTATCTAAATGCAAAAAGGAAAGGGACAATCTATGCCCTTGTGGCAGGGACAGTCTAAATCATGATTTCAGTTTGGTTTTGACTATAGACAACTGACAAGGAGAACTTTCAGAAACAAAGCGTAAAAGATAGGAAATTTACTAATGAATGTAGAGGAGACCCTAACACTAAATAAATGGCAAATAAAAATAATATAAAACATATTCTAGAGTAGTTACTGTTATGCAGGGGTCTCATAATCGATATGTGTAAACATTACCAACTGCTCATGTTTTGAGGTAGGAAAGGCTGCATAAAAGCTATACAGTCAATTTTACTTTCAGAAATTAGAATTTTGCAGGAATAATTCTAATTCCCTTGGCATTTCTTCACAATAATTGGAAGACGCAGAGGTGCCACTGCTGCATTGATAGTAAGAACAATGATTTACTATAAGATGTTTTAAATCTCCGTCTTACAAAACATTTAATTTTTAGAACTGAAGGCTTGCTCTCTCATGACTATTGACTCTCCATGAGGCTAATCCTGCAGTAAATATTTTTTCCTAAACCAGTGTAAATGTTTCTCATTTCTTATACATCTCTATATGCCTAGTGATCTTCCCTATAGATCCCTTCTGTTTGGATAACTGCGTGCATCAGATGGCAAATAGTTGGGTGCTGGTTTACGTGTTGCAGAGATCAATCCTTAACTGATAGGGCAGTGGACTGGGTGACCCAAGATATGTCTTTCATCTTTATTTTATCATTGCAAAATGCAAGTGGGCGTGCAATCCTAGTTCTTTGCCAAAGCCATCTGCTCAAAAATATTATACAAACAGACAAAGAAGGTTTAAACTAATTACAACTTTTGTCTGTTTATGAAAATTGTTCTTTGCTACTGCAATCGGTTATCTAAGCTTCCCTTAGTTGTGTCATCTTTTTAAATTAAAAATTCTCATCTGGGTGCAAGCTCAATACTTTAGGTATTTATCAGTGATTTGTGGATGTCCTCCAATCCAGCAGGAGTACTGGAAGATTCTCTGATGGTCAATCAGTTCAACATGCTCATTGCGCAAAGACTGCGTGTATTTTTCCCTAGAAGTTAACAGACAGCAACATGGAAGCACTACATCAGGCTTTTTATTATACTCTTACCCTTGCCTGGCTTTTGCGCTTTAAAAGGCTGATATCTAGGCAAGACCGCATTGTATATGAAATCAAATTTTCTTTGGCCTAGGAAAATCTTTAGATGCACAAAATATTGTATTTTGCCTGTGTTGAGAAGAACAGTTCACTTCACGTGGGCTGAAGAAATTGGAATGAACATAACCTACTTCTAGAGGCTTGCCAAAAAAACAGAGGAAACCATGGTCTCCTTTTTCTCCCAATGCTCTCTCTGTCCTCTGGGCTTTCTAATCTCCTGATTTTAGCAGGAAATGCTTCTGGAACGAAGTAGACAGTTTCCCTAACTGGAATGTTGGCCCCTCTTTTGCAAGGCCAGGCTGTGCTGGACAGCCATTCTCCATCCGCAGCTTTGTAGGAGTCAGATAAGAACTGCTGCCCACCTTCATCCAGCAGGTCATTGATCTCAGCACTAAGGCTATACTGTGTTATTGCCGGCTTTTTAGGTGACAGATGGAAAGCCATAAGCTTTGTCACTAAGTGTTGCCTGAGCCAGTAACAGTTGTATGTGAAGTTCAGGGTGTTGGTATGTTCAAAATTTTATTTTTGTGCTTTTGTTATGTTTGTGTGATATTGTAAAAAAGAAAAAAGTAATTAATCTCCTCAATGATTGAAGAGATCCCCTTTAAAAATTGTACAGGGGAAAAAGAAAGCTGTTTACATTGTATATTTTGTTGATAGGAAGTTTCAGTTTAAAACTTCTTTATTTACAGGCTTTTGAACAACTCTGACTTTTTATCTCTACAAGTACAAACCCATTTTTTATCCATATATTGTTTTAGAGATACTGTATCTGAATAAAACACAAATTGTTTGCTCACTGTATGTAAACTGAGAAATTGATTACACTTTTAAGACTCTCTAATTGCAGTATTTTTCTGTTCTGTCACTGTATTCTAGCATGTAGAAATCTTTTGCTTTCAGAAGATTTTCTAGAATAGTTAAACCACTTATTCTTATTATTTATATGAATATTGCCATTTACTCCGCCAGGGGAGATTTAGGCTGGAGATTAGGAGGAAGTTTTTCACACACAGGGTCATTGGGCATTGGAATAGGCTGCCCAGGGAGGTGATTGAGTCACCTTCCCGGGAGGTGTTTAAGGCACGGGTGGATGAGGTCTTGAGGGACTTGGTTTAGTGTTAGATAGGAATGGTTGGACTAGAAGATCCGATGGGTCCCTTCCAACCTGGTTGTTCTATGTTTTTTCTATGATTTCTATGAACTAAACTGCTGAGCAATGCAAAGGCTTAGCTTAATGCAGGATATGAGAGTATTTGCTTAGAATCTGTGCAACTGCTTCATCATAGAAAATAACCTTTATATTTAATTAATTATTGAATTTTTTTAGCTTTGTATTAGTACATGTAATAATTAACAATTGTACAATTCAATAAACAAACTTCCACATATGGTTTACTTTACAAAGTTTCTTCATCATGCATAACTGATTTGCTGCAATGTGCTAGGAATAATACTGTTACGAGTTCAATGAAGCTGGTGGCTTTTTTTTTTTTGTTACTAGAATAAAATAGCATTCATATAGATAGAAAACACAGTATTGGCTGCAGTGTGTCCTGTCTTGCCTTTTACTGTTTGCAGAGAATTTTAGCATGGGTGAGTACTGTTGTCTTACAGTTTAATGAGGAAAACTGACTGAATTTGGAGAGGAGTCACTGCACTGCTTTGGCATCTTATTGATGCTAATGATAGATCATCCTTATCTTCTGCCTGGACATTCAAGCGTTCTAGGTAGCAGCTTCATGGCTGTAAACTTTTTTAAGAGCTCCAGACTAGTATGGTTGAAACGGCACCATAGGTGGTAGGGCTGTTAGTATCCAAATTATGCACTACTGAAGCCAACTGGGCATAGTGTATGTTTTCTGCTTATAATGATGCTGTTACGATGGATGGGTAGGAGTGACCGATGAAGGGGAAGAAGTTCCACTCACTGAAGCAATTGTAGGTTAAGACTAAATACTACACAAGTTTCTCATGAGCTATTGCTTTCCTAGGAGTTTTGTCATCATAAGGCTGGCCACACTCTTCTGAAAACCAGCATCCCCTGGTAGTCTTTGCATTTAAGGCATTGCTTTCCAAAATTGCAGCTCCATCTGGAATTTACAGCTGCTGAGATTGTGTGCTTGGAAAGCAAAGGAGGGGAAGCCCAGGAGCCAGCTGTGAGCCCACTGCTATACTGCAGTCGTGGCTGAGTGAAACTGCAATTGTGTGCGTTTTAGGCCAGGAACATAAAGGGCTGCTGCACTAAGAACCCTGATATGAAGAAATTTCTCTGACTTTATTATCTTTTTAATCATAACTAAATAAACTTAGAAGCTTGTGTAGATGCTTGCACAGACTAATGCATTGGAAATACAGTTTCATGCATGTTTCCTTAATAAACTGGTGATAATCGCTTTTTTATCCAACATCAATGTTTCCTCACCTTTACTCTTTTTAAAAAAAAATTGAATTATTTTGAGAAGAGAAACTTGCCATGAAGGAAGATTTTCAACATAAATTGTATATATTGTTTCATGTGCAAACTTCAGCTTTACCTTTTCAACTTTCCTGTACTGTTTTATGCCTTATGACATTTGTGTCAGGTCTATTTTTGTTTCACAATACAGGCTGTGTTCTTGTACACTTCAAACTGTATGTCATCCTTTAAAGCTAAAGAGAACTGGACAGAGGTTAGGATGCTATCTTTTCAAGACTAATTAAGTTCCAGCATAATCATCATACATAGCCTAATTTCCTTATTGAATGCAAAACCTGCTTTGAGAAGGAGCTTGGATAAGATAACCTCACAAGTTTGCTTCTGACCTGAATTGTTCTGACTCTATGAAAACAAAAGTTGAAGGTGCGTATTTATTGTAGAATGAAACATTTCATTGCCTAAAATTCTGTTTCTGAGAAGTCAGAGTTCATTGTAGAACATTTTGACTCATGGTAACAGAAAATGAGATTTCCTGGAAGAAAACTGTAACTCTAACATGGACATAACTAAATACATGCTTAAAATTCCCATCTTCCAGCCTTTAGCACCTCCATCCAGCAGAAAATGCCTCCTCTTTTCAAGGCCACGTAGTCCACAGAAGGCAAACTTGTTTTGCTTAAATGCACTCCTGCCCTTTTTTAAAAAAAGATTGAAGTGGAAGAATAATTTAAAAATAAAAGTCCCCGTAGCTGCAGGTTGTGGAGAACTCATGCAGCATAAATTTTTTAGAACAAATATTTCAGTGGCTGAGTTGATGGATGCACTTGGCAGCCTGTCCTCAAATGAGCTGGGATTTTTAGAAACACAAAACCCCAACACTCTTAATGCCAGGCTCTAAACTGTATTTAATAAAAAAAGAGAGCTGTGTGTAATGTGCTTATTTTGCTTTTTTTGCTATGAAACCCTTTGCTGCATTCATCTAACTACCTTCTACCTCATTCTGTCAATATCCAGGATAGAAGAGTCAATAAGCCACCCTGGCTGCCTTCAGGAGGATGTGTACTGAACAGAGAAAACCAGCTACAATTTAACTATGACTATATTTACTCTTTTATTCCCCACTGGATTGGCTGATCATCGCTATTCTCTGATTGGATCTGGAGACCCTAAACCCTAAATCAAACGTGATCAAAACTCCTCTTACTGGGCAAGTAGTCACTTAGCACAAGGCTGCTGTGAGCACAGTATTACATATTCAGCCTCTAAGGATGACTGAAGCTTGCATCTCAAGTGGATAAAAGTCTTCTACCTACATACCTGAAACCTTGCCCAATAACATAATTTATTGTTTTCCGTAATGCGATTCCACAGAACAGACTATACGTGAATTATTAGAAATCCATTTAGAAATGTGTGATGCTATTTAGGATAAGATTGTAGCTATTGAACTTCATTTTCTTCTCCTGCAGTTTCTATTGCTTTTAAGATTAGTAGATAGAAAAGAAAAGTTCATGAAGCAATGCTTTAGTAAATATGCAGGAAATTTAAAGCCAGGAAACTGGTCCTTGATTGTATATCCAGCTGTGCAATAGTTCACTAACTTAGTTTCTTCCTTTCTTAAATTGGTCTGTGTCACAGGCAGTTTCTATATAAAAATACACACAGTTGGCAATAAGTCCACACGGTTTCTTTGCTGCATCAGTCAAATATGTCAAATTTTGTGCGGTCAATCAAATAATGTAAGCCATGTAGTTTTATTTACTGGAGAGTACTACAAAATAGTGTCATGTCATTACTCAAATATAATTGGGGAAAAAACCCACAGTTTGGCAAGGCAGTGGGGTAAGAAGTAAGAAATGTAATTTCTCTGTAGCTTAGGGTTCATGCTCAGTTAATTACAGAATCATGGAATCACAGAATAATTGAGGTTGGAAAGGACTTCAGGAGATCTCTAGTCCAATATCCTTTGCAAAGCAGAGCAAGCTGTGAAATCGGATCAGGTTGCTTAGGGCTTTATACAGTCACATCTTGAAAACCTCCAAGGATGTCAATGGTGCAACCTCTGTGTGCATCCAGCTCTACTGCTTGGTAGTCCTCATGGGAAAAAAGGCTTCTCCTTCTGTTCAGTTAGATCTGCAGTTAGTCAGTTGCTGCTCATCCTCCTGGGATGCACCACTGTGAAGAGCTTACTCTTCTGCATAACCTCTTTGTAGGCACAGGGGGGCTTCTGGTATGTGCAAATGTAGTTGTCTTTTCTCCAGCTGAGTAAGCTTTGTTCCTTAAGTCTCCCCTCAGTCTAAGCTCCATCCCTCAATTATCCTGATGACCCTCAGCTGAATTTACTACAGTTGATCAGTGGCTTTCTGGTGGCTCCAAAACTAGACAAAGGCTAAGTAGAGAAGGATATTTGCGTCCCTAGATCTTCTAGCCATGCTGTTGATCGTGTGGCCAGGGATGCAGTTTTCCTTCTCTCCTGCTAAGGCACGTGGTTGGCTCACATGAAGCTTCATCTCTCCCCAGTCAGTCAATTTGCAGCCTGTGTCTTTGCAAAGGGTTCTAGAACTTTGTATGTCTCCTTGCTGAATTTAATATATTCCTGTCTGTCCATTCCTCCAGCCTGAATGGCAGCCCTGCCCTTGAATGGATTGACTGATCCCCCATGCCCAATTCCCTAAAAATATTACTATGCATTTCCTATGCAACCGTATCTGTAATATTTAGCATAGTAGAAACAAAACAGAGCAATTTTGAGTCAGTGTTTTGACAATATTTTTTTATTTATATTGTATCTTGAAAGAAAAGCTTAACATAGATTAACTGAACCATACTTATATTTAACTTTGTGTCAAATATCTATTTTATTTTGGGTTTAATTATGACTCTTGCATCATGCTGTCCACATTTAATTACATTAGGAGCCTCTGTGTAACATATGCTGTTGGAGAAAGGTGTACACTATAATCTTTCTTGAGTAAGTTACTAAGTTGGTATCTTGACTGTAAAATGTATGATCACATCCATTTTACAAATGGATACGAAAACTTAAAAAAATAAGGGTTTGGTGTAAAATCCTGTGGGACTAGAAAGGGAAGCCAAATCACAAGTCCTATTGCACTACCCAGGCGTTAGATTAATCTTCTTTCTGGCAGCTACTTAATTCAGAATAGATTTAGATCAGAACTTTTGTTTGAACACAATGGCCATTTAATCATGCCAAAATGTTTCCACTGTTCCCACTTTTTCTTTCATTACATTCTATGCTAAAGAAATTATA
Source organism: Coccyzus lansbergi (assembly GCA_033558105.1). NCBI lineage: Eukaryota > Metazoa > Chordata > Aves > Cuculiformes > Coccyzidae > Coccyzus > Coccyzus lansbergi. The sequence goes on along the minus strand of JAUMJK010000784.1, from coordinate 785,868 downwards.
ATCAGCAAAGCAGTAGAACTATCACCTGGCTATCCTGAATCATAATGAAGTACTGTGTGGCATTTTACTATTCCAATTCATGATTTGTGGTTAAATTTGATATGCAGCATACTGAATTCATGTTATTGTGTAAATATTCTCATTATAAGCTATAATTTGCTTTTGATCTGAAAAGGTCATAAACATGCCATTGGTTATTTTATAGTAGTATATAAAAATTCATTGTTTTTTTCTTCACTTAGAATGGGAGGTATCTGCAGTAACTGTATGGTAATGGCTGGCAAATGTTGACTTTTATCAATGGCTTGTGTTCGCTTCACGCCTTCGACTCCTGCATATTATAGCAGTGATTGCTGTTTCTGTTTTGTTCTATGGTGGTTTAGTATTATGCTGGATACGCTACTTTGCATAATGTTATCAAATTTCTACTATTAGGCCTTGGAAAATATTCAGCTCAGATTCCAAACTGCTATGAAATAATGGTAAGTTTAAACCTAGTTTGCAGTCAATCAATGAAGGTCTATAAATGGTTGTCAACCGTCAGTTTCGCTTATCTTTAATTTTGTTCTGAAAAACAAACACTCAAATTTTATCTTCTTCCTCTCCTATCCCAAAGTCTGTTTTTCACTTTTTCTTGTTTTACTATTCCTTCTGGAGTTGTTACGATTTCTCCATGAAAACAGAGTAATGACTGTGGTACAGAAGCTTTTATGAGAAAGCGTTTTAGCTTCTCATGAAGCTGAGAACAGGAATTTGTACTTGTACTGAGACAGAAAGTGAAAGAAGAAACAGGCAACTCCTTTCTCGCATAAAGTCTTGATGATAGGGAAGGTAGTGAGACAGCAAGAACAGAAAATAGCATTTTTTGTTGTTTCAGGTCTAGTTCTTGCTAATGACAGGTAAATACTGCTTGGAATTGTCCCAGATCCAAATGCATTCTTCATAATAGCATAGGAACAGAACAAGGAGACTTGTTAAATATACAGGATCATTAGGGACACGGCAGAGGAATGGATCCTTTCTTAGGACTAGATTGTTAGAGTGTAATTTTAGACACCAATATTGCATGTGCTGAGACCTGTGACATCAAGCAAAAATTAGCCACCAGCTAGAACTACCAAAACTTACCTACAATTCAGAGTTTTGCAATATGGCAAGCAGTGGCTATTTCACCAACTGAGCTTGCAGAGAGGGAGAACTTGTACTGTGGGTTCTTCCCTGAACTGTTACGAAAATTTAAATGCCAGATGGTACAATGCAGAAGCCCATGCAGCTCGTTCCTAATGGAAAGCAGCGAGGAGTTAAGCAATGACACTTCCTGCCAGCAAGCTGTGATGGGAATCTGAACCCCAGTGCAACGTGTGTGCATCAAGTGATACCTCTGAGTCAAACTTCTAAGTGAAGCTGTACAACTTATTTACTCATGTGTTTTTTCTTGTGATGTGCCTCTCTGGGCTATGTGTTAGCTGACGACCTTTTCATTTTGGTATTGTTGCTAGCACTTTATTGGAGTAATTTGCAGGAACAAGAGTACTATATATTGGTTGTTACGAAGTCTAACAATTAATTTGTGGTCATATTTAGTGCCTTTGCTGTCCTACTGGTGAAGTACATCCTCTGTATTTAAGAAGTTTTTCTTAAGACTGTCATGTAAGGTGGCTTGTATTATTTGCATTATGGGAGCATTGATAAACCCAAACCTTAGAAGAGGAATGGCCGTACTGATGTCCGAAGTTGGTATCCCAAATTCAATTGAGTTGTCATGTTAGCTGAATGCACTGCTGCTATCTTACAAATCCACTACTCAGACATTTCATTACATGCCTTTCAAAATGTATGGAGAGGTGATGAGCAAAGATTTTGGTGTTATTTTAGTTCTCCTGAGGTACAGAAGCAATTGACTGATGTGTTGGCTTTTTGGTTTTTTTTGTCTACCATTATATACAGAAAGGAGCAACACTGAATTTCTTTTCCTAGAGTCTTTTGAAATACGGTTTTAGTGGTTTAACACAGCTAATTTTATGAAAGTTTCTCCATCAGCTTCAGAGTTGTGATGGAATCTTCGGGGATATGCTGTGGATTTAATCCTACCAATGCTGAATTTACTGCAGCCAATGGTTTTTCTTAAAATCAAAAGCTAATGAGAAAAATCTAAGAAAAATGTCTTACTTATACTTCCTCCTTCAATTAAAAAAATATTCAGGATTCCCTTCACAAGGGTCCTCAACATTTTGACAACAGGGAAGTAGGTGTATTTACTACATAAGTTACAGCAGAAATTCCTAGACTGTATTTGCTATGTGTTGTCCAGGATTTTAGTAATATTGGAGATCAAGCAGAGAAAGCCCACATTTTTTTGGCAGACTGCTCTTGGCATATGGCTCCTAAAAAATCCATTTATTTCCACTGTTGTCTTGTGTGACAGAAAAATCCACATAACATCCTTATCCTCAGATGTTTCTTATATATCTGGAGAAGAAAGTCTTATGGTTACTTACAGCTGTTGTTCTTAATTTCTACTTGGACACAGAAGAGAGTTAATAAAGAATATTCAATTTTCCTCCTAATTTTATTCAGAAAAAGAAACAAATTACCTTCCTCATTTGCGTTAGTATTTAGTTAGTGAGAGATCTTGTCGCTTTTATTTCCTGAGGGTAGAAATTTGTATTCACATAGTTTACCAATATCTGTGTTTGAAGACCCATTAATTAAAAATTCCTGAGTTTGTTTAAATATGCATTAAATATTTCCTAATATGAAGATTTACACTTTTGTTTTTAGAACAACAGCTTACAAAAGAAACAAAAATAGTAATTACTAAGACAATTTTTGTGGTCAAGAAAATTATTTTTGTATAATGAATAAAGAAACATTGGAACCACCAACTTTTAAAACTTTTGTCTACTTCTTAGTAATACGAAAGAGATGCATATTAGGAAAATACACTGGGGTTTTTTTTGCTATTTATTGTTAATGATCTGTGCATAGACATCCTTTCTATGCCAAACTACTTCTAAAACAGACTGTTGCTTTTGCAGAAGAGATGCACGATGCTGAAGATCAGGATAATGTCAAAATACCTGAAAGTCAGCAGACAATTCTTTTTTAGTTAGAGGGTCTGCACAAAGCTCAACATTTCCATAGTCCCTCATCTATTTCAGGATTCAAATGAGGATTAAATACTGCCTAGGACTACTTGCAGAGTACAAGAAGGAGAAATAGAAAAAGAGGTTTTGTATAAGCATAAAATGGGAGCTGTGAGTAAGTTCCCTAATATTCAGCATAAAAGAAGATGGTAAAATTTGTTGAAAAAAAGCTCTCTTTCTTTAGGCTTAACCATGCTGGCTAATATTCTAGTCTGACTGAAATCAGGAACAAGCTCCCACTGACATCAGTGGAGCTGGGATTTCACACTCTGGCTGAGGAAAACTGTAGATCCTCTCTATTTCCATCTTTCTTTAGAACTCTGACTCCTAGGAGCTATTGACTTTGCATTTGACTTTGCTCACAGGAGATCTGCTTCTCACTTCAGTAGGTATAGATCAGTCCCTTTCTGCCACTGCTTGGCATGAAGCTAGGAGTGTTCCCCTCTGTGCGAGCGTGTGCATGTGGGTGTAGATACACCTTAGAAATGGTGAATTTCCTTCTATCCTTTGTGGTTATATCAAGGGGAGATGTTTATAAATGTGCTCTTTTTATTTGGGGTTTTGCTAAGGATGTGGTGTTCTGAATCAATATGTCTATTTTAACATTAGTCACCATACTGCACATAGTACTGCCAAGTGACTACAGCCCATGACAGAGCTCAGCAGAAACCAACAGTACTGGGCATCTGTGGTGGTCAGTCTTTTTGCTTCAGAGCCACAGAAGAAAGTGATATGGGGAAAAAAATGCTTTAGGTTTTGGTTAATTACTTATATGAATATTTATTAAAAAATTATTCATGATGGTTAACTCCTTGAAAGGGTTCAAAGAACTTCCAGTCTTTTTCAAGGCAATATTTATACTAATACATTAAGAAGAAAAACCAAAAAACCTTGCCTTCTTCTTGCTTGTTCCCTTTACTCCTCTTCCTGCTCTTTCTGTTTCAGAACTATGAGCTCTCTTTTTTCTTATAATTCCTCGTTTAACATATTGTTTTTGCATGATGTTGCCTTTCTGTTTAGGATATACAGAACAGTCAGTATTCCACAGCTGCAAAGTTACTACTGTCTTGAGGCTGAACTACTGTCTTGAGGCTGACACAGAAACAGATACAGAGCTATAGTCTGTTTAAATGGAGATTAAAATTTTATGTAGCAATTAATGGTTAACTAGGGGTAAATGATCCAAAATTACCCAGCAGGGTCTTTGCTAAACAGAAACACTGCTTAATGTCCCTTGTTTACTAACAATCTGATGATGAGCAAGAAGACATTTCTTGCTTTTATACTGTCAGGTCTACATAGAAGGTTGGATGTGCTACTTTGATACAGTGGCAGGAAGATGAGGGATGTTGTAAAGTGCCCCGGCAACAGCTTCACTTTCCTTACTGTACCGTGTTATGTTCAGGATCTATGAGCACTCAGTGAAATAGTCCACCACTAGAAAGTGCTTAACCTTCCAGCATAAGAGAGACCTAATAAAACTGTGATAGCTGCAATATAATGGAACCTTCAAAGAGTTGGCTCCCTGACTCCATGACACTACATGAAATGTGTTAAGACCCACACATTTGTTTGTTTGTCAGTTTGATGACTCAGACAAATGAAGTTCCTGTTCCCAAACATAATATTCACCTACATTCTGGCTATCAGAAGAGGTGCAGGTACTAGTTTAAACTAGAAATTTGGGAATTGTCACCTAGGTTGTGGAAAAATTTCTTTTGGCCCACCCTCCCTGCCTTCAGGTTTCAGGGTGAGTGGGAAAAGTCCAGAGACCTCATCCCAGTTCTGCACCTGTAGGAATGAAATAAAAGATGGGAAAAGAACTGGGAAGGTATGACAGCAGACTGTACCTCCTGAAGGTGAAAAGAAGGAGGGAGAGAAGAGGGACATGAAAAAATACCCTTTTAAGTAGGCTGGTTTGGTTTTGGGAATTTAAAATAATAGGCCTTCATGACTTTAGGTTATAGTTGTCTAACTATGCTACAATTCAGATGCCGTTTTTAGGACCTTATTACCTATATACCCATAGCCTATGGCACTAAATATCAGTACTGTAAATATTGGGAAGAGGGAAATATTGCCAGAAAGTTTTCAAGCACGTAGGTCATAGAATCACCAGGTTGGAAAAGATCTCTGTGATCATCAAATCTAGCCATACCTACCTGCCTCTAAACCATATAATAAACCTTATCTAGCCATTTTTGAAATACCTCTAGGGAAGGTGACTCAACCACTTCTCTGGGCAGCCTCTGACAGTGCCTTATGACCCTTTTGGTAAAAAATTATTTCATAATGTCCAATCTGAACCTTCCCTAGTGCAGCTTGAGGCCAATGGCCCTTGTCCTATCACCTGACACTTGGAGAAGAGACCAGCACCCGCCTCTCTACAACTCGTTTCAGGTAGTTGAAGGCAGTGATAAGGTCTCCCCTCAGTCTCCTCTTCTCCAGGTCAAATGCTTACACTTAGAGATGGTGATGAGCTGGTTGTTATTTACTAATTCCTCTATACTGCAGGTGGTTTCTTCCCCTCTTAAGATTAAATACAGTCTTGTGTCTGGAATATAGCACATGAAATAGTAATGCTCCCCCTCTTGTACTTTATAGAGCAATCCTCCTAAGTTATCCACAACATAAGACTTCAAGCAAACAAGAGTAACAGTTATATCGTCTGCTATACATTAGATGTATAAATACTAAAAACTAAAATCCTACTTGCAGCATGCATCTCAAAAGGCTTAAAGATTGTTCTGTAGGGACATGTGGGGTGGCAAATGTCTGTCAATGCATTTTATATAAGTTACCCATGACAAATGTTTCGTAGACTTGAGGAAGAGAAGGGAAAATAATCCTGGGAAGTGAAGCAAAGTGCTTCTTTGCTTTCAGTACTTGCAGATAAATTGAAGAATTAAAAGGGGGAATATCTGATAAGCACTTTAGTTTGTGTGATAATAACTTCCAGATATTTTGTGTAAAAATTGGATTTATAACATATACAAGTATCTAAAAAACACTGGTAAAAAAAAATTACAAATAGCCACTGATACAAAATTCAAGTGTGGGCAGATTACATTTTAAGGCGACAAGCCATTTTGCATTTGCTGGCAAGATCTGGCATCTGTTTTTAGATGTAACATCCTCAGTGTAGCTGAAAAGCTTCTCAGAAAGAACGTTGCTGGGAAGAGCTCCAAGTGAAGACAAAGCCAGGTTTGCAAGATGTGGAAGTGAACTAGCATTAGACTTATACCACTCAGCAAAGACCTACGATGTGTGTAGCGAGCACAGTGAGGTACAGAACTAGCTCATATTTGGCAGAAACAAAAGTCACTTGTGCTTGAGGTTGTCATGATCTTTTCCAAATAGCTCATTACGTTTGCAGCTTCCAGGTGGGCTGGATGATACTCTTCGGTCTTCATTACTGCTTCTTGGATGACTGGGATTTTCCCCTGATGTTCCTCAGCTTGACTGTGTGTGATAGTTCTGGCATTGTCTTGCTGAAATCAGGAACTGGCAGAGAAGTGACTGAGCTAAGGAATTAGAACTCACGCTACACGGTGTCTTTACTGACACCACACTGTTGAAATGCTCAGAAAGACAAGGTAACACTTTCATTTTCTTGGTCTCGTTGCCTTGATCCCGTACTCACATGCTGAGGTGGGACTGTCAGAGCCCTGACAGCTGGCATGATGACATACATACATGCATCTCTCGAGCTTGTTTTGCAAGGTAACTCCTCAAAGGAGTTGAGGATGTGAATGACAGTGTCTGCCAGGCTCCACTGTACCTGAGTCAGCACCAGCTGTCTTGAGCCAGAAAGCTATCAACGATTGTTTATTCTTCTGCAGGCTTTTCAGCGTGCAGTATGTGGTCTTCCACCTTGGGAGAGAGAGTTCATGAAGAGGCACAGTCTGGAAACAAAATTGTTATTGTATTTAGAGTTGCTGAGTATTCAACAGGTAATAAACCTGTCTTAGTCTTTGAACGATATTTCAGTAAGAATACGTTTGGAACAAACTTGTTTAAATAATACATCATTCGTACAGATTCAAAGGATGTGCAGAAGGTATCTTTCTAATCACATTGTAGTCAGCAGCCAGTTACAGCAACAGTGTAGTACAGCCAAGGTCCTCTCTGACAGCTATAGATAATCATCTCATATAGTAGATTTTCATTATTTGAACATGTCCAGGAAGGCATGTTCCAACCATGTGTCAGTTGCTGAAGGCCCGATCATGAACAGCATAGGTTGCTTGAAATCTTTAATGACTGAGTGAAAAGAGAGCCTGAGCTGTGATATTCAAAGACCGCACACATGCTGGTAGCTATTTTCTGGTTGTAGTGTGACTCCTGCTCACAGGCAACCTTGTCAATTTGCCTGGAATCATACTATTTAAAAGCAGAGGCTGGGGGATTAATTACAATGTGAGGAATGATACTAAAATTCTAGCAAGCTCATCACTGACCCGAAGTCCAGGTATTCTGCTGTACACATTCATGCTTTATCAGCTGGTACTTTTTTTATTTAGGCAAGGATTTTTCTGATGGTACTTGTTTTATCTAATTCTCATGTTCTTCAAAGTCTTGCAGAGTTCTCAATGCAGCTAATGGGAAAGCCTCACTAGGCTGTGACCAGAAAGAAATACACTAACCAAATGCAGCAACCCTTTGACGAATGTTGAATTTCTCGGGTTTTTTTACAGCCATTTGTCACTCAGTAAGAAGTCTGCTTTTTTGTCCTCTTGGACTTGGTCTAGCAAGATCCAAGGAGAGGCATGTCCTATGAAAATAAGATTTTTATTATTACAATAATTAATGAAGAGACTGTAATGGAAAAGCATCGAACAGTTAGTTCATTGAAATAATAGGTGGTTGAGACTCCTATACTCTTAGACTTCAGTTTCTGAACAGTAAAAAAATGATGCAGAATGACAGACTTTAAAGAAACTAAACAAATTCATGTCAAGCATTTTTCATCTCCTTGTGAAGCACTAGTATCTGTTCTATAAAATAACTTGTTGAAAATAATATCTTGTTTATACCCTATGGAAAGTGATGAAGGCAATTTGTTAGTTGCTGTGTGGTGAGACTGAAATAAATCCACTGTATCATTTATTCCAATTACTTTCATTCTCAATGCATTTCTAAAGAGCACTTTAAAAAAAAATAACTTTAAAAGCATGCAAGTGATCAATATTTCTTTGATTCCGACTGCCAGATAGTGAGTTATGTACTTATTTTTATCTAGAAGTTTTCAGTCTGCCCATACAAGCTAGAAAAATGATGTTTGTGATCAGGGAGTTTCACCTTGGAAAATGAAAAGGGGTCTGCAACAATACTGGAAACACATTTGCTGAGCTGCAAGAATTCTTTCCTGGCTATAGACTGTCCATAAAGAAAGTATCTAATTGTACTAGACACACTTTGGAAACTTTCCCAGAGGAATAATAGATAAGTTAACGGAGCACTTTTTAATTTTGCAAAGTGCACTCTTCCTTATAATTTACTTAATATAGAAATTTAATGTACTGCAGTTTACTGAACAAATTACATTTAAAGTATTTCAGAGTTAGCTTAAAAGCTCTGCTTTGGTAGCCAGTTGGACTTTATTATTTGATTACCTAGATAAGGACAACCAGTAACAAAGTTCGCTGTCTTAAGTGGTTCCAGGGATTATCTCTCAACCATTACCACTGTTAAATGCAGAATTTAAATTCCCAGAAAAAAAAAAAAGTAACACAGTAGTACTTTCTTGCTTCTGCCCCGGTTAATGCTTAGTTTTCATTTGACCTAAGATTGAGAGGATTCTTTATTTGTTCCATTACAGCTTTCATAAATGAACTGTACCTTTATGAAATAAAAACCTTAAGTTACAGGAAAATATAAGAATGCTAGAAATTAATATCACCAGAATCAAATGTCCTTTCTACATGCACTGCAGTCCAGTTGACTGAGGCTCTTTCCTATTTATTTGCACAAAACTTGACAAAAAAGCATAATTCTGGATCAGAAATAATAGCATATTTAACTTATTTTCATTAAACTATTGTCATAGACAGATGATTCATAAGTGACATTTATGCCCTACTCTCCTGTTGGGCAATAATATGATTTAAAAAAAATCCACAATTTGTTTTTAAAATTATGTTATGGTTTTCTTATCAGACGAGTCAAATGAGTGCTTGTACTTGGAATGACATAGACTGGAATAAATTATCATAGGCTTCAAAGCAGGTCATTAAAAAGCTTCATCTATTACATGAAGGAGCTGTACCTTTCTTTATCAGAAGTAAAATTGTGGGCAAAAATCCTTATTATTTTGGGTTTTGCTGTCTCTTATGTGCCCTGTGATAGGCACATGAATCACTTTGAGGTGAGACTTATCCAAAGTCTATGAGAAGCCAATGTAAAGAGTAGAATTCCAAAATATTCTTGGAATCTTAGTTGCTAACAAAATGCATTGCTGCGTACTTCACTGTTTGAAGTTTCCTATTTTCTATTGCATACTGCAATGGTCCAGAAGATAAAGAGTGAGTAAATGCTCTCCATCATCAAAACCTGAACAGTGTTACTAGAACAATCTCTAGTCCTAATCCACACTGTGCTAATTGAAGATGTTGAACTCGGTCAGTTGATATTTGAGGCAACCTTTAGTAAGGTTCCATGTGAATATGTTCAAAAAACAAACCTCAGGTTTGTATGGTAATTGACTGTTCATTTTATCAAGGAAAGTAGGGAAGGTGAAGAAGAATTCACTGTTAGGCAACCCATTGTGTTGAAGGAGAGAGGAAGTGATGTCAAATTGGGTCAAGGGAGGATTTGCAACTCCTACAGCTCTCTTACCACCCAGAAGAGCAGAGGTGAAATTATTACGAATTGGGCAATGTTTAATATTTTCTATGATACAAAAATGTTGAATTCTTAGAGTGAAATCACGTTATTTCCTGGCTGGTAGAGGGATATTGCTCGTCTATTAATAAGTACATCAAATGTACATGACCACTGAAGTAGGTTCAGCATGCACATCTGGGCAGTGCTGTTGCCTGCAGATGGACTGATGATACCCTTTAGACTTTGAATAGCTTGTTGGTGTGAGGCTTGATGGCTGGAGATGAAGAATTGAGTTTTCCTCATCTGGCATACAGCCTCAAGATAATCTTAGAGAAATATTTTGTGCTTCTGCTTCTCTGAAAAATGTATATATGCTGTTTGCTTTTAGCAGAAACATAAATAGATAAATCAGTAAATGGCCTCATGAGACTAACATGCAATGAATGGATGATTTCCTCTATACAAATATTTTTATTAACATTATGATTATTGAGAATAATTAGTCATAGAAGTCTATGCTATCATCAAGCTGAAGAACATGACTGGATCTAATTAAAGCTAATGTGAAGAATTGGGTATTATATTTTGACTAGAATGGCAATGCAAAATCCCATGTTATTGTGAAGTATGAGCTTCAGTGACATCATGTGGTCAGGTCTCACTTTGTTTCATTTAACAAAAGGCATTTTCAGAACCTAAGAATGAAGACATACTGCTTTATACATGTGAAAAAAAGAATGTAGAACCTATGGCTGTGGCGTGCCATGTGCAGACACCAAAGATCACACTAACAAAGTGGAACTTCTTGAAACTTTATGAAGAGAAGTTAGATAAAAGATGAAGAAACTCTATTTCCTTCTGTCTTATAAGGTGATTCTCAAATTAAAAAAGGAACTAAAACTATTCTGCTAGACCAGCGAACAGCCTGCTGGAGAAAAGCAGCAGCCCATTTCCTAATAGTTCCTCAGAAATGTGATTTTATCATTGGAGTACTGGAAGTAATTTCTGCCTACAGTTGTGGATTGACTTAAAAACATAGTTAGGTACAGCAAGCTGTTATTATTCACAGATATAAAGAAGATATTTAAGATTAAAATAATGATTAATTTCCCGGCAGTGACTAATCCTTTTATATTCCCAGAGGCCTACCACTTTGATGAAATACCTGCCATGCTTTGGCTCACTCAGGATTTTCTGGCATCTTAATGAAACTTGTACTTTCAGGGAAAAAAAAGCTTGATAGTCTCGATACAATGCACGTGAAGTTGTTATAGAGGAGGTGAAATGAGCAAGTACAGAAATAGTTCAGGTAAAATCACTGTCCACAGCTGAAACTAAACCTTTTTGTGGAGTCTAGAAAGACTTAGGTTCGAGTTTTATTTTTCATCTGTATTTATTTTTTTACCTCTAGCAGAATGCTATGAGAGGCAGCCTTCAGTCTGTTAGGAAGTAATGAGTAAGAGTCATAGGGAATAATCTTACAAATAAACCAGTTTATAGATCTAGTGGGCAGATTGACTTTTTGTTTAGCAGCTCATATTCCAAGAAATTATCCCCACTGAGTTTGCTTGCATGGAAATTAATATATCCCAGTTAGAGTGATAGAGGGGGGAAAAAAGCACCTTAGTGTTTGTCACTTCTTTCAGGATTTTTCTTTTCATGTGCATATAATTGACAGAAACTATCAATTATTTTTGTCGATGACTCGTGGAAGTCATTTAGTGGAACTATTTTTAATAGTCTTGCAAATGTAATCACATGTACATCCAAAGAAAGCTGACTTCTACCTTTAACTGTTACATTAATGTTTTCCTTTGTGTTTAAAGAATATAATGTTGGCACTGGCAATTTGAATGAATTTTGTATCATTGTGTAAGTTGTTACTGCTGTTGGGTGTTAGCAAGTGCATCGCTAATATACGTTTAGAAGTTTTGAGAAACTGAATTTTTAGACATTTTGTCTCTTTTCTGAAGAACAATGTTTCCATCAGCTATTTTTTTCTACCAAGTTTTTCTCCCAAGGAGAAATCAATATTTTCACCTTGCATGTATCAAGAGAGAAAAGTCCGAAAGACAGTCTTAGATGTCTAGAAATACCACTAATCTCATGAGAACTTGATATTAAAATCTACGTGTAAGTAGTGGAATGAAGGGTGAACAGATTTGAAAGCTCACAACCCAGTAAATTCTAAAAATCTGCTCTTTCTTTGTTTAGATGGAAATTTCAGAGGCTTGATAACACATCAACTGTGAGATAAGCTGGAGGTGTGAAACGGCTCAGTCTATCTGTCTCTTTTTCTTTTTTTCTTTTCTTCTTTTTTTTTTTTTTTTTTACAACTCCTCATTTTATTCAGGTGCATTTGCAGTCAGAAGCCTCTTATCAAACGTGTGCTTATAGTTGAAAATGACACACCTGCCCAGTATCTATGGTAACAAAGGCTCTCTTCAATCTCAGACTCCTTGGTGCTCTTTTCTGCCTTTTTATCCACTGAAAGAATAGATAATAACAAGTATTTTTAGCAGTTTGTTTTAATTTCTACTACCATTTCTTAGTAAATTTTCTGTAATAATTTGTAAGCATCTTGCCACTGGAAGCTGTTCTCCAGTGATTATGGTGGATTGATCTCTTGTAATGATGCAGGGGTTTTGTTTTGCTCCTTGAAATCTAATTAAAAATGCAAGAAATTATAGAATACAGTATTGTATTTTTAGAAAATAAGAATACTAATAGAAGAGTTATGTATAATATGCATAGCACCTGTAACTGCATCAAAGGATTCTGCTTCTGCCTCTTCCATGAGAAACCATAGGGAATTTTCTTTAATTGAAATGGTAAATAAACAGTCCATTTTTTGTTATGGAGAACTGGTCCAATGTACTTACTCTTCTCTCCTGTTGGAAATGGTGAAAACGGAGTGTCTTGTATCTTACAGTATCAGTTAGCTTGGATCACTCCACAATGATTCCACACACTATGGAAAATGATCAGATGATCTTTATAAATGCTGAGAATTAAAAAAAAAAAACCCATAAGGTCTGTTTTTCTTCTTAAAGCCTCTCTCATTCTTTTCAGAGTTATAAGTACAGCTAGTGTTAGCTGAAGGAAAGGGCTTCAGTACCATCTGTTTTGCCTGGTTCTGAAATTCTTTCAGCAAAATCAGAAGACAATCTGGGCATATTTTGAGTTAAAGTGCTATTGTTTGTATGTTCTTTTAAATCAAGGTGAAGAGACAAGTCCCCCTGTGGAGTTCAAGAACCACTTAGCAAACCAGATCCTTGTCAGAAAACATAACAATATTCTTTCTTTATAGTGCACTCTATTCAAGGCTCCCTTTTATAAGACTATGCATGACATAAGGCTGATATTCTTTAGTTCCTCCTGCTCTCCTATTTCTCATTTGACAAGCACCTCCCAACAAGAGCAAAATCCTATATTTCTAAGAGCAGTCTTTCTATTAAAATGTGATGTAATTCTCATCTATGTCCTAGTTATGAAACTTCGTGGACCTAATATGTTTCACAAAGGTCTATGGATTTTATATATTCTTTAATCACCACATCATTTTAATATGATGTTTAGGAACGTAATGATTTATTATTTTGTTCTCATTACAGCTCATCAAGTTTGGATACATGATGTGCTGGGATTTGTGTAATGTTTCAAGGAGGGAAGAGTTTCTGAAGCAAAATTACTGAAGTGCATGGATTAATCTGAGCCTGTAGAGAGTTTTGCAAATGAAGGTGAATAACTTGGATGCAGCTGTGAAAAGAAAAAGCCGTGGAAATATTCAAAGAGTAACATGGTCAAAGTAGCTAACTGGGAGAACACGCTTTGCCGCAGTTTCTTGAATGACTATGATCTGAGCAAGGATACGTTCAGAAAGATGTGATAAGGGATATTATACCACTAAAAATAAAAAACAATGGCTAAGAGGTTGTGGAGAGGAGGGGGCTGGCCACTTCTCCCAAGTGACAGGGGACAGGACAAGAGGGAATGACCTCAAGCTCCGTCAGGGGAGATTTAGGCTGGAGATTAGGAGGAAGTTTTTCACACACAGGGTCATTGGGCATTGGAATAGGCTGCCCAGGGAGGTGGTTGATTTACCTTCCCTGGAGGTGTTTAAGGCACGGGTGGATGAGGTCCTGAGGGACATGGTTTAGTGTTTGATAGGAATGTTTGGACTTGAGGATCCGATGGGTCTCTTCCAACCTGGTTGTTCTATGATTCTATGATTCACATCTGCAAGTAGCCTCTAGCCTAGCAGCTGAGATGCTCAGCTGACAGGTGGAAGGAAAGTTAGGAATCTATTGCTTGTTTGACTTCAGGACAGTGGAGATAACCAATGGAGATTTACTGCATTCTAGGACCAATAGACTTTATGGTTATTTAGGTGGTTTCTTAAGGCTGAAGAAAAACTACTTTGAAAACAACAGACCTTCTAACCTACTTTTTGTTTGGCTATCTGGTTGGGAAGTAATTAATTTACCCATCTCCATTGCATATATTGTATGTCTTTTATTTCTCTTCTAATGCCGAATCAGCCTTTCCTATTGTAGCTTGTTTTTCAAGTGCATGCAATGGCTATGGGGGTGATGGGTTAGGGCTGTGCTGTGCTTGTGTGGAGTTGAATGTGCTTGCACAGCACTCAGCCAGACCTCCTGGAGGGCATCCGTAGCTGAGAGGCAAAAATGGGACTTCATGATGCCAAGGTCTTAGGTGATGCCTCTTCTCTTTCTGGTGAGTAATTTAGCTCACACAGTTGCTGTTGAAGGCAGTATATGTCAAGCAAGGATGCATGTGTATTTTACTTACCACTTATGAGGAAACTTATCTGTTCCTCTGTCCAGCTTGTTGTTATTCAGATGTGAACAACATGTGTTACTACCTGATGCTGAACATCTGGAATTTGCTGATTTTTGAATGGTCAACCTTTTTGTGGAAGCTGACCTTCAGGGCTGAAGAGCAGAGCTAGTTCATGCATATAGATGTAGGTAAACATGCATATGTACAAGTATATAGAAATAGGTATATGCTGAGTATTTACATAGTTTTGTAACTATATAGAGAAACTGCATTTTATCAGCCTCATTTAGCTCCTACTTTTGTGTTATGGAGTCCATGGAGGGTAGTGATATAGCAGGGAGCAGAGGTCAAAAAATATTAAAGGGATTGTTTGATGTTATAAAAGAATTATGTTTTTCAAGGTTATTTTAATATCCTAGTCAACAGTAATATCACCACAGTGTCTTCATGTAATCAGGTTATGCTTAATAAAATATACTGCTGAACACTCAAAATTAAAATGAAGATGGAAAGGGAGAGGATGATTGTGATAAAGAAAGTAAAGTTGTCATCATTTTATCAAGTAATGTCTACTGAACAATGGTGAAGCTCCATATAGGCGCAGTGGCCTTGTGCACAGAGGTCATCCAGAGATAACACATCCTTCCTCATCATAATTTCAATTATCTGGTCATTTTCAATTTTCTTACTGAGCTGGAATGCCTTTTAGAAGCCATTTTACTGCTTAGATGAAGACAAAATTGAAAATACATTAAAAATACAAAGTCATAGAATAGCTGAGGTTGGAAGTACATTGTAGGAACTTTTTTGTCAGAAAGAGATCTTAGATGAGATTATCCAGCACTCTGTCCTATAGCATCTTGAAAACCTTCAGTGATGGGGATTCTTCCATGCTCCTGGGGAGGAAATGAAGCATGGGGAGATTTCTAGTTTTCTACAGCTCTGAAGTGTGGGTATAAATACTCTTTCTTGAAATAGCTGCTCCACAGAAACTCCTTTCTTTCTCACTCACTTTCTACAGCCAAACAACACAGCAATCCGTAAAGAAATTTGTAAATAAGACATAACTGAGTGGGAAAGAAGCTGAAGGCTGGGAGAACAAAGGAAATGGTAATTTTAAAGGGAAGAGAATGTGATTGCTCAGGAAATAATTAGACTTGCTACTTAATAAATAGCGTTTCCTCTATTTATTATGCAGCTAGAGCTTGTTTGGTGCCTATGAGAAAATAATTGATTTGACTTTTAACAGACACCTAATGAGTTATAGAATAGCTTAGAAATCTTCCCACTGCGAATGGAATTGTTTTCACAGCTGATTCATGAAATTTGTGAAGACAGGCCCAAAATTCAAAACCAAAAGTGAACTCCTCCTACATAGAAGGTTTATTTGGATCATTGTTCATGCTCAACCCACTTCTAGCAATTGGATTAAACCTTCAAGATGGAATTTTTCTTCCTCAGCTTAAGGGTACTTGAGGTGCTATTGGGAGGTTCCCTCCGAAATTTTGTTTTACAAACAGTTTCGTGGTGATTGACAATATCACATATTGTTGCATAGAAGAAAGTGAGGGTAGGCGAACGGCATTTTTTGTGCACAATATATTTATGTTGGATGCACTTAAAACTAAGAATTTAATTTTCCCTATATAATATTATCCTGGATTATTAACATGTTAATAGCACGCTGTCTTTCCTTTTTTTGATTTCATGGGGACTACAACATGCAGTGAGTCATTCTGCTGTGTTTCTACTCCACTTTCAGCATTCTTACTTTCAATACGAGGGGCAAAATATGTCTTTTGGGCTCAAGGGCTTAAAACTTGCTAGGGAAAAATGTGAACGCGGTCAGTTACCAGGCTGCAAGTAAAAGCTGATTCACTTAAGAGTAAAAAAATTTTTCCTAACTCCAAACTTAAAAGAAAACCTAGATAAACAGTCTTTAAAGTAAAGGTGTGGTGTTTTTTTTTTTTTTTTTTTTTTTTTAACTTTCCCCTCCCCCAGGTTGATCAAGACTTCAGGGCTGATTTGTAACTGATAGACTGTAGATTTGTATCTGTAAATGCTGAGGTTGCATTTGCAGCATTTGATAAGAGCCTCTGTGGTGAACAGATAAATGGGAAAATTATTTTATTCTGTTGCCATCCATTACTAATATGTTGCACATGATTTTGTAGATGTTACACGTCTCTATAAGTAGAAACTTTTAACCATGAGAACAGATTTTGCCATTAAAAGGTAGTATCTTTCTGAGAAAACTAATAGTTTGAAATGTGGGGTTTTTTTTGTTCCCTCCATTTTAAAGGCAGCCAAATATAAGGCAAGCGATACAGAAGGTTGAAAAGACTGAAGGAACCAGTGTTTCATTATGCCCCTTCCTGTGATGTATTACTTTTAATGTTGTAGTATTCAAAGACCCAAAGACCATCATGCCAAGCACTGCTCAGGCTCACAAATAGTATTTACATATGCTGGGGACAATTCATGTGTTTGGTCTCCAGTGACCAAAGACACAGGGTAACCAGTGACTGACAACAAATCCAGGCCATAAAAGGAAGCACATATTTGCAGCAATGGAGCACAGTCAATATTCATGACAACTGAATTAGGAACATAATAGTCTTCTCTATCATTTGAAGCCCTTAAGTGACATGATTTCTTTTGTAAAATTATGTAATTCCATCAAAAATTTTAGGTTTGATGAGAGTTATGAGGTGATAGTATGTGCACTGTGAGAGGCTAGGTAATATTTTTTGATGCAAACCCCAAACTTCTGTGTGCAATTTGAATATATCACTTAGTTATCCTTCTGTAACTGTTCTTTCCTTCCAAATAGCCAAAATTTTCTTTTGGGTAAGATGAGGGCCAGAAATGAAAATAGTAATCCGACTGGTGGGTTACAGATAACACGATCATAAAAATTAAAGTTATGTTTCAGGTAATTAGGAAGTTGGCTTATTCTATCGTTAATTGTGCAGCTGTTTAATTTAAATATAATCTGATCCAAAGTGTTAAAGTTTACTCCAAGCTGAACGCTACTGTTTTCCCTGCAGTCTGCAGCATTTTGTCAGGGAAATATAAAATCTGGAAATAAAAGAAAACCACTATTTTTTGTTTGCTAAATTACATGTTATGCTTATCTATAATTTTTTTTAATAAAAGGAACTTGAAGTAATGCAATTATTTCTACTGGGAAAACCCCTCAGGAGCAAGTTGTGCACAGTAATTATGATTTTAGACTGAGCTGACATCTTTACTAAGTTCTGCGTTATCTTACCCTATATTAAGTATGTTCAGTTTTTGAAGTGGGTGTTTCAAATGTCTCCTCTTAATTATCACTGTGTAACTGAAGATAAGTACAAACTCACAGCCCCTTAAAAGTGAAGATTGTTTTGATTTGTTTTGTTTTGATATTGTTTTTCACATATAAATCATATGGACGCATCCGCAACTGAAATGGGGATAAGCCTCCTGGTGTTATCTTATTTCTTAATTGTAGGCTCTCATTTTCTGAGGCATGTGTTGACTTGGTCCTTTCCTTGTAGTGCCCTCCTCTGTTGTTTACTTGCTTATTTATTGACAAAGCTGCTTACATTTTAAACCTATCTAGGCAGAGGCAAGCTTTAAAAATACATGTCAGATTTGTTTTAATTCAGAAACTATTTTCATTTGGAACACACACAGGCTTGCTCAGTTTTGGGTTGTTTTTCCCTTTTTAACACCAGTGTGATAGAAATGCCTCCTCCCAGTAACAGGAGGGGGCAGATGTTACTGAGAATAGTCTTTTTGAAAAAGTGGGTCCGTTATTAAAAATATTTTCAGATAAATGTCAGTCTTCGTGCTTTTTGATATTTAACACTAATTTTGACTTTATCTAATTTTTCTACCTGAGTATCTGTGGTATGAAGGGACTGTATCAGAAAAGGCATGACCAGCACGTCCAGGGAGGTTATTCTCCCTCTGGACTCAGCACTGGTGAGGCCACTCCTTGAATACTGTGTTCAGGTCTGGGCCCCTCACCACAAGAAGGATGTTGAGGCTCTGGAGCGAGTCCAGAGAAGAGCAACAAAGCTGGTGAAGGGGCTGGAGAATAGGCCCTATGAGGAACGGCTGAAGATAGCTGGGGTTGTTTAGCCTGGAGAAGAGGAGGCTGAGGGGAGACCTTATTGCTCTCTACAACTACCTGAACGGAGGTTGTGGAGAGGAGGAAGCTGGCCTCTTCTCCCAAGTGACAGGGGACAGGACAAGAGGGAATGGCCTCAAGCTCTGCCAGGGGAGGTTCAGGCTCGACATAAGGAAAAAATTCTTCACAGAAACGGTCATTAGGCTGTGGAACGGCCTGCCCAGGGAGGTGGTTGATTCATCTTGCCTGGAGGTGTTTAAGGTGCGGGTGGATGAGGTACTGAGGGGTATTGTTTAGAGATTGGTGGGAATGGTTGGACTTGATGATCCGATGGGTCTTGTCCAATCTGGTGATTCTATGATTCTATGACTCTGAATTGAACCAGTAAGATACAAAATGGAGCTTCTTCTGCTGTTATTCTACTAGTGCTGAAGTCTGAGACTGGGAGACCCTTGCTGTACTTTGTATCTAAGCACCAGATTTTTCATCTGGCTATAGTACTTACAAGGAATAAAATCCTGTTGCACTGTCTGTGGTTGCATGCTCTTACACCTTAAAACTTACTAGTTATTTCAAGCTTTCCACTTAGTCATTCCACAATATTGTATGCTACTTCATTTGCAAATGTATTTCCAACTTTATGTAGGAGATACATGTTTTTCCACTGGTGGAAAAACTGAAAAACAGAGTGGTTAAAGCAGGAAGGACTAATGAGAGCAATAGGAGGAAGCCAACACATTGACAATGAAGTTGCTCCTCCCTCCTGATTTTCTTTCCTGTTCATCCATTGTCAGTAAGATTATCATAAGATTAGTTACTGTCATATGTAATGTCTCACTCGATGATCACAGCATTTTACAGATATTAATTAGTTTAAACTAATAATAACAACTTGGGAAGACAGGTTAATACTACTATTTTTGTTCATGCGGATGAAAAGTGGGGTTGACAGAGGCTGCATGTTATACCACAAGGTTAGAGAATGCATCAGTGTCAGTATCAGGGCTGAAAGATAGGACTGAATGCTGCTCCTTTATGGCCTGGTGACAAACCAGTCTGAGCTCCATGTTACAAATTTGAGAAAACATTTTTCCTGCTATAGTATCTTGATTAATTGACTCTTGCTTGGCAGTACCTGTGGCAGCAGTGTTTCGGAGTCCCAATATCCTGTTTTGTGAACCTTTTAAAGGTTGTCTTCTCCATTTTGCACAACTGTCATATCCTGTTGTAGTTATTTCTTGACTAAATTGAAAGTATATATGGCATCTAGCTGAAGTGCACCAAATAAAATGGTGAAATGTTAAACACAGTTGGATGAAAAAGTAAAGGTTTTACCTTGTAGATGGTACTGAAGAGAATCTTCCACGTATGATAAATTCATGTCTTTAGATGATTTATGTTGCAGTTAGCTGTGCATCTAGACAGAGAAAAATTAATAGAAGAGAACATGAAAGTTTTGAAAAATAAGCAGGAGCAAAGTATTTGGAAACACAGAAACTGTTTTCTGCTATAATAGTAATTTTAAACAATTCAGTCTAGGTAATCAAAAATATTCTTGGAACAGAAATCAAATTCAGAAGGCTTTAGACCTAAAGAAGCAGCAAGAATTTCCAAAGGCTTAAAAGGACTACCTTCCCCAAATATTTCTGAATCTGTTTCTAGATAAATTTATAGTAAGTTATGCATTTTGCTGAAAATTATCTCAACTTATATGTAGGACAAGAGGAAGAGTCAAATTAGTATCATACAATGTGATGACTAAAAATATGCTGTTAGAGGAGAAATAGAAATTTCAGAAATAGAAAGCAGAGTTCAGTTTTTAAGGCATGTGTTTGTGGAATAGACACTATACTCAGAGATACATCCTGCCTGATTTCAGAGACACTTAGAAACATTAGATTACATACTACTATGTATGTGCTAGACCAGCTACAGCAGAGAAATAGTGAAGAATTTTGGGATATTGGATAATGGGAATTTTTTTGTTTCTCTTTGCATCTGCAAAGTTATTTACTCAATATTTTTGTGTAATATTTTTGCATTTAGAAATTCCCACAGTATTTAGCAAATCTTGTATCTGCTTTTTTCCCCTCATTTTTGATTTGCGCAAAGAATGGCCTAATTTACCGACTAGTTCATGAATAATGACTTTTTTTCCTAGTAGCATTCTCTTCATGAAGTTATTTATTTTTTATATTTATATTTCTAATTAATGTAGATTAAAAATGAAAATCAGCAGTTCCTTTATGTTTAGAAATAATAGACTGACATCTTTCCACATTCATATACATTCTTTGCATACACTGTTCTGTGTGAGTAGCTTTATGGTCACTCCATATGATTTGCATTTGAAGACTAGTGCTTGTAACTGATATAATACAACATCATAGAGTCATTTCAATTGCATGTCTTTTCATTATCTGATATTTTTAATGTGCTCTTCAGAGAGTCAGTTTGCTTTGTCTGAAATTTTGGTTCTGTTTTAAAGTTTATGGGACGAAAGAGAGACTGTCCCAGCAGAAACTGGATGGCTAAGCTAAGTATTAACAAGAATTAACAAAGCTTGCTTTTGAATGCTGAGGGAGGAAGAAATGTGTAGACAAAAATCTCCATCTAGAGCTGGTTTTCACTTCTCCTTTTGGACCCCAGACTGCGTGCTGCCTCACTTCTTTTGTCTAGACAGAGCTTTACCTGGGTTTATTTAAAGAGCTTTTCTTCAGGCCTCCTGATACTTATAGCAATGATACTCTTGAGCCTGCAGCTATACAGAATCTGTAAGAAAAAGAATGAGATGCCAGGTCTGGGCCTGGGAATTTCCCACACTCTAAACCTTACAGGCAGATAGGTGTAAACCCTTGAGAAAACACTTGCAGAAGCTTCTGCAAATGAATCCTGCAGGCTTTGTGCCACTGTACTTAAAATGCCTTATGACTGGGAATAGCACTGAAACTGGTATTTTCACCCAGACTAGAAGCCACCATTTTCAGTGCCATAGTACATCCTTTTTCTTAGTAGCACCTTGAACTGTTTATGTTTTGCTGCATTTAATAGCTTGTTTTCATGCTGCTGTGGGTTTACCAACATTTCCATTAAAAACGTATTGAAAAAAGTTGCTAGGGTTGAGTAAGGATTGAGGAATCCTTTCATGTCTTGAAAGATATAAAGTTGCTATTTGACTTTAAGGTAAACTTGCTGGGCGTTTATGCTAAAATTGTCAATAATGAAACAGTTAATAGTAGTAACATCAGGGAGATAAAAAGTGCAGTTCACACAGCTTTGAGTTATCACCTCTACCTGTCTGTAAACCTGGGAGAATATAAGTGTATTGGATTACATTCTTTTCATATTGCGAAGTTGTTAAAAATCGTAAAGGAGGAATGCTTCACTGTGATCACACTGATTTTGTTGCAAAAAGGAAGAATCACGGAACACTAAAATACCAAAACTAGGTAAGAACAACAGACTGAGTTAACTGAAATAAAAATGAGTCTGTAACACAGAGATATTTGTAATTACAGCATGTCCCTCTCATGTGTTTCCCTTGTCTGTTCTTCTGGATAGGTCTGGAAGAGTATTTTTTAGGTAGTATAGGAATGTGCCTAAGTCTAGCATTTTTGGAGTAAAAGTTTCACGACACTTCATACAGCATTGGACTCCGCACCATGGGACTCCCATTTATATCTTTAGATTGTCTTACAGACATGACTAAACCTATTTTTTTCATTAATTAGCCCTTAAGCTTTTGTGGCAGAGACCAGCTCACTGTTAAGTCTCTGTGTGATGCTGAGCCCAATGGGATCATTGCTTATTATTCCTATCAGAGCCAGCTTAATTCTTCTCAGCACTGTAGGCAAAATTGAATTTTGTAGCCCCTGGAGAGGTGGTAGGGTCAGTAAGGGTTTTCAGGGAGGGATATGGTGTAGGGGACATGGAGGGCTTTTAAAATTGGGAGGGTCAATAGAATTGAAATGATTGTGAGATAATGGGGATTTTGGAGAATAACAGTGGATTATTTTACCTACTTTCTTTCCCACCTCCCTTCAGCTTGCCCTCTCCTGTTGAAAACCAAGGGCCTTACCTGATGGCTCTCTCAGACGCAATTTGAGACCAGAGCCAACTGGGCCCTTATTTGTTGTCTGGCTAGGATCAAAACACCTAATGTGGGTTATGATGCACAGAAGCAATGCTCCCCAAGCACAAGTGTGCAGGCAAAGCACAGAGATATGCCACAGGTGCAGTGGCACAAAAGTGCTTAAAAGGCTCATGAGCATCATTATAGTATTACTAACCATATTGTCTTCACATCTTTAGTTTTGCACAAACCAGCTTTGCAAGCAGAACACACGCAGCCTAAAATGATAAAGTAACTGGTTATTGTCCAACATAAACAAAAAATAGCTAGGATATAATGAGTTGTGGGGCTAAGATTAGCATGCTCGCTACCTACAGGGGTCTTTGTTGTCCAGCAAAATCTATGCGAAAACCAGCGTAAGCCTCTATGTCCTGTTGGAGCTCCCACTTGGTGTTGCCTTTGACCTGCACCAACATGGGCATGGATGGAAGCACCACTATTGACTGACTATCTCTTGGCTCACTCAGTGACTGGAGTGTTCCTGACAAAACTCTATGTTTTCTTTCATTTGTTTTATTATTTTACTTTGTTATACCTTTGCATGTTGATATCTGTCTCTGTAATTTTTATCTTTCTACAGACTTTTTTACGGATCTGTCTCAGGATTGTAGTAATTTCCTGAGAAACTGGATAGCAATAGGGGCTGGGACTGTTACTGATGGTGGTTACAGTATGGATGTTACATGAGTTTGGCTGGTCTCTAGTCGGGGCTCATCACAGAGTCGTAGAAATAAGAGCTGTGCTGTGTGAGTCAGTGAGCAGCGGAGTGAGATGAAGGTGGAGGAGGAATAGGAAATGGGGATGCTGTAACATGAACTTATGACATGTTTTGCAGACTTACTGGAGCGCCCAGCAAGTGTGACATCTCATCCTACTTGCTTAAAACTTTGTCACGCTCCTCTGTAACATAAAGGCAAGCAGCATTGTGAGATGAAAGGCAAAGCAGAAACAATGTGGATCATAAATACAATTCCAGTAGAGCTCCCATGACTAGATGTCTTTCAACATTTTGTTTTCTTTGCTAAGAAATATGGAAGTATGATAAATGATAAGGTGACTGTAGCAAACTGCGTTACCCATAGTCATCATATAGGTCAATTGATTGCGAAAGAATGTAATGTTGTCTTTCAAGATTCAACTTATATAAAAATATACATCTAGATAGGAAACATTTATTGCCAAATATATGCTAGCTCCTTTCTTGAGTTGGAGAAAAATAATTGAAACCTTATTTGAAAAGGTATGTTCTCCATGACTACTGATACTTCAAAACAAAAATATAAAATGTTTTAAGTACTTTTTCATCCCTATATAGTTTTTTGATTACTTTCAAGAAGAAAGTGAAGGTATCTTAGAAATGTCTGGTAATATAAAAGGTAAAGTGTGAACAAATGCTTTGAACTCTGAGTGTGTCATCCTTTGCAGCTGATAATGCTAGTCTTATCTTACAGAGTCACCAGTATGACTGAAGACTAACACAAAACAAAAATTAAAATTTGCTTTCAGTTTTTGCCCATTTCATAATATACAGTGTAATACAGCAAAGTAATTATTACTTATTGGCATGTAACAGGAGTCATGGTCGTTTTTTTTTCCTGCAATATTACTGATTTCAGTTGGCCAGCCTTAAAAACATGAAAACAATGAGACATGTCCATGGTATAATTATCTTTATATCCTGTAGTAAAAAGGATCTTAAAAAATGTTCCATCTATAAAGTTTTTTGTTGTAGGTCAAGTGAGGATTGGATTGCCCAATTTTAATCTTATAATTATTTGAGAATAAAAAAGATATTTAGAGCTTATTAAATATTTCTTAGGTTTCAGTCATAATGCTTCAAAACTTTACCTGTTTCTGATGCTGGCTAAAATCTGATTATTGCTCAGCTTTGGTATAATGTCTTAATTAGAGGATAGGTTGCAACAATATATTTCCAACAAGTTTTTCTGTCACAAATGTTCCTTATTTGAAAATAAACACTGATAGCACAGTAAAAAAGGAAAAGGGTTACATTCAGTAACAAGCATTTGATTTTGGAAAAGAACATTAGCCTGTAATGTATATTTCTACTAGTAATTCTGGGATTTTCAACTAAGAAATTTTCAGTCTTGAAACTTTTTATTTTAGTTTCTTAATATTTCTGTAATTTATATGTTTTTATCTTCCAATACATCAAGAGAAAAAATAGCTCATTCAGTCATGTGTATAAAGGGCCTTATGGATTTATTAAGAAAAAGATGGATTAGAAAGTTTTAATATATGATCATAAATCTGACTCAACAAATTCAGATTTAGGGGAACTAAATTTAGTACCTAATAGTAGACATGCACATCTTAAAGAAAAACATGACATGCTAAGTAAAATACTCTTTACAGGAATTATTGGGTCTTATAAAGTGATTTTTCGCATTTCCCCTAAGTTGCTTACCCAACAGGTGGCTCTTCCTTCCCCATGCATAGAAACTTTGCAAGTTCTGTGTACTCAGAAATGTGACCTCCATTTCCACTTATGTGGTGTGGCTCTTCTATATCCATACTAATATTCTAGCTTATTATTTTTGTTGTCACTCCCTGTTCATTTTTATGAAAATGAGTCAACAAGTCCCAAGCAATGTACTTATGCAAAATGGTGCAACAGAATAATTAAACATGGCAGAGTGGTGTAGTAGAACACCACAGCTCTAAGATGTTATAATTAACTTTGACATGATAATAGTTATTTAACATAGAAAATGTTCTCTTTCTGATATAAAAAAACACTTTGGAGAGAGGTGGAGAATGACAGAGAAAAGATGACCTTTTCTAAAGGCACCCACTCTCATCTTGCAAATTTGAAGCTACAGTAAGTTGCAAATGTTTCCTGCTTCATAAAAGGAACTTGTGAGAAAGAAACATTATTTTTCGCCCGCTATAAGGGATCTGTATGTTATATAGAATATAATCAAGAAAAACTCCTGGTAAATGTGAGGGTTTTGTCTGGCTGAAGCTTATTAATAGGTTAGAGTGAATATATGCTGTAGTTGAGATTTTGGGGAAATTGGAGTTTACATGGTTATGTTTGAGTTTCATGTGGTTTTCTTGAAAGAGTCTTTATACAGTTTTTATGCATAAATGTCTTGTGGAGTGGTGAGGGTTTAGCTTTTGGTTTTGGAAATACCTGGTAAACTCAGTCTTGTTGCAGATTTTAATTATCAGTATTTAATTGATTACATGCATGATGGAGAATATGCATTTTCTTCTCTCACATTCCCTCTCATTTTTTAATATAACACATGAAGATATCGATACATAAGAACTGTTTCTAGACATGCATTTTTAAGAAAACAGAAAGATAATACTATTGGAATCACAGTATATAATGATGTAAAGGGTTTCAACTTGATAAATCGTTGGAAAGTTGGAATAGCCAAGAGCACCCTGAGAAAAGGAGGTGTTTGCACAGGTCTCCTGGAAGGTCAGCTTGGAGGAGAGTGATCCTAGCAGGGTCTGCAGTGTGGGTGGGCAGAAGAGCTCATCTCAGGGTTAGCTGAAGCTGCCTGGGATGTCACCTGGAGCAGCTCTCACACATCATTGTCCCTCTGGCACAGAGGAGTTTCCCTGCCTCCATCAGGGCAAAGCATCTCTGCTCAGCTAATGATGGGCTTTGCCTGTGAGAGAGGGCATTTCCTTCTCCTGCGTGAACAGAAAACCTTAACTCTGTGTAAGGTTCAGATGGGAATCAATGAAGGTTTCTTCACAGTTCTTTAAGACATCAGCCCTTGAACATCTGAGAGAGCTGGGGTTGTTTAGCCTGGAGAAGGGGAGGCTGAGAGGAAACCTCATTGCTCTCTACAACTACCTGAAGGGAGGTTGTGGAGAGGAGGGAGCTAGGCTCTTCTCCCAAGTGACAGGGGACAGGATGAGAGGGAATGGCCTCAAGCTCCACCAGGGGAGATTTAGGCTGGAGATCTGGAGGAAGTTTTTCACACAGAGGGTCATTGGGCATTGCAATAGGCTGCCCAGGGAGCTGGTTGATTCACCTTCCCTGGAGGTGTTTAAGGCACGGATGGATGAGGTCCTGAGGGACTTGGTTTAGTGTTTGATAGGAATGGTTGGACTAGAAGATCCTATGGGTCCCTTCCAACCTGGTTGTTCTGTGATTCTGTGATTTATTTATACACATATCTGGATCTTACTCTTAGTATAAAAAAAATAGTGAATGCATCAGAAGCAAATGGGTATTTAATTAAATATGGCTCAAACTTCTCTGCTGAGAAGGTGATTCTCTTGATAGTGAGATTTAAACCCTTACCTCTGCTCTATGACTTTGGACATTGCCTTCTAGTTGGCAGCAAATGAGAAATTTCAGAGTAAACAGCTACAAGCAGGCAAATATTATAGACAAACCCAGTTGTTCTGTGTAAAAGCTTCTGAGATATGATTAAAGTTGAAACCTAAATGGAGATAAAGCAAATAGGTCTAAGCTAAGTCCAAAAGGTAATGTAGAAGAGGTTTATTTATTTTTTAGGTAATGAGATTACTGTTTAAATTGCATTTCATCTCATTATGGGACTATTAATGTCTGTTACCTCTTTTTCTGACATTAAGTTACTATATACTGCAGATTCCAGCTAATGACTTTTCGAGGGAGACATTTAGGACATTTCCTAGGAGAGGTTATATTCATTTTTCTACTGCAGGAAAAGATTGAATTTTTTTTTAAACATACCACTGAGTTAATTTATCTGATTAAGGATTAATTGTAATAATATGTTCCCAATGATTAGCTACCTTCAATGTAAAATTTGACTTCATATATTACAGATTTCTAGATTAAATAGCTTGATAGAATTGACCTGTTATTGACCTGATGTTTTGAAACTACTTTTTTGACCAGAGTGAGGTTAATTGTATTTAAGGCCAAGTTCTGAAACCTTGATTCATGCCGAGTTGTATTTTTTGCAGTGAAATTTTTCTGTAAATTGAATATTGCTGTTAAGGTACAGAAGTATAATTTACAATGAAAGTGGTCAAATGCTTGTACTCAAAGGTTGTGTTGAAGAGCATGTTTTGATCACAGAAGAAAGATGATGGGCTTTCTTCCCTCCCCACCTTAAATCTAAGAGAAATAATCTTTTATGCATTGGAGTTCCTCAAAATTAAACTGACCTTTTGATATTTTTTGTGGGAGTGAACCATCCAGCTTAAACACTTATTAGTGCTGTTGTAAGTGATATGAGAGAATTCTGTCACAACGGGTTGAAGAATGAAAGTAAATTAATGTTTATACCAGCTGAAGCCATTCCTGGTTTCCTGATAAATACTTCAGTACAGTGGACAGCTTGGTTTTCATATAAATAAAGATACACATCAAGCAGTAAAACCTTCAAAGTATTCTGACAAATCCACTGGTTGTGGCAAAATGTCATGCAGAGGCACTGAACTGAATTTTGACGTTATAACCCAGATTTTGTTTTTCTAGAAAGCAGGAGTTTCTATTTTTCTGTAGTTTCTTTTTTTCCTTTGGATTTACTCATAGATAATAATTCCATAATAAAATGATTATCCATTAGTAAGGCTAAAGGAAACAAGAGATTGCTGAGACAATATCAAATTAGTTAATAACTCCAGCAAAATTTGTATTAAATATCTAATGCGTTAAACACTTTGTATTTAAAAGAAAAAACATAATTACTTGACATAAAAAATGCACTTAAAGGAAAAAAAAGGTCAAGGGGGAAATCTCTATGTTAATATGACCCCATTTAAACACATCAACTTGCATCTTTTGTAAATCTTAAGCCACAATAAGTTGCAAATATTTCCTGCTTCATAGTAGGAACTTGTGAGGGAGAAACACTTATTTCTACTTCACATGTGTCTAACATGATCAAGAAAAACTCCTGGTAAATGTAAGCCTTTTATCTGGCCTGGGTATATTAGTGAGATAGAAGAAACATGCTTATGTTATATTTAAGATCTTTTGGAAAGTTGAGTTGCTTTGATTTTGTTTGCATTTAATGTTAATGGAAACAATGATGGTATCTGGTAACTATTTACTTGGAGGTACTAAATCTATATTTTTCAGAATTTGCCATACTGTCTGAGATGGAATAGACTTTCATTTGGCTTTGTATACATAGCCCTGTGTACCAAGCTGAGCAGATATGATGTCTAATTGAAAATAACAGCTATGTGGCAGAGAGTAATGGAGATTAATTAATGTAGTGTTATTGCTAGAGAACTGTTTGTGATAAATTTTGCAGTTATTTTGAATACAACAGAAATATGAGAGACTGGAATGTAATTGGCAAGGACCTGAAGGACGTCCCAGTTTATTTTCTCTCACTATTGCATTACTTTTTTTTTTTTCAGACCAGATGTTTCTTCCTGTACTTAGTTTTAGTAAATGATTTAAGTACTTGACATCGAATGTTGTCCGTGTCTCTATAGGTTTAGTGCTGTGTTCAGCAAGATTTTCCTCTATACTTACCAGGTCTGTAACTGGCTAGCCAAACAGGATTTCTTCAAATAAAGATTTCAACCTAGAACAATAATGCAGATTTAGCATCTTCCCTCACAAAATCCCATTTAATATCCTTAAATTATTCTCTCATATCAGCCTTGATTCTGTTACAAGCACTCCACATTTTGAAACATTGGTATAATAAAGTTATATTCATAAAGTATTAGAAAATTTCTGTAATTAATTCAATTTATAATTTAAAATATTAAGAGGGGAAAAAACAGTGGATTTTTTTGATCAAATTGCATGTAAAGGATGATGGCAGTAATATTAGTAAAATGCAGGAAGCTATATCATTGCTAATCAATCTAGAGAGCTCTGTCTCTTACAGATGTCAATACAAAGTTAAGTGCTAAAATAATTGTAGTGTAGGCTTTCTCATAATTACTGTTGTTCATTTGGTGT
Organism: Coccyzus lansbergi; assembly: GCA_033558105.1. Classification (NCBI taxonomy): domain Eukaryota; kingdom Metazoa; phylum Chordata; class Aves; order Cuculiformes; family Coccyzidae; genus Coccyzus; species Coccyzus lansbergi. The sequence continues at coordinate 755,932 of JAUMJK010000784.1, read as the reverse complement.
GTTGTGCAAAAAAAGAAAAAAGGAATTTGCTTTGCAGTCAGCAGCCGCAAATCTCTAAGGAGAAGGAAAGAAGATAGCAGAAGGCTGATAGTCATCCATCACTCCTGACAATTTCACAGCCTAGAATAACTTGACAGAGACCCAGAACAAAATGTTGTTGAGAATTGAATGCTGCTAAGCTGAGTGAATTGACTTTCTGATGTCAAAGCAGGACCTGCTTCAAGTGGCTGACGATTTTCCTTTTCTGATTTCAGAAGCGCTGGTGTTTAAACTGCCTTGTGGTAGGAATGCTCTGAGCGGATTTGCAAACTGGGGAACTGTTTTAAAACTTTCCCTTTAGATCTTTTTAAAGACTTTATAAGATGATTCTGGTCAGGAAATGTGTGGGTTTGTATCACACATAGTGGTAAAGATTTTTGCATCCCCTTGCTCCAGACAGTCAGAAGCAGGTGCAGAGAATAAGAATTGTTCCTAATGCGTCTTGAAACAAGAGATTTTTCAAGACCTGGCTCACGTCATCTCAATTTGTCTTTGGGGCTGTGCTAGCCGCTCTCTCTAGCCTTGGAAAGATGGACTCAATTTGTCTCTGTGCAGAACATGGAAATGAATTGACTACATTTAAATCCCTGTTCTTTATTTTTTAATTTTTTAAATTAAAACATTTCTGTACTGTCTTTAGTATAGGTGCAAAATCTCTTCATTACAACATTAGAATGATGTGACTTGTTACACAGTTTTTATTCAAGTGGTGTTAGTATACAAATGAGATATTTTCCCAGCTACTTATTTAGAAAAAAATCACGATATTTGAAATGTTCCTAAATTATTTTAATTAGACATTTATTTACCAATAAATATTTCCAGTTTTATCTACCATTCAAAACCTTCTAAATTGCTTACAACCATTAAAATGCACGAAGAATCAAGACTTCAGGGTTTAAATGGAAAGAGTTCTTGTTTAGCAAAAGGCACATTATATTTCAGATGTGTAAAAGAAATAATGTAAATAGGACAAGTGGGCTAAGCGTGTCATCGCTGATCAATAATGCAAAAGGTTTAGGAGGTTTATTTGTAAACCCAATAGCACAGATTTAGTCAGAATAGGGTCTTGTACTGTACATGCAGGTATTTAAAGGTTAGGAACAAAGAATTTCATTAGTCTGGCAAATCCTCTCCTGTCATTCCCCAATCTCTTTGAATTGTTTCCAAATGTATTCTCACATTTCTATTGTACTTTTCATTAACGGTTGCATTGCTAGTACAGTGCTTCATTGCTAATTTAACTTCTCTAGAAACTGGCATACAGAACACACATTTTCAGTGTTTTGATTCTCAGTAATGAAATTATAGCAACTATCTTTATATTAATGTAGTTACAGCCAGTATAAAAGGTTATGGTATCAAGTCTGCTAGTCTACATCATTTTATCTCTGTTTCCAGTTTGCTTAAAAAAATAACATATGATGCCTAATAGTCTGAGGCATAGATCTAGTATTTTATGGCATCTACTGCAAGCTTAAAGCAGCACTGAGACATATAAAACTGAAAATTGGCAAGCCACTTCCATTGTATCTTGGTGCTAAAGTTTTTTTAAAACACACCACCAACTTATGTAGCCTAGTGTGGTCTCTTCCCTCTCTCTCCTCCCTCCCTACCCCTCCCCTCACTGCAAGAAAGAGAAAAAAAAACTCAGGCTTTGCTAAGAGTTAAAGAATAACATCTTAAGAGAGGAAAAAAAACCCTAGACCTACTCTCATTTGATATTTAGGATAATTGCATTCTGCATTTATCTAGAGATCTTACCTAATCGATGTAGTCTATAGTCAAGAAGAGGAAGCTAGGAATAAAAATAACTATCATTGTCACATACTCATCAAAAGTTATTTCTTTAAATGACCTAAAATATTTTGGTTCTCAATTATTCTTTTCTTTTTCAACATATCAGATATAAGAGTTTTGTCGAAAACAGTTTTCAATGTAGTTCTTGCATTGTACTTACTGACAGTCATGTTGTAACTAGTTACATGCATTTCTGTGATGTAGAAACATGCAGGATTTTTCTTTTACAGGGAGTAAATGTTTAGAATAATGAATATATTTTAAATTTCTATATTGATGTTGAAAAAGAATCTTTGAGGTTTTAATTGGTTATGTTTTTATATATTTTTTAGTTTTAGTTTGTAAACCATAAGTTTGTTTGCAGATTGCAGAGTTCCTGCAGATCCTTTTCAAGTGATCTGAAGTTGTCATCTGTCTGACAAAGATGTCTTTGTTGAGATATTCATCATTTTGTGACATTTTTGTTTTGTTTACACAGCTTCAGTAATTCACTTCTGGGACTAAAACTTGCTTTTGAGGTTTAGGCACACTGCAGGATGCCAAAAATCATCACATTCTTCTGTGTTTGAATGATTTTGGGCCATCGAGAGATCAAAACTTGCCAGAATCAAACCTGAAATCTGCCATTATAAATAAAGCACCGACAATTCTTGTTGCAAGACGTCATCCCAGGGTGAAAGAAGCAAAGAAAACTAAATTGCTCCATCTTTTTTATAAGAAATCTGTGTATGCAATGTTATATATCTTTGGGTAGGTAGGTACACACAATAAAATGAAGTCTGCCACAATATGTCCTGGTGCTGAAATAACCACTTTACCTCACTTAATCACCCATCAAACTTAAAGTAAATCTGATTTTGGTCAGCAATACCAGATTCTTGGGAGAAGAATTACCCTAGCCTTGAACTATGGCTTAGTTTGCTAATCTTGTATTTAAATACTGAAACTTTTGAAACACAAAGAAAATATTTTTTAAATATTGAATCAGATCTTTTAAATTTGCCAGTCTGTTTCTCCAGTTTACAGTTCATGAGGATATAAATGATAATTTTTTTTACCAATTCTAAGAAGTAGCAAAGGTCTTTTCAGCAAAAATAAGAAACAATTAATTCCACATAGTTACCGATGGTTATGTTTTCAATAAGACACACTTCCATTTCCCAGCTGCATTTTAGCAGAGCTTTTAAATAATAAGCCCCGTGATTAAAACCCTGAAGGTATTTACATATGTCTTCATATATGTTTATACCTCAATGCCTTTCAATTTTCCTGCTTGTTTGCTCTTGGTAGGGATATAATGCAAAACTACTGTAGTTATCACATTGAAACTTAGCAATAAGATCATCCAAGCAAATGCCTACAACAGTGTTATTTCAAAACGATCTATAAGAATTGTTCAATAAAGAAAATGTTCTTTATATGTATAATTCGGTTTTATCTTTATTGATTTGTTCATATTTTTAATAGGTTTTAGAATTGTCAGTGTTCTAGTAAAATATCATGTAATCTGGTTTATGGTTAGGGTAATAGAGTTACAAACCTGGACAAAATTTTAATCTATCCTGCATTTTTTTTTTCTATAAGCATGCTTTTTTTCCAGTCAATTACTTTAGGAAAAAGAGTCCTAAAATATGAGCTGTGAGGAACAGTGTGAGAAAAGGAATTGTTCTTTTCAAAGGGGGTACCTGACTGCCATACATCTTTGGAAGATGGAAATTTTTTTAATAGGGAAAAATCTTCCCTGTCTCTTTTTTATGTCAGTGTTTAGTAAAAGTTGCCTTGTTATAGTCAAATAAACTTACAATACTACTGAACTGCCTTTATAAATACAGAAAGCACCAATGCCACTTGATATGTGGATTATGTGATAACATTATGTGATATGAATGGATTATTTGGCTACGTGTATCGATCTGAGTTTGTGGTGTGGGCAGGTTTTGCCCATTGTGCTGTGGTTATCACCTGAGGAAAGGTGGTCTCAATTTTGGGGAGTCTTTGGTGGGAAAGTTTGTAATCGGTGCAATCACAGAGAGTGAATGACTCAGCTTTCCCACTCTGGGGATAGTAGCAGCTGGGGCGGGAGTGTATTATTTAGATTGCTTTGATTTATGCTGAGGAAATCCCTAATGATCCAGAACTAGGGCAGTTCTAAGCCATGTATTTTGCCTTCTTGAGACACACTATGTGCTCCTCTTGCAGCTGACACTCTGAATCACCATTTTATTTTCAGTCACATTTACAGCTTAAGACTTCATTCCTGGCATATCTAAAATTCCAGTTGAATTCAGTGTCAAGTGTGTAAGGAGCACAGATGATCTTTCTCCTATGTAATATATATTTGTGTTCTGTTGACAGAATGCTGGCCCAGTTTTGTGTGGAACTCCTTGTCATTTTTGATACTCATTATTAACATTTTTTATTTATTGGAAGTCTACTCATGCCACTGCATGCACTTCTTTTTGTTCATATTTTCCTTGCCCCCCTTGTGATAAGTGAATTCTTCCACTTTCCCATGCTTGGCCACCAAAGTAGTTCTGCAGATATTTGACTTTGTGGTATGTGGCTGGCTCTTGAAACAGTATTCATGATATGGTAACTGTAGATTTAAGCAAAATCAAAGGAAAACTTGTCATATGCATTGCAGTGAAAAAAATAACAGTGTAAACTCCATTAGTGTTTTGGGAAGGTATCCTTAGAGTTTAAATAATACTTGGGAAAACTAAAGATGCTCAGCCCGAATTACTTCATAAGGGAACTGAGAAATGTCTCACATCTCCAGGGGCAATTTTTTTTTTTTTTTTTGCTAGTAATACGTATCTTCTGTGTTATGATTTTAAAATTGTAGCTAAACTGAAAGGACTTAAGGAATTATATTTACATATTGTTTCCGTAAAAACCCTCTTGATTCTTTTCCAGCAGGAATTGAGATGTTGTGTTAAAACACTGTTATGAAACAATGTTATCAGTTTTCACATTTCTCCAGAAGGGTTTTCAGCAACTTTGAGTATTCCATCAAACCATCATATTAAGGAGTGCAAAATTTACCTGTTAAAATGCAGAGAGCATTCATAGTTGCACCCTAGATGTACTCTGCTGTTGTTGCTTTGCAGAAGATTTAGTAACCATTTAGAGATGATTTTTTCTCTACCAAGAGGGAATTTTAAAGCAGATTTCTACACCAGCTTTTGGAAGTGAGCTGAACTAAAATCAAATCTATAAGAGATTGAAAGGAGCTTTGGTCATATAAGATATGATTTCTTTAGAGAAGATGTTCTGCACTATCTTTCACTTTTTGGAGACTCATTTTTGGTGGAAAATTACCAGAATTTGTACTGAGACTTGCTCTGTATCTAAGTAATATTTCTTATAACTTAATATAATAAGAACAGTTTCAGCAAAGTACTATATACTCAGTACTTCAGAACCAATAAAGGTAAGCAATCCATTCTCAAATTCGTTTTATTCACACAACATTTCAGATTGATTTGCATAAACTAACAAAACAATATTACATTTAAAGTTGATCTGTAACAGTAATAAAAATGTTCCTGCATCCCAAAACTGCAGAAACGTCACTTCTAATCCACAGTGATCAGTTGCTAAGGATGAATTGTGCCTGTGGGATTTTGGCAAATCCAGCATCTTTTTTCTATATTGCTAGACTGTCTTAAATCCCAAATCAGAAATCCATCCTTATTCACGAAGGAAGAGTGACTGTTTGCTTAACTTTAAGTCTCTAGAAACACTTAAAAGTGAGGCTAAATTTTTATGTGTTTGAGAGCTCTTCTGAATACGAATGTTCTTTTGTCCATATTTAAAGCTCAGTCAGGACAAGACGTGAGTTTTTACCCATGCCATCTGAAAACAAAAGGACCTGGCTGGCTGGACAGCATGCCCCAGTAATGATACATTATCGTTATAGGTATTTTCTTCACTTCAAGCTGGGATTAGTGCCAGGGAGGAATGACACCCATATTGCACAATTGCAGCACTGGTCATATTACTTTAAGATGCTTAACTTTCCTGCTGAAGCGCTCCCAGTTCTTTTGTTTAGCTGTTCTGTTCATGATACTGCCAAAACATGTTTATTCACACACTGTGAATCACCTTTGCAAACAGACAGAGATCATAATTTGAATCTAACATTCAGCATTTCAGCTTCAGAATGGGATTTTCAGAGCTGTGAGGACAATTCAGGGATTGCATTACTATTGTGGCTGGTTAAGGCAGGTCTGAAATCTTATTCTAAATGTCAAATACACAGGTATACAAGAATAGCAAGAACTAGATCAGATTTCCTTCTATTTACCCTTGGGTTTTCTTTTGAAGCACGATTTTTTGAACAGTCTGTTGGTACATGAGCTAGACACTGAGTAGAATTCAAGGCAGTGAAAACTGAAAATACAAGAAATTGTGCTGAAGTACTGTAGAAATCATAAGCAGTTTTTTCCCGAATCAATACCACAAGGTACTGGTTGTCAATGTTAAGATTCCAATGTACACTAACATATCGATTATATTTTCTTATAGAAATAGGTGAATTGTGTCAATGTTGCAGTACTGCAAAGGTTCTGCTAGAAAGAACAGAAAAATATATTTTAACTCTGCAGTAAAAATAGCAGGGATTATTAATTTTGCAAAAGAACGCAAGAAGGTACACACTATAACAATATCCCTTAATTTCATGAAATTAATAACCTGTGTCATATTTTTTACCATTCTCCTTTCCCTTTTTGGATGTGTTTTTCAGCAATACTGCAGCTACTCTTGCAAGGATCAAATTTCAGCTCTGTCTGAATATAAGGGAATTGTACAATGTGGAGAAACATTTATTCCAGTACTATTAAAAACCATGCGTAGAAGAACAGAGGAGGTTCAAAGTTGTAATAACAATCAAAACTCTTGAACTGAAGAGAAAAGGACTTCCATGAATAACCTGGAGAGAAAGCCTATCTGTGCTTAGTTACTGGAGGAGTACATAGAGAGGTTCTATACATTTGCATGATTATGATCCCAGTGACTTAACCAAGACCAGTGGCAGCAATAGCTAGTGTTTGTACCCATCAAGATGTCTCTGTTTTTGCAACCCACCAGAGCACACTGAGGCACATATATTGGTGCTTGTTTTGAGCTCTCCTGTGTAGCCTGTACTTCTTTCTATGTATTATCATCTCCTTTTCCTTCAGATGTTTTCCCCAGAAGCTCCAGATAAACAATAGCTTTTAACTGTGAAAAATGACAGCTGCAAAAATCCAAACTAAACATTTGCTGGAAACGCTTCATCCAAATCTTTCTCTTAACAGGGCTTTCTTTATCTTCCTTTTACTTCTCACAAGAACCCGCACTTGAAAAGGTGTTTTCATTCTCATCTTCCAGCCTGGGTATCAGGTGGATTGCTGCCTTTGCGTTTGCATGCAATTTAAATTGTGATTATTACCTTCTGTGTTTTCAAAGGCTGAGCAAAATCATGATCCATACAAATATCACTGCTACTCTCTCACTGTTAGTGTCACTGTCACCTACTGTCTCGCAGCATTTCTGTGCGAGTGTCAGTTTTCAGCTCTCCACCTGCATGCTTTAAGCGTAAGCAATTATGGCTGTACATCACTTTGGTATCCATCATAAATGTCTAATTTATTGGTAAGTCTATCTCTTGCTCGTAAAGGGAGGCTTTAATTCTGGATCAGAGACTGACTGTCACATTTTAAGAAGGGCTCAGAAAGGAGACTTTATAGAGAAGAAAGAATGGATGAGCAGAACGTTACCACATGAGCTTAATACTTGCTACTTCATTCTCTGAGTTTCTGTGGCACACCTTATGGCAGTGATCATAAGCATGGTTTGTTTTTTTTTCTATTTTCCACAGTGTTTCCCTGTAACCATGATATGGTGACATTTCCTGGCCCTTTCTCTTTTTTTTTTTTTTTTTTTTTCAGATTGATTTCAATGTTTTGAGGCTTCCAATGGGCCATGCACCATGAACATTTTGTTGATACCATTATCTTTTCAAACCACCAAGAATACTTAATTCTTATTCCTATTTTAAATCCTATGAGACTTTGCAGCACTTCTTCTCACAGGCTGAATAATTTCTATTAGGAAAAGTAAAAGTAAAGTCTTTTCAGCTGCTTCCTCTTGAGGGATGTAAGATATCAGCAAATTTTGCTAACATGTTCCAGAACAGCCAGCTGTTACTATCCACCTGCAGCCATAATATCAATTGAAAAGAATATAGAACCTAAACATGGATAGCTTCTGTAATTATGCAGAAAGAGTTCAATACATGACTCTACCTCAAATGTCACCCGCAACAACTGTTACATGGCATGGATACATTAAGAAATAATTTCATTGGTTGAGAAATTCCCAGTGAATGACCATGAGCTGTTTCCTTATTTTGTATTTCAATGGCCTCCTAAAAAATTGCCCATATATACAGAGAACATCAATGACAAGATCAAGAGGACTCAGTCATACTGTTAAATATCAGATAAAAAGCTGCTGGCACATTCCTGTAGATCTGAAATTTTGTTGCAATGTAACTAGAAGCAGCTGTTTTGCCAAAGATCATATATATGTTAAAAGACAGGAAAGAGAAAATAAAAGTACCTCTTTTTTCCAGAGCTGATTGAATAATGATTTTTCTTTTTTCAAATTTTTGCTACAAAGAATGGAATAAGTTGGGCAAGAAGCTTTCAGCTTCAGACCTGTTTTAAATATCTCCGTAGCCTACTTATATACGCTGTCAGGACCCCTACTATTTTTGACGAATCGACTGATACAGTATTTGTCTTGTGACATATTTGCAATTTTATTGGAGATTTTGGCCCAAGGGAACAAGGAGTGGGAGTTAGTCTAGTTACACCAGTGCTGGCTTTATAAATATGCGTTTTGTGTTTCTGACTGAAAGATTTAGATTATTGATGTTCAGATGAAAAGTGAAAACTTTAACAGAAAGTTGCTTTCTATTGGCAGGGGAGGATGTTCAATAAAAAATTTGCCACATTTCCAAGAAAGTCTGAATGGTCAGACTTGGAGTGACTCTTGCCCTCAAAATGTTTGAGTCCAACAGGTCATATACAGAAGCAAGTTTAGAGATCAGTCCATGGCATAACACTAAACAGGGAATAGTGATTCCTCTCTACATCCTTTTGAAAATTTTCTGATAGAAGATGGCCTTCTCCACAGTGTCCCCCTGCACTAGACCTCAGTTAACAGTGATGTTGACATTTTTCACCAAAAGGATTATCAAGCTCTGGACCAGGCTGCCCAGAGAGGCCATTGAGTCACCGTCCCTGGAGGTATTTAAAAAAACTGGGTAGATGAAGTGATTAGGGATATGATTTAGTAGTGGAAAGGTAAGGTTGGGCTTCATGATCTCAAAGGTCTTTTCCAACCTAGTGATTCTGTGAAATGCTAAGCTCATTTCATGGATAGCATACAGTGCATCAGAGGTCCTACTATATTGAAATCCTTTGAATTTTATTTTAATGTTACTTTTTGTAATATCTCAGACTATAGTATTTCTTTCTTTTAAGTAACTAAATGAAGAGATTTACCAAGGGAAAAAAAAAATCCCGTATTTCACAATCCGTAGGCCATTTTCTGCACCACTTTTCTAAGACTTTGTTACTGTGTAAGGATGTGACGAATTCCAGTTAACAAGACACAGGTGCAGCTGCTTAGTAAGTCTGGTGGAGCTCTGGATGGTCCCTGACAACCTCCCTCAGTAGCTGAGTATTTATTTTCCTCTCCTGATTATCACCAGGTTTTGAAAACTCCTTAGCTGCAGAGGAGAAAAGCTAAATGCTATCAATATTAAAAACTTTTATATTTGAAAGGACATGAGTTCCTAAAAATAGAGAAAAAGGATGTATGTTTTGTTTTTAAATGTTAACAGTAATGAATGATTTAAATTTTAAAAGGTCAGAAAAATGAGGTTGTAAGTTTTCGCTGGGAATTTTATACAAACCTGACTTATATTACTTGTTTTCATCTTGATAACAGTTGCAAGTCACACTTTTTTCCTCTCCATTTTGAAGTCCCTCCAGTGCAATTTATTTTTGTATAGCTTTGTATAAAGTACTTTGTCAGGAAAGATTCCAAAGACCTTCTGACACAAATAAAGAAATGCAGCAATTTTTTTTTTTTTTTTTTTGAGAAGGCAGCAATCCCACACTGCCAGTTTCTCACATTCAGTAGCAGTGACTCAAAATCTCACAAGTCATGGAGATGGCCTTTTTTTTCAATGGAATGAAATTCTAAAGTAGATCTGCCCTTTAAAGGGATGAAAACTTACATTTATAAAAGAAAGATAAAGGATTTTTAAAAGAAGGAGGGAAAGAAGGAAGGAAGGAGGGAAGGTGGGAAGGAGGGAGGGGAAGGAAGGAAGAAAGGAAAAGATAACTACGATTTTTGTCAAAGACAAGAACCCAGTTCACAAAAAGCTGCAAGTTTCAGGAACTCACAAACAACTGTAATACCTGAAGAACCAGCAGGAGAGGAAATTGAGACATTAAGCTAAGAAAGTGAAGCAGAGCCCCATGGTATCCTGAACCTTTGGATCTGTAATGCTCATTCAGAGAACAAGAGCTCAGATTTAATTTCAGTTGAAAGGTCTTAGTATTAATGCTTGGTGACCAGTTATTTTATTTTGGTTAATTAAATGATGACATGGTTCCTGCCTGACTTCAAACAATTGGTTCCCAGATACTTTGGCAGCTTATAGTGAAGTTCGTACCATACTTGTAGATTGCAGCATCAACCACTGAATTGTCATTATTGTGCTATTACTATTCAATATATTACATAATTAATACTTGATAAGTGTATGCTACATCAATATTAAGAATGCCTGAAACTTCCTACTGCACACCCTATTTTCAGTTAGTTATAGCTTCTCATCCTTGCAATGATTTGACACAAAATTTTCTGTGCCAGGTGTCTGCCTCAGGCAGAATTTTGTGGTGTTCTTTGCTTTGTTTGTTGTGTTTTTTGGTTTTGTTTTTTTTGTTTGTTTGTTTGTTTTAATGTCAGCCAAAGCAACTCAGCTATTCTAGGGAGCTGGCTAGGGAAAACTATGCAAAATAAACCTGGCAGTCTTTTTGAAGGGGCCTAGTGTGTCCCGATCCTGGGGGAAAGCTGCTAACCTTTGGCAAATGTGTGACTTTTATTTTGTTATCTGCTTAGGTTGATAGGTTCAGATGGAAAACCTGCCAGAATGTGGGTGAACAGTGAATGTTTAAGAGATCATAGTTCACCGTGTGCTTACACAGACCTGTATAAATATGATGCCCACTGTGATCATCCCATCTCAATGCCTTCAGTTTCAGTTCAAAGCTACCCCAATGTGTGCTTGCCCTCCAAAAACTAGCAGGTCCTTCCAGCCCCAGGCAGGAAACTGCAAACTTCTGGTAATAAGATAAAATATGTGACACATTTCAGACATTTTTTTTTCATGTTCCAGGTTCAAGGTTCATCTTTATATTGCTCATACTAAAAATACCGAGCATCCCTTAACAACAGATTTGTTTTTAATTCTGAAAAAACTTGCAAAGGAAAAGCAGATTTTTTGAGTAAATTTTAAGGCTAAAGCAAGACTAAGCCTTGCCTTGCTTTTTCTTCTGAATTATTTTAGCAGTAAGATGTCTCCAAGTGCATGCTTACTGCACATGTTACGGGAAGAGGACATCTTCCTTCTTCTCTCAATGGGCAGAACGTACCTGCCTTGTCTCATTTTCTCCAACACCTGTCTCCAATCTGGCATTCCCCGCACAGAGCTTGAAACTGCAGCAATTATCTTCCCTCATGCTGTGAAGCCACTATGCGTCCTGATGCCTACCCCTAGATAGCATGGTTTTAATTGGTGGTGTTTACTTGAAGGCTCTTCTGCACTGTGCCCCTTCCACCCACCCAGAAGTTGCAAATCAGTTTGTCAGAATAACGTTGTAGATTGACAATTTATCATGAGTGAAGTGAAATCACACAGCTATCATTTTGGATACAGCATGAGTTTGAATATTGCTTCAATTGGTGGTATTCATATCCCCCAAAATGAATGAAAGTATTTCGATGGTGAAGATTTCTGGCATTTTTCTATGGTTTGATGTTATGGAGACCAGAGAACTTTCCAGGGATTTTTAAAACCATTTTTAATACATTACATCAATTTTTAATATCTTAATTTGATAATTCTTTATATTGAAAGGAAAGCTATTCTATTTAAAACTTTTGGGCATCTAAATTATGGTGCTTATTAAATGCCACCCATTGTATGTCTCTATAATTTGTAAAAACACACAGGATAAAGATAATTTGCTTATAAAAGAGTGTTTTAATTTGCATGCTACATATATAGTCACATTGCTCTAATGGGTGTAGCTGTTGTGTGAAAGAATGTCAGTGTAGACAAAAATTAGAATAAAAATTAGATTTATTCAGTAAACGTTTGATGACTGTATCACAAACTTTTTATTATGGTATTCAGTTCAAAGATATTTGAATACTTTATTGAGCAAACTGCATATTTTTCTAGCTAAATTGTATATACTGTAGTCATTACGTTTTTGCACACTTCACTGACTGAGCTGCATGGACTACTTTAACTATCACCAAGAATACTTGACTGAGTTCAGCTGCTTATTGAGTGCTTTGGTTTGTGTACTTTATTTCTTCAGCTGGGTATGTTGATAAAGTTCTGTTCTGTGCTGTTAAATTTTTGGTTCTGCCAATCTAACTGTACACCATGCAGAGAGAACTGTGAGCATTGCTAAGTGCTTACTCCACGGTGAACATGAGTGGTGGAAATGTTATAATCTGCAGCGTTTTGTTAAATGAGCTGCATATTTTTGTTTTTATATATGTTGCTTACCCAGTTTTATACATTTGCCCAAGTCATTATACAAAATAAGCTTGATTGGAATAAGAACATTCTCTACCAGCTGTCTGCTCTGAGTCAGTACGTAACAAAATTAGCAACTTTCTCTTTCCAACAGTGGCATGATTGCATCCAAAGTTTAAGGCAATTGGTTTGGAGATCTTGTTTGTTTCATTCACTCTATGCAAACATCAAGATTAAGAAAGCAATTTGTCCCAACTTAATTTGTTTTCACAAATATGAACAGAGTTAAGTAACAGAAGAAAAACTCAGCATTCTAATACAGGAAAATGCGTCCATGTAGAATGTGGAATATATGGAGATCTAAATATTATCATCTGACTTAGAGGCATACATTATAAACATAAGAAGATGCAAAATAACTAGATTGATCCTAAGATGGATATTTCATCAGATAAGCAATATCCTAAATATTTTAAATTGCAAATACATCATTTTGTAAATTATATGCATGCTTTCATGAGGGGTTATAAAAATAAGCTCATCACACGGCCATTAGAAATTCTCAAAATCCTACAATAGACAAAATTCAGGAAAACTCATGTACATGGATATGTATTTGCTCATTAAACTTGGTACAAAATTGAGATAACTTCTTTAAGAAAGTGTTATTCTCAACTTGCTAATTTTTGAGTCACTCCCAGTAAAATGTACAGGTTATTCTTAGACTTTATGTGAGTAATTTGCAGGGTTATGTAGCAGCTTGTGCTTCCATCTACAAAATCTTAGCACAGGCTCACCTCAAAAAAAACTTACTCAATTTTCTCTTGAATACAGTGTTTATTTAGGACTATATAGTGTACCTGGGTCTCTACTTGCTCCTGTTATCAGTATCCCACTGCAGATTGCTTTTACTTTAATATTATAATTCACTGTTGTCTGAGCAGACTGCCTGGAAGGTCCAGATTTGTTTTTGCAAAATTTTACATATGAAAGCTTAATTGATCTTATTTCTCCAAAGAGTGGCTATTTAATGCTCAGACTTCTTATGAACCATTATTTAAGAGTGTAAATATTGTAATAGTTTGTTCTAAAACCAAATGTGGGAATACCTAGGGGCAAATATAACTCTTAGTAGTATGTCCTTGGTGACACCTGTGGGAAAGAAGTTTAAAGAGAGAGGTACAAATGGAATGTATTAGGGTATCCTGAACATTATATTGAAATTTCATTTTTTTCTGCTTATATTATTGTTAGGTATTAAAAGACTATGAAAAACCAGGTGTACTAGATATCATATCTGAAAAGTAGATGTAATATATGAAATGAGCTAAATTGAAGCTAGACGTTCTTAACAGAAACAGAATAAGTAATTTGGTATAAAATGACTTGCAGCAGACAGATGGTAGTGAAGAAGGTTTTGCCTCTGTTTTCTTTTACTTTTTGTATCAAACCATTACTAGCAAAGATCTAGATTTTGCTCTTCCTTTGAAATGTTAAATATCAGAGACAGTTTTCCCATAGTTATTAGTATAAACTCCTATCAGAATTGGACTCTTTTCATGTTCTCTGTGATGGCTATATGCAATCTCTACTGCATAGGCATCCTTTAGAGTTCTAGCAGAGGAAAATTCTTCCTTTTGCCAAGGGAAATGAAGAGACATACTCTTTTTCTTTGAGAAAGAAAGTCAGAAATCTTTATTTTTTCCTGCTACTGTGTGAGGCCTAAGAAGGTAGAAAAAAAAGGCAAGTAAGAAGCTGTAAGAGATGAAGCAATTGGAAGGTTGTCATTAGGACTGCTACCATGTCTCCCAGCTTTCCACCAACTTTTCTGACATTGCAGCAAACTGGAGTTGCTTCTCTCTTTTCACACCTGAGCAATCTATTTCTTTGTGTGGTGAGGATACCTGCTGAAAAATAAGCATATGAAATTTGAAAGATACATTCTATACACATCATTGAGATCTAAACTGTCATGGACCATTAAAATACCAAGAATATGCAAGGAATCTATTATGCAGAGTAAAATAATTTGTAAGATATATACCTATTCCCTATACTTTCTGTATACTTCTATGCATCTGTTATATGCAAAGCACATATAAACTATTTCATAATTTATACGTGACCTCTTTGTTTTTTTTTCCCCCCCTCAGAGAGTAATTTTTAATGTTGTCAACTTCAGTAAAACAAAAAGCCTCTACAGGGATGGGATGGCTCCAATGGTGAAATCCACTAGCAGACCAAAATGGTAAGTTATCCTTTCAAAGACTTGCTTGATGAGATAAAGGTCTTTTGCTTGGCACTTTCTTGTGGTGAAGAACTTTGGAGCAGATGGACAGTCTGAACTCTGGAGGCTCCTTTCCGCTTTGCTGTGATGGTGTGTTGTAGTGCCTTGTTTCAAGTAGCACAACTGAAATAATATCTTTTTGAGCACACCGAACAGTTGGAGCTTGGGCCAAATTATTTTTCAATGACACCCTTGCTGTCAAACAGTTAGGATAGTCCCTGGCCTGTTTTTTGCTCATGTCAGCTAGCAATCTCCCCAAAAGCCTGTGTGTGAGATGGACTCACAATACACTATGTGAGATCTGCTGGGGCTGATCTAGTTCCAAAAGGCTGTTTGGATTTGTTCTCCTTTTTTGGGGGCGGCTGGAGTTTAGTGGAAGAACGTGAGCTCTGCTATGTGAGTTGACCTAATGTGAACGAGCAGTGTTTGGTTTGCTTTCTCTAAGACAGAAGCAAACCAAACAACCAGGCTGTAAGCTACACAGTGTATACAATAGAGAAAGACATACACGTATGAAACACATGAATATCCATCTAGATGGTACATTTTCTCAAAGGTAATGTAATGAAACCTCTACTGTGAATAATAATAATATGTAAATTTAATGAGTCCTAATGCATGCAAGACTCCCAAGAATTATGTGATTTGCCTTTAGCTAGGAGACTTTTTTGAATATGGATAGTGAGGTTAGACCATAAGTGTACAGTAATGTATTTTTGTAAGCCTTTGCAGTTGCTACTTTTTTATTGGTTGATTAATAATACATTTGATCAATCTGCACATTATCTGAGCCTTATAAATGTATGTTTCTTAAATACTTCAACTGTCACAAAATTTCCACCCACATAGTGGTAAAACTTTTAGTGGCCATAAGATCACTGTTATTGTATGGTTTTCTCTTCATAGGGCCAAAAAGCTATTTGGTTTTTTAACTTGATGGTAAGGTAGTATGGGCAGAAGAACTGTCTCTGAATACAGTTAGTGGATGGAATCCATTCCAGCTCAATAGGAGCATGAAATAGCATTGAAAATTAATTAAAAGAATCCATTGTGTTTAGTGTATTTTGTAGCAAAAGGCATGTTAATTGTGTTTAATATTTAACTTCAGAAAAATCTTTTGGGGCATTTTGGGGCCATATTTATCAAGCATACTTTAATCATCTTTCAAAACCTTTTCTTTCTCTCACTGGGGTCTGGTATTTGCAGCAAAGTATATTGTGTATTAAGTTTATCTATAAATCAGATATTGCTTTCATACAAATTTTATGCCTTACTTTGGTTTTAAATTAAAGTGTAAATCTTATAAAATAATACAAAATGGGCTTTTTCTAGAACCTATAGGCTCCCTCACTATTTTTAAAACAGATTGCTCTTCCATTTCCCCAGAGATCTATTTATTTTTGTGTTTTATACTTTTAGGGGATGCATTTTGCTCCTATGAAAGTGAAGAATGAATAACATTGCCTGAAGCCAGGCACAGTGTAGGTAGCAGGTGCTGAGCAGCTTCCTTGTACAGGGCTACTACTATACTTTAATCTTGTTTCAGAAATTCTAGCTGTAATACTTTTTCTTTAAAAAGATCATTATATTTTTAAGATTTTTTCTCATAGTCTCTGTATGAAAACATCTTGCTGTACATTGAAGGTGCATGTGAATGCATACTGTTATCAGGGGCTTTAAATATATTCGGGTCTACTCAATATAATTTTCTCTCTTGATGTTAATAGGAATTATGTGTGTGTTTTCCTGTTTGGATATATACTTTCTATTAGAGTTGTATTCCATTTGGGTGATGCTTTTTACAATTACCTCTGTATCGGTTTCCATGGCATTCTAGTGAAACCTATAAACTAAATTTTCTCTTTCTCTATTTGCTGTAGTAGGATTTACTAGCACTTGCACTTCATAATGCACTGTACAGGTAGCTGTGGTCCTTGAACATGAACAGGGCAATATCCAGCTGCATCGATTTGATCCGATTTGATGCTTTGTATAAATTAGTCTGGTAGCAACACTGAATCATTCAATGCAGCAAAGGTACTGAGGTTTATGTGAGGGTAGCCAGGATTCAGAAGACGACTGTTGGAGCTCTCCATCTGATATTGAGATTTAATTCAGCAGAGGAGGTTAGTGGATATAATTAAATTAGACAATAATATCTTAATTTCAAAACATTGAAGAAACACAAAAGGCTTTAAAATCAAGTCAAAAGAAGATTACCAGAACTGATGGGTTGCAAACATTGGCTCAATTATTCATCTCTGATATCTTCTGTTCTTCTGTGTTAAATATTTGAGGAACTCATCATTACTGTTCATGCCTATGGAGGCATGTGATCCATACTGAAATTCTCCCAGCTTTCCCTGGCCACACAGATAGGTAAACATAACTGTTCCACTCTCTTTTTATATGATCAGATTTAAGTATTAGGGTTATAATGTGTCTATTCTGTTTTGCATTTTAAAGATGTAGGTACATTACTCCTCTTAGTAACAGATAATTCAAGCCTAAGTTGTGCCTTTTTATTTAAATGAGAAAGTTTCCACTGTATTCAGAATCGAATTTGACCATATTGCTTGCAAAGTCCTGCATAGTAGATTGGCCTCCAGACACTGTGAATTTTAATGTTTGTTTTGACTGTGGTTATGCGAACATGGCTCTGAGCTTTGCAACATTTTGTGTGTTTGATTCTTGACTCTAGAACAAATCACTGCCAAGTGCTCTTGAAGTACAGAGTGTGTCAAACGCAGATCAACGTTTTTGACCTGTATTCTCTTGCCCTGTGGGGTAAGATCTTTAAATGCACTCAGCATCAAGGTTCAGCTCAGAGTTACTGATGTAAGTGGAGTATATCACTGTCATCAAAGCACTCTATGTGGACACAGATGTTCTAGTGTTGATATATTCTTCTTTTTTGAAGTAAGTCCAAACATTTTCAGTAATGAGCTACTTAGGAAGTATAAGCAATATGTAGAAAGTTAAGGAGAAAGATTTCATAGCAAAGATCATTTAAAAAAATAAAAATAAAAAATGAATTCTGATGAAAATGATATCTATTTTCACGGTCATGAAATTACTGAGTATTCATTCCTAGGGGGACAGAGTAAAAAGATTCCAACCCCCTAAGCTCTAAGTCCCTCTACCCTGTTTTGTTTGTTTGTTTGTTTTTCTGGATGTGCTATGTTGACACTAAAGAATATGAGGTTCTGTCAGTTCAGTTTCATCCTTTAAATTTCTCTGCAATGACTAAGAGCTTATATGTAGAAATGCAGCATTGTGTCGCACCATGTTACATCAGTTGCTTTTCATAGCAAATTGGACAAGATGATACTCAGAATTTTATTTCAGGCCAGTAGAATGGGCTGCATCTGTTTGCTGAGCATTTTTGCTTAGAATTAGCTGATTATTCAGAATTATTACAACAAAATTTTTGGTGTTCTCTTCCTCAATAATGACTACTATAAATATAAAATCTCAGTTAATATCATATAGACCTGTTCTAATTTTCCTGGGTCTTTTTACTTTGTTTGTTCTGTGGAGGTGAGGAATTTCAAGGGAGGTGGATGTAGGAAAATTAAATTTTTGCTATGCTGGTGCAGGTTCTAGGTTCTATTGTAATCTTGTTCTTTTCTACTTCAATTAAGGGCAACCTAATTTTGTTGCAGTTCCTTAATCATGAAATGCTCTGTACTTGGAAAGTGTTAGTAAAGACTGCCATGTGGGCATAGCAGTGGAAAAACACTTCAAGTACATATACCATAGTATTATAGTTATTGCATGAAGTTTTAGAAGTTTCTCAAAGTGAAAGAGAGGAGTGAGTTGTTGGAGAGACAGCAGATTTTCCAAATTATGAAATAAGCACATATTCCCATTGGGCAGAGAACAGCTATGACTCTTGATTATTCAGTATGAGCATTGGCTCATTGGGAACATTAGTTTTTCAAATTGTGCTAACCTTCTAAAAGTAACAACTGGCCACTCATCACCCTAGTTATTTCAGCAAGATCATGTGCAAAACTCTAATTAGTATTTATAGAACAGCAACTCCTCCCAGTAGAATAGTAGCAGTAGCTGGCAAATATCTGTTTGACACTTGTTTTTAGGCCTACATTGTATTTTATTCTGCATTTCAAATAAGTGGAGAGCAGTAGGTGAAGTCATCATAATTAAGGGATAAAGGATAACAAATAATGTGATTCGTGAGTCGATGCACACAAGGTTAAAGGCTGTGCTGTAGTTTTGATGCTGGATTTCAAGAATTGTTTGTTTATAAGTAATAAAGCTAGCTAAAATATTATGGGGCCTTCAGCATATGAGAAAGGATTTATGTCTAGATTCACATGTGTTTTGTTTATAATGTCAGATTTCAAACTGCTACTTGGGAAAGCACCTACTTTCTTCCTTGTCTTTTACCTCACTCAGCACTGATAGCTTTTAACTGGATAGCTGCCTTCCCCAGCAAGCACTCTGCTACCTCTGTTGCTATAACATCTCATGTTAAATACTCACAACACATTGCTTCTGAAGCATTTTTCCTTTAACAGTAAACCTGGGAGTACAGAAAAACTTTTAGCAAATTAATTCAAATTCGAATCTATATGTATCTTAGTAAATATTGTCATGATAAGGAATTTTGGTAGACATTGAGAAAAGCAATGAAAGTTTTATGAACAATACTCCCATATGTTCCATTCATCAGAAGGGGACAAGACTGAGAAAATCTGAATTTTGAGTAGCTAAAATGTGTTGATTCTTGCCAAGTTTCTTTAACGTTTGTGTCTACAATGCAGTGTTACAATCACTACCATGTCTACCAGGCTGCATTATACATTCAGAGGCTTTCAACAGCATTTTTAGTATGCATTTAAATATCTTTAGCCATAAGATAAGCTATTTGTGAAATGAGCTGTCATTTGTGGTGAAACAGTGAGAATAAAGCACTAAATATATATATAGCTTGCTAAGCTGAAACACTAGAATTGCTTACTATAAAATCTATAGCAGGCTAGGCTTAGAGATAACAATCACCTGAGTTTAGGTAAAGAAGCTGTTAGCATTACCTAATTCATTCCTTGACCTATTTTACAACTTGCGCTACTCTCTGAAGTCTCTTCCTTTGCCAGTTTTATAAGGTAACGTATGCTTGTTCTTGCTTTCCCCAGGGATCTGGTGAGAATGCTTTCAGAGGTTCAGGAGTATGTTCCATCTCACAGATGTGTGTTGATGCAGTTTTTTGCCAGGTGCAGATCCTGCTCCTCAGAGTTGCTTTTCCCCATGAACTAGTACAGCTCTGCATAGGATTGCCAGATAGATGCCTGGCCCAAGTTAAAAGCAGGAATCATAGAATCACCAAGTTGAAAGAGACCCACTGGATCACTGAGTCCAACCATTCCCACCAATCTCTAAACCATGCTCCTCAGTACCTCACCCACCCACACCTTAAACACCTCCAGGGAAGACGAGTCAACCACCTCCCTGGGCAGCCTATTCCAGTGCTTAATGACCCTTTCTGTGAAGAATTTTTTAACTTACGTCGAACCTGAACCTTCCCTGGTGGAGCTTGAAGCCATTCCCTCTTGTCCTGTCCCTGTCACTTGGGAGAAGAGCCCAGCTCCCTCCTCTCCACAGTCTCCCTTCAGGTAGCTGTAGAGAGCAATGAGGTCTCCCCTCAGCCTCCTCTTCTCCAGGCTAAAAAAGACAAAAAAGATTTCAGTACAGGCTAGGAGACGATGTGATTGAGAGCAGCCTTGCAGAGAAGGACTTGGGGTAACTGATGAGAAGCTCAATATGAGCCAGCAATGTGTGCTTGCAACACAAAAGGCCAACTGTATCCAAGGCTGCATCAAAAGAAGTGTGACCAGCAGGGTGAGGGAAGTGATCCTGCCCCTCTACTCTGTTTTTGTGAGACCCCTCTGGAGTATTGCATCCAGTTCTGGAATTCTCAATATAAGAAGGATATAGAACTGTTGGATCAGGTCAGAAGGAGGGCTACAAAAATGATCAGAGGACAGGAGCACCTCCTGTGTGAGGACAGGCTGAGGTTGTTAGAGGTGTTCAGCCTTTAGAAGAGAAGGGTCCAAGGAGATCTTATAGCAACCTCCCAGTAACTGAAGGGGACTACAAGAAAGCTGTGGAGGGACTTTTTACAAAGGCATGTAGTGATAGGACTTGGGGGAATAGCTATGAATTGGAGAGGGGAAGATTTAGACCACACATAAGAAGGAAATTCTTTACAATGAGGATGGTGAGGCACTGAAATAGGTTGCCTAGGGAAAGTGTGGATGCCTCATCCCTGGAAGTCTTCAAAAACAGGTTGGATGGGACCTTGGGCAACCTGATCCTAGTGGGAGGTGTCCCTGTCTATGGCAGGGGGGTTGGAATTAGATGATCTTCAAGGTCCCTTCCAACTGAAACCATTCTATGGTTCTATGATTTAATCTTGGTCTGGTTCATCACATGTATCCAAAACAAGCTTTATGGGTCCAACTGGAGGAACAGTGACAAGGGTGGGACTAAGTAGCTGGAGCAGGGGAGAAGGAGTGAGGATAGTAGATGCTAGGAAAATGCCTAGATAATTGTCTGTGGAACCATGGTCTGCATTTCAATAACATGTAGCATTTTAATTGGAGAAAACAGTGAAAAAGACATTGCAGTATTGACCTTTTAAAATCCCACACTGAGTGATAAGCAGGAGTGGTTTTATCTTGGACTTTGGAAGAAAATAAGATGTTTTTAGACAGTTTTGAGGTTGGCATGCATATAAAAGTGAAATAACTGCCTCTGTAGTAAATCCCTGGTAAATTAATGTTTGTGTGAATCTTTTGAAATAATAAAAGAAACAGAACAATCCACTCTAAAAAACCATAAATGAAATGCACTCATTTCCCCTTTCCCAGTTCAGCAAAGGCAGTTATTCCTGGGAATATAGAATAGGCTACATTTCACTCTTATCAGTAACAGCTTTTGTGGAAATAGAGGAAAAGTCCTTTTCTGCTGACACAAAGTATGAATCAGACCCTCAAACTAATGTGTTTATTGTGCAAACTTAATGGAATTAGTTTGTGGCAAGAAAGTAAGTTAAATTTTATTGACTGGATACTTTACTGGAAATTTAAGATGCATGGTAATTATGTTGGGGAAAATTAAATACAAGGAAATTAAATTAATATAAGAGAAGGCAAATGAATTTTAGGATTCAAAGAGAAAATAATGAAGAAGCTCCAAAAGACTGCTAAATAATCATTTTAAACCCCTAGCTATTTTATATGTATGTGTGTGTTTCCTCATCATTTATCTGACTGATCTCCTATAAATCAATTTATTTAGATTACAGCAGAGTCAAAAGGCCCCAGCCAGGATCAAGACTCATTGTGCTTAGTGCTGTGGAAACGTATAAACTGACAAAGTCCTTTACCAAACTTGTGAAAATTTTATGATTGATTTCAGTAAGAGCAAAGTCAGGCCAATACTGAGCACTTCTGAAAATTCCACCCTTAAAGATTTATTCCAAGCAGTAACTGTTTAAAAAATGACATACTGCTTACATAAGAGTCTAAATATTTGATGGTTATAGTATTTACATCTAAAACACCAGAGGCTATGTGCTTTAATACCTCAATCTGTTTCCCATATACTCTGTCAACATGAGTTCCCTGCATTGATTGAGGGCATTCTGTGATCCCTAAGGTTGTATTCATGAAAGGTTACCCTTGGTACTACTTTATTCATGAAAGGGTTGAAGCACATAGGAAACAAATGAGGCTATTCCTGCTAGGTGGATTTTTGTCATCTATAAATACTTAATTACTGGGGTGCTGATGAGAAGTGCAAAATGTTTAAGAAGTGCTGTTGCCTGAAAATAATTCCCTCATCACCAGTGCAAATCACAATGAAATTTGCAGTTGAGAGGTTTTGCGGCAGTTTAAAACAACTGAATTGTAGGGTTTTCCCACTACAGTTCATGGTATTGAGTTTAATGGCTGCAAAATATGACCAGAGCTGTGCATTGCATCCCATCATGAAACAGGTCATTCTCTTTCTTCAGGTGATGGACATTTGGTGGAACTGATTGCATGAAAAGCGTTTAGAGAACTGGGTCCCTAACTTTTGCAGGTTTAAAAAAAAGTATATAAGATTGAGGCTTCCCCCCCCCCTCAAAATGAGTCTGTAAGTTAGATAAATATGGGCAGCATTGAACTCAAAGCAGAGTCAAACTACCAAGAGGACTTTGCAGCTTTTCATTGCAATTTTGTACTTTGAACTAATGGAGCGAAGCAGAATGAAAATCACCTCTGTTAAGAATGGCATTTATCAGCTGTAAGTACTTAGTAGTAAGAGCCCTACACCGACAAAGCTGAGTGTCACCAAGAAATGTACTTGAAAATCAGACTGTTAACACAGGACTACACAAATAAGAGCCAAAAACTGTAATCAGAAAATGCAACATCTCTTTAAGAATGTTTTAATGGTATGAAGAGTGCAGTACAAGTTGAATTTAACAAGATGTAATAACCTATGACATAATATAAACGAGAATGCACCAGGATGCAGCACAGTCAGGTTAAATTTTGACTTTTCTTTACTTAGCCTTGCAACTTGAAAGATCTTTCAACATATAATTTAAAAAATTACATAGTACCGTTTAAATTTACATATGACATAAAAGCATATGATTTGCAATATATCAGAAATAAAATTCTAGGTAAATTTAGAACTGAAACATCCAGCCTAATATTTTTAAATGTTATTTGAATCATTGACAACAAATTTTCATTCATTTTCTGTAAGGAAATAATATTTAGTATAGAGGAAAAGGTAAGAGGATCTCTTCATTGTGAACTTCTGATAGAAATGAGACACTTATTGGGCACCTGCCTTACATTTGGAGTGCCATTGTAAAAGCCAAAGCAATGAGTTCCATTTTTCTTTTAATAGAGCATAAAATAGAAGACAAAAACATTTTCCTGTACTGTGGAAATTGAGAATCATAGAGAAAATAAGCAGTAAGCAAGTATGGCAGGTGATAAGTCAGGAACAGAACATAAAAATAATAGGTGCTGTATCTTATGGTATTCAACAGTTGTCTATAAACCCAAACTATGAAATCTAATTTTTATACCATGATTACTAGGGCTAAGTTATGAATTAACTTCTCTATGACGTGTCACTGGTTTGACAGAATCAAAATTTAATGATAATATAACAGATAAAAGATCCATCCTGCATCTCTAGGTGCTGAGGCAGTGGCTGAAGTTTGGTTTTTTTCAACTGCTTCAGGTAGGCTTATTGAATTCTAGCTTGAAAGTGAAACTTTGTCTTCCTGCTTTGCTGTATTAAGCATCTATGAGATTGAAAACCTAGCAAGAGCTCTCCTAGTGTGATTAGAAAGTGTCCAATATTTTTTGGCAGCAAATACTAATTCCAATCTTTCTGTCTAGTACTGCTCAGGCAGCACAAGGATAACTGGCTGTCAGATGCTTTGGGTAATGGAAAGGTGAAAATCCAGTCTCTCAGTGGAAAGCTGGCAGCTTTGCTGACAGTTCCCTGCCTCTGGAAAATGAGTGGTGCTGAGGAGAGGAAGGGCTGTGCTGGGCAATGGAGCTGGGTGATGCAGATGTCCATCCTCAGGAAGCGTATTTGCTACAGGTAGTTGGAAAATAAGGCACTTGTATCTCCTTCTTTCACCCTCAATAGAGTGGATGTCCTAGGATGGGAGCTCTGTTTGTCTGGTAAGGGTATTTTCCCACTAGTATGTGAGCTATTTAAGAGATTTTTATCTTTTATCAGTGAGAAGTGAATGGATATACTTCAAAATGATGATAATAAGCCATGAAATGTTCAATTTGGTTGAACTGCTTTGTTTGAAGTTAGATGCCCTGTATGGCCCCAGGCTGTGAGAGGTCCTAGTTGTTGGGGTCCTGCAGCTCCCTGCCTCAGGGATCATCTGCTCTCAGGTCCTGCCTGCTTTCTCTTGCACTGCTCAGGCTCTGCTTTGCACAATTTTGTGGCCTTATTCTCTCAGATTTCCTATTTTGTGCTCTTGCACAGCTATCCCTCCTCAGTGCTTCCAAGCCTGGAGTCAAAACGGCGCCTGTTGGTGATGAGAGGGCCCAGGATTTGCCAGTGTGCCCTATCCCTTTGGAGGTTACTGCAAGTGTGTATTGTGTGTGTTAACTCATATGCCATCTGCCCACAAACAGTGTAGCTGAAGGAACTGTGTCATGAGAAGCACAGTAATGAAAAGAGAGTGTCCTAGTAGCAGCTTAAGAATTACATTTTTTTTGTAGGAATTAGTTGTAGAATTATTAGTGCATTGCACTGGGTAGCTGGATTTGCGTTGAAATTATTTCAAACAGCAAAATGAATAACTTCTGAAATTGGAAAATGCTTTTGAGATTGAGGAAGGAAGATGAGTTTGTGTTAGCTTTTTGTTTGGAGATTTCGGTTGTTCAGCCTTTTTCAGGTGCTGTGGTAAAAAGTACTCTGTTCATTCTATGAAGAATTTTCCAAAACAGTTTATAGGATATGTGTTCTTTTCTTTCCTTTTCCTTTTCCTTTTCCTTTTCCTTTTCCTTTTCCTTTTCCTTTTCCTTTTCCTTTTCCTTTTCCTTTTCCTTTTCCTTTCTTTCTGTTGGACTGGGCTTCAAAACCAAATCTAAATAGAGGAAATAAGAGTGGCTGAAATTTGAGAGAAAATAGTAACACAAAGTGAAATATGTGACTAACTCCGAGGCCCCTGGATACTAGAAATTGCAGAATGAAATAAATTACATGTTGACTGCATGTTTTTTTCTTCTACAGTTAGAGAAATGGAAACCAGGATGTCTTCTATATAAAATAACAGCGAACCGTGATGGTATTTTAGTTCTTAAAAGCAGCACAATAGAGCACAGCATTAACATTCACAGTACTGCCACTGTGTGGCTTCCCCTGAAATTTTGCAGGTAAGGAAAGCCATTCTCTACCAAACCATCGAGACATGTGGGAAGGAAAGTGATGGCTATGGAAGTTGCATGGATGTGTTTCAAAGAACTTAGTCAGTTTTTGTATTTTTTGTTTTAGTTTGCCTTTCGGGGGGTGGGGTTGGATTTTATGCTTGTGAAGCTCCTGCCCTCCAAATACTTGTTGTCATCTCAACCTAGCATTTCAATACCTTAAGGTTTACAGTTGAAACAGAAGTATTTTATTTTTGTTTCGAAACCTAAATTTATTATTAGAGTTTCTTTTTAAGGTTTTACCTCTTTAAAGTATGATGCAATTAAATTGCATACATCCACTGAGAGAATATTGTGCTAACATAAGTGAAGGCTGTTTATAGCTTTAATTTAACATGTGATTTATAAAAACCATTTCTCTTGAAGCCACAAAAAATGTGGATTAAGCTTTGCAAAACCTTCTGGTAAGTGAAGCGGAGCTACTGGTATATATATATTCACATACAACATTTACAAGTATCACTTAATATGTCCAGCTTGATAACATGCGACAATCGCGTGAGAAGTTAATGGTTACTAGTGCCTCAATAGAATCTATTTATTAAAATATCTTTTAAAATATCTTTTAAAAGATTCACCTTTAAGTAAAAATATTTGATATTTTGAGTTCTGCATTTGCATTCCCCTCTTATGTTGGTATCAAAGTTTTTTTGTTTTGTGTGTTTGTGTAACTCAAACCTGTCACAACTGTCACAAAACCCTCTGGCACTTAGTACCAGAATACAGTAATTAAAGTCAAGCTTAGTGTTTTAAAAATACTTCAGGTAATTTTATTAAAATATAGTATCTTTTTACCGTAGCAGTGGTAAATAAAACTCAAATCTCTAGACTATTGAACACAACTCATTTTTTACTTCCACTTTTTGTAAGGGGCTGTGCAGTATATCTTCCATCTTAATGTCAAACTGAACAGCTTTTTTGACATGGCAGTTAATTAATCTTTTTTTTTTTTTAATATAGAAAACTTTTAAATGTCGAAATAGAACTGACTCATGCTTTTGTGTCCTATCTAACTATGGTTAGGTAGGCCAGAAAATCTGGAAACTAGTAACGACTGATGTATCTCTGACATTGTTTGACTTCTATGCTCCTCCTCCTGTTTCATGTAGTATTGCCTTGAATCTGAGATAAGAACTTCAGAAAGCAGTGCCTTGAAAATAAGTACAGTTATTACAGACATGTAAATTCAGTAGTGCTCAGGAGTGATATATTCAGTTGCGCGGTAATAATAAGCTAATTGTGAAGTCTTTAATTGCAAAAGAGGGAACTTTCCATTTATCCAGTGAAGAAAATTTCTATAAGAAATAAAGAAAAAAAAAAAATCCAATGACTGCTATTTCAAATGATGGTACCACAGTCTGACTGTACAACAGGACTGAACCTCTTAAAGTCCTCCCCAGTCAAATGGCAATAGCTACCTGTGACATGTATACAGGTGAAAGCAGATAAAATATAAGTCAGCTGAGGTAGAAGGAGGATTTTAAAAAACATCTAATAAGACCTTCAATGGTTTTGAAGAGTTAGGGTAATTCTGTTTGGGTTTTTGTGGGACATAAAGTGAAAGGCTAATTTCAGGAATTCAGCCAGCTCAACTAAGGTGGTTATAATGTTTTGTTGTCTTCAGCTTAGAGTCTCATCCCAAGATAGAAATATACTGCTTAACTAGTGTTTATTATCACATTTTACAGGAGGAGAGATAAAGGCAAAGGATAATAGATTTTTTCAAGGTCATTGTAAGGATCAGCTCTGGAACTAACTCAGAATTTTTTCATTTTGTTTTCTTCTCAGTTCAGTGATCTGAAAACAACAAAAATCTTCTACCAGATTTACTACTTTATATTGTTTCACTATTACCTTAAAATTTGATCCAATACATAGCTTGGCTGTAAGCAGGTCCACATTGGGTTTAGCTATTTACTTATTTTGATTTTTTTTTCAGACATTTATTTATAAACTCCTAGAGAGACCCCAAAAGTTGTTTGCTGTGTTCCAGGAGCATATTGCTACCCTAGCAGGATTTAGCACATGATTTTAGTTATAAGGGAATATTTATTCTAATCTGAGAGCTAGAATTTGCCTCTCACAACACTTATATAGAACTTATTTGCTCTAGATTATTGAAAATAATGCCTGCATGACTTTGCTTGTGTTTTAAAGGTGTCTAAATACATACCCAGACTCTCCAAACAAAGCAACAAGACTTCCCATAAGCTACGGAATTATTAAACTCGGTGAGCTCTTCTAAACAAACCACGTGCTGATTCAGTGGAGCTCACAATAAACGGCCTCTTTAGTCCTCTTCTTTGCATGACTTTCTGCTATAGAGCTTCTGTGCAGGTTTGGAAGCTTGTCCCAGCTATAACTGCCTAGAAAACCTGCCTTTCAGAAGTTTTCCGACTAAGTTTGATCCACTGAAATGAAAGTTCATAACACAAAGGTTGTCATACCCTTTCTTGAAATGGTGGCCCTGTAATGTGGCATATTAAATATTTAACATAGTTTGCAGCAGATAAAAAGCAATTTTGTTTAATTTTTCCTTAATATTAATGTTATCATGCACCTTAATCCTTTCATTATAATAAAAATTTGTTCAAGCTCATTCTTATTAAACTTTTTCTAATTGATAAGGAGATGGATGTTTTGCTTCTGATCCTAATAAGTAATAAGGCCAAAATGCCATAGTAAAGAAAAAGGGTGAGAGCTGGGAAGGAGTATTCACTGGTATATGGGGAAGATTTTCAGGCTAGAGAAGTAAGTTATTTTTTTTACCCAAGGACAACAAAGACAATGCTTATCTACCAAGTAACCCGGCTCAAAATTTTGGGTCAGTTGTCAAGGAATGAAATGAAATACCTGCAAAACACTCAGTGAAATGACCTGAAAAATAATTTATAAAGAGATTGCCATTCATTTCTAAGTGAGGACCATTCTTCCATCTGTAGCTCTGAACTGCAGATAAAAAGAAAAATATTCCTGAGGGGAATTAATTTCCAATCAACTTTTCCCTGCATTCTACAATAAAAATGTAGTTGGTAACTATTTATAATGTTAATTAAAGATGTGTTCCTCCAAACACTTAGTGTTAATAAGGTTACTGGAGGCAGTAAGTCCTTGATAGAAGACCAAATGCTTCCTAGAACCCATCTATCTACACCTAAAACCAGCGGCAAAGTATGCAACATGTATGAATAATGAAAATAAAACAACTCTAAGGTAATATTGTTCACCATTTGAATATATTTAGGCAATACTCATATTTATACATATATATACTCGTATACTGAGTATATATATACTCAAATACTCAAATGTATGCTTATATACCAAACCCCCCCCCCCCTCAAAATACTTAATGAAATAGATTGATGTGGCTCTACTGATTGTAATAGAACCACAGCTGGTAATGGAGTGACCATTTTTGTACTGGTTCCAATGTCTCTGGTTTGATTTAAAAATTCTTTGTTTACTCTTTTCCTTCTTTCTTTCATCTAATTCTAATTTACACACACAAAAAAGGAAATTCATATGTTTGCTTTAAAATGACATTTTTATTATTACTGTGCAGCTTTTCTATGACTTTTTAATTTCCAATGATCACAGCCCATCAATTGCAAGGACAAAATACTGCTAATTTGCTTGTATACAACGAACTTTATTGCACTTGCAGTAGATGCATGTTTTATAAGAGAGAATAGTTTCTTTTAAATATTAAGCTGATTAAAACTGCCTTTGTATAGTTCTTAGGACTACTGAATCCCTTGTTATTTGACTTTCTAGACCAATGTAACTCATGCACAGAATAATTATACAGATAATTCTGTTGAGAAAGCAAAGAACAAACTTACAATATAAAGAATGAAGTATTGTAGCTGTGGGGATTGTGAATACAATAGGTCAGTCCTTGTTTTTATGTCAGTGTAAATCTGGAGAAACCTTTGGATTTAGCTGTAGTTATTTTAGATTTACGTCACTGTAAGTTAGGCTACTTACCTATACTTCATTATACTACAAGGTACTGTAGTCTCGGTCCGGTGAAGTACTTGCTTAATCTTGGAAATGCAAGTAGTTCACTGAAGTCAGTGTTGAGCACAAATTTAAGTGCTTTGCTAAATATAGGCGTCTCCTCCTAAATACCAGCAACGTACAGCTAGCCATCAGTTTTGTCTCCCACTTGCTTCTAATTCAAATAACTGTATCCTGAATATCTCCTGCCTAGATGAGGTTAGCACCCATGTGAAAATCAGCTGAAGGCAAACTAAAGGCAGATAGAGATGGGATTTTAGGTAATGTAAAACACACCAACAATGGGGAACCACTTTAGTTGTAGAAACAAACCTCAGTGTGGCCTTGACTGACCAGCTATACGACTGTTCTCTCTTCTCTGGCTGCATACCTGTTGCTGGTATGCTTGCAGCTTCTCTTCAGCTGCACCAACTACTTAAGATATAGTTATGCTTCTTTCCTTGTGTCCTCAGAAAATACAGAGAAATTCTAGGCTTCATCATACAGGCCAAACAGCACTGATACTAGTCTTAGAAGTTGTCATGTATCTTGGCCTAAGATAATGAACTGAGACAGTCTTTTGCAATTGTCAAAGTGACAGTTCTCAAATCCTGTGGTCATAAGTAGCAAAGCTCAAGCTGATACAAGACAGTTTCTCAGCAGGGCTTGTGGTTGTTATCTTTCCTACTGAAACAGATTAGAAGACTGAGGAATCTTCCTGTCCTCCATAATGAAATGGGGAGAGCTGTTAGCAACTGTGATGAAAACCAGTAAAAACTAGGAGAGGAGAAAGAGCAGAAAGTAAAAAGAGATTTGTAATAATAGGAGACGCTTTAGAAGAAAGAAAAAAAATGCCCTGAGAAATCATCAGTCCTAACAGAATTATGATGCAAACCAGAACACCTGCCTTTGTGAAATTGCATATTTATTTTATAGGATTCGTAGCAGTCTCCTATGATGGATAGCCAAATTCTTTCTGAAATCAAGGGAGAGGTTGTCTGTTTTGGTATTTTTTCCTAGTTATGCATAAAAGAACAACTACTATGTCCTTCATCTGAGTGGAAAATGCAAAGAACAGCTTGCAGTATCTATAGATGAGTTTTATGAAGGTAATTAACCTTAGCCAGAGATACTAAGGATTTCCTCAGTCATGCCTGTGACTTTGAAATAATGTATTAACAAACCAATTTAATGAGACAACCCCAAAAATCCCATGCTGGATTTCTTATAGTAAGTACTTGAAGTAAAAATCCTTAGCAATAATATGTATTAGCCTGAATAATTTTCCAAGCAAAGTGGTAGATGTTTTGCTATGTAGAGGATTTGATGAAGCACTGCAGAATGAGATGTAAGGAAGAATCCTACAAGGACAACGAGATAGATGCCCACAGCTTTAATCTTTGTTCACATGTAATTTGTCTCCAGCTGTTAAGCTTTACACTGATGTGTATATAGGTTGCTTTCATCATAGTCTGAACTTCTGTGCAGCAAAATGTATATATTGAAAGCTGCTGCTAAGGACTTTCGGAAGATTATTAATTTACTTGAGGTCATATACAACGTGTTGCTTAAGTGCTCTGCTACATCAATGACAAAGCTGTGTACTTTTTGTCTGAAAGTCCATGACATGAATAATCATGATAACTAGCTTGCTTATTAATCATATAAAAAGGGGATGACTTAATATAAAAACTGCAAAGATCACATGGGCTGTGTCTGCTCTGACATTTCATATCAACAGAGTTCAATCTACATCTTGCTGAAATCAATGGATGTTTTGGCCAACACCTCAATGAGTGTAAAATTCCCCAATTAAGCGCTGCAATATAAATGTTGCTTTTGCAGTGCTTGTAATAGAATATCTTTAAACAAGAAGGAAGGGAAGGACCATTCCCTATGCAGTCTACAGTAAAGACACACAATTGAACAGAAATACAGCCTATTAATAGAATAGTGAAACTGAAGATTTGGGTCTAAAAGTGAAATTAAGAATTTCTTTTTTCACAACATATCTAAATAATAACAGTATATTCATTTTGGCAATGACAGATGAACCTCCATACAAGAGACTGAGTCTGGTAAATCTCAGTGGCTTCCCAGCTGTCAGAATGCATCTGGCAAGCTTAAGGGAGAAAAATGGAAGTAAAGAGTAAGAAATAAACTGACAGTAAAGTTACATGCCCACTTACTAAATTGACTTAAAGTAGATATGGAAATTTAGGCCTAAAATGTTTCTCAATATTTTTAGAGAAGGGAGATTTTCAATGTCTTTCAAATGAAAAATGTTCTTTAAATTCATTAAGATTTACAAAAGTACAATTCTACTCTGCATGTAATGGAAGCATTACTCTCACAAATTTTCAATGGCATGGTAGAATGTCTCTTATATGTATGCCTTTCTTCGCAAACATCAAGTTTAAAGGGAGTTTTTATTGAACCTCTAAAGGTCTCCTGAGTTGCAGAAAAGTAGTTACAAAACCACTGGCTATGTATGTGAAAAATGTTCAAGTTCTGTTTTAAGTATTACTTGGCATATCAAAAACTTTGCACTGGTAATTGCATTGCCAATGATGTAGTGTCCCATTGCTAAAGAAATAATAGGTAAAAATAATGCTTTTTTTTAATGGATACACAATTGAGTTTTGTAATGAGAAAATAACACAAATGATACCCTTCAAGAATTAAACAGACTATATTACACAATAAAATTACTATGAGCAACAGTTTAATCCTGAATTGTGCGTGAAATATCTGCATTTTTCCACTTTCTGACAGTCTTTTCTTTAAACACTTTATGCTTTGCTAATGACCAGTACATATAACCAGGAACCTGCGGAAGGATTATAGTTGATACAAGCTGATGTACTCTTGTTGATCTCAGTTTGCAAGCTTTTTAATGTTAAAAATTCTACTGAAATATTCAGTAGAAAATCTGTGAATAATTTTGAAGACCCTCTCCAGCTTACCTATCCTCTTGCTTCCAGCATGCTTCTTTTAGTAATGAAACTTGTAGACTTTTAGCTGCTGCTTGCATAGTGTAAAAGTGACTTAGAAGCAGTTTCACCATAGGTGTGTGAGATTGAGAGATGCTTCTCTTTTTCACCGCTGGAACAATTATGGCTCATTCTGAATAGTAGTGAGGCTCATTTCGACAGACGTTGGCAGAAAAAAAAAAAAAGATGTTATATGAATGAATGCAGCTTGGCCTCAAGATTTTGATCTCTTGAAGAAATACAATTCTCTCTACTGGAGCCTAGCTGAGTTGCATGGTTGCTGTATCCTGCAGGGTGTATTTGGGTGTGCATGTATGCATGTGTGCTATTTTAAAAAATCTGCTAATTCTTTGTAGAGCACGTAAAAGACTAAATTCATTAACTATCTGCATACATGGAACTGGACTTTCTGCTTTATTCAAACATCATTTGATTCCCTTTTTTGAATTGAACGGCATTTCTTTGCAGAAAGAGTCTGTAATGGCAGTGGGCAGACCTGACTTTCAACATTACTTTTTTGGAAGTTTTGAAATACCAGTTGATCTCCTAATATATTTTCTACTATCTTGCAAAAATTCATGTTTTCAATAAACTGCTCTAATTGAAGTTCAAAATAGATGATACGTTTGTTCTAGTCTTGATGAGAGTCTAGCAAGAAACAAGAGTGAGGTAATAAAGATTCAGTATTTTCCATAACTACATGGTCGTTCCAGTTCTGATGTTCCAGTCTACTTTCTTTGTGGTGTGCCCTTCCTCCCCCTTTTAGGAAAAGGAATGGTGTCTAGCAAAGTTTATGGTTGTAAAGAGTTCTTTGTGAAATAACTTTTAGCTTCCTGGAAAATGTCTGTCAATGGGAGACTTCAAATAAGAAGAAAAAAAAAAAGCCTGAGTGGGCAAGTATTTTAGCAAGCATTTTGTGGCTTTAGGTAATACTTCAGTAACAAAGAAGCAAAAAGAAAAATTGGTGGCACTCAGTGTGCAAAATTCCCATTGGCTTAAAGGAGTTAGATGTACAAACATAAATTGAGCATTTTAAATAAGCTTAGAGGGAGCAATGCTCACTATTGAGGGAGACAGTTTCTTTCTTAGTAAAAGGACGGTGCAGTGAAAGGTGATCTGCTGTTGTAGAGTCTTTACTTCTGATAGTTACTATGGTACCATGGCAACATCAGAATAAGACACAGAAAGTGGGGCAAGCAGACTGGTAGAACATAATGAAGAATACAAACCCAAGGTATTACACAGAATCTACAGAAGAAATTATTAACAAGCAAATACAGTAAGGTTCTAGGGAGAAAGTGGGAACATTGTAGAGCTCTTCTGGGAACAGCTTGAGTATGGGATTTGATAGTAGGAAATGCAAGAAGTATTGAAGGAAGAATATATTACCTAGGTTGTTAAGAGGAATGGGAACACTAAACCCTGTTACTTCAGGGGGTGTCACTTCTAGTTTAGTAAAAACTAGAGACCAGTTATCTTTGGAATGTTTGAAAACTGTATTTTCTTCTAGATACAGAGGAACAATAACTCACTACTGCTATGCCTATGTGTTCAATCAGATGTTCTAATTGGGTCCTTTTGTTTATTTTTGTGTGTGTCTGAAAGAGTGTAGGCTTCCAGGATTAAAGAGCTGTTTAGAGCAATCAGCTGTCCAGATTTACCTGGAGGTCCAAAGAAAGGCAGAGGCAGTTATGCACTAGCATTGTTTGCGTTGCAGAAATGCATAGGTATCTTGATTTTGACAGATTACAAATGAGGGATAAAACTACAGTGAATACAGTGAATATATGATTCTAAATCAGAAACATCTGATGATCTATATCCATGTCTGAGAATTCAACAATCACAGTTTACAAACCTAACATGGGAAATTAGATTAATGCAAAATAGTAGGCATGATTGCATGAGAGACGGTAAATAATGTAGATCACAGCAGACTGTTGTATTTTTGGTTTTATCTGCTTTTGTTTCTCACAGGAGGTGTTTGTGCCTTGTTTCAAATGGTTTATGTACACATTACACATTTACTACAACAGTGTTGTTGATTTTTGTTCCCCAGCTGTTATGGGTGGCGTGGGTATCTCTGTACCACCTGTGCAGCCGGAGGTCCTTACTTCATCTGATTTCAGGTTTGGATGTTGTCGAATTAACCTTTTGAACGGCTTTGGTTATTCTCAAATCAACCTTATGACCCACTAGTCAAAATCATTGCGGCTGAACGTGTATAAGCACGTGAGGATTAAGGTGTTGGGGATGATATCCTACCATTTAATCTCAAAAACAGCCTGGAAGACATTGCTTATAAAATTGATTGATCCCTCTGGTGTGAGGAAATGATAAGGTTGTGAGACATGGATGGCATTAAAAAAATGTTTTGTGCATGACAAATGCATTAAACTCAATGCCCACTCTTAGACTGTGATAATTGTATTGCTGGTGTGACAGCTCTCTCAATGCAGGCCTGGAATTAGTTCTATAGTCAATAATCTCATTATCAATCATTACATTCTTTACCTCAGTCTTCTCTGACAAGGTGTCTAAAGCTTCCAGGACCTGTTTAGAGACATAGTTCAAGGAGAGCTATCAGGAGAGGATGAAGATTGGGATGGGGATGACTTGAAGTAACTCAATCAATTCAAGGGCCATGAGAAGTATCGAAGGTGCTCAGAGTGGGCTGATGTCCTATAAAACCCACTCTCTGTCACCTTTGAAGGATCATGAAAAGGGGGGGAGAGGATCTTGATGACTAGAGAAAGACTAATGTTGTATCCATCGTCAAAAATGTCTGAGAGGTTTACACTGGTAAGCACAGAACAGTTGACCTCGCTTTAGACCCTTGGAAAAGCATGGAGCAGATTCTCCTGGATGATATTTCTGGGCATGTGAAGGGGAAGGTGTTTGGTTGCTTAATAAACCTGACTGCTTACTATGATAAGATAAAGGGATTTTTGAACGATGGAGAAAGTGGTTATGTACATAAAATTTAACAAGGTTTTGAGAATATTTTTGCAAGTTAAAATGCTTTTGTCTGGTGTATGGACAGTTAGACTTTCTTCAGATATCAACTTGGGTATCTGAATGTAAAACAGAGGCTCCCAGAATATTTAAGGGAATCCAGTTAGTAGTCTCCAGAGAATGATTCAAAATTCTTCAGAACATTTTAAAATGATAAAATCAGCTAATTTTTGCAAGGCTGCAATGCATAAACAGTACTTGAGTTTTATTTATTAGAAAGGCCATACAACTTCAATTTTACACATGGTATTCAAGCCAACAGAAGATAATGAAGAGTATGCATTAAAGCTACTGTAATTGTATCTGTTTAATAGTAATATTATAACATTAAAATCCCTACTTATTATCCCTCTGTATTAATAAATTGTTGTTTTTGTTGCTCAGTTATAGTAACACTTGTTATAAGCTAGGAGGTCAGCAAACATTGAAAATGACAGTCTCTTTGTTCATGAGGAAATTCAGAGCTATAGTTGAGGATGTACTATGCTCTTTTGTTATTCTCAACAGCGTATTTTTCAGTATACTAGTATTATATTGTAAGGATAATTATGTATTAAAATACTGTGTGATTAAGTAATATATTGAAGACTGAACCAAATTTTAGATTCTTAACATATGCTTGGGCGGTGACATTTTGTCCCCATTATGTACCCTTCTAAGCCTTCCCAAGTTTTCTTGCTCATTCTAGCTAAGGAATAGTGTGTTTGAACTTCGCTCAGAAAGTCAGAAAATTGTTCTGTTTGCAATAGTGAGTGTACAGATGAATACTAATAAGGAAAAGGAAATAACCATTTTTGCTTTTAATTTGCTTTGAGAGATGACTGTGCTAAGAACTGGGAGGTCCAGAGGGCTAAAGGAGAAGTAAGCTGCCTCCAAAGCTGGAGCAGACGCTCTCCTGAAGGAAATGGGCAGTGGCCAGCGGGGAAGGTGTCAGGCACTGCTGGTCTGTTGTTCAGCTTTCCTCTCTCGCTATACAGTAGCTCATTGAATATGCAGAGATACGCTTTCTGCACAGGCTTTCTGCCACATCACTCAGCTGCAGCCAGTTGCTTCTGATAAACTGTGTTGCATGGGGATAAGGGTCAAGTCAGTCAAGTACCAAAACAACTTCTTTCTCACCTTTTTTTTTTTGAATTTATTGGTGCAGTGCAGTGTTAAATGGAAGCTATGCAGTTAGCACTATATCCTCTAAAGCTAACATATCAGCACATTTATAGTAACACTCTATGCTGCAAGGAACTTTTGTAAGGGCTTAGAAGCAATGCGGTCATAGGGGACTTAGTTTTAGATGTGGGAATTTGTAAACTTGTCTTTGCTCCTTTCTTTCTGGTTTTTTTCTTCTTTTTTTCATACTTATCAGAGCTATGGTAATGAGAAAAAAGCTTGGAATGATTTTGCTGTGTTAAATAGTGCTGTAGTTTTTCTCACAAGTAATGACACTTGAGTAACAGGATATAAGACTAAGCAGAATTTGACCTGGCTTGAGACAGTACTTCCTGGGGAGTTGCACTAAAAGCTGTTTCATGTAAATGAAGACAATTGTGAATCTGGTTAGAAAATAACTGTTTAGTAATTGATTTTACATGCTAGATGAATAAAAATTCCTGATTTGCTGGGTGAACTTCATACTTTGTTCTTTCTTCTTTCAAAAGCGGGGGAAATAAAACTATGAAAAGAGCAGGCAGTGATTGAAAGCATTTAAAATCAAGAAGAGATTACACTGGACCCATGCTGAAGTATGTGTTTGTGTGTGTGCACACTTGCTGAGTCATTGACGGAGGAGCTGATGAATGCCTACTCCTGCCCACTTCAGGGACTGCTTCAGCTGCTGCCAGAGTTATCCCTGGCTCTGAGGTTGTCAGTCATTCAAGCCAGCAAACCTCTGGCTAATTCAGCTTGTAGTTCACAGGTGTTCAGCGCAGCCTGTAGAATCGGTACCTGACAAGTGCAAACATCCGTGCTCAGATAGCAAGGCCTGGGGATATTATAGGAGATTGCATACTCATTACATAACGCTGTATTTCTTTTTGCACATCTTCAACATTGTTTCTTATCTTTCTGTCAATTTGTTTTTTTGACTCTATTCATCATATTGTTATAGATTTTGGTCTAGCGTGTACGAGTTTAAATTTGAATGTATTTTGAGCTGTTTTACCATGAAAGATCCAGCTTAAATATAGAATTTAAAATGAAAAGCTACACGAATACAAGATGTTAATATAAATGAATGATGTTGAAACAGACCAAGAGACAAGGTGTGATACAGCCAAAGCATATACTATGAACCAAAATGCAGTCTCTAGTCTGTTTTTGTATGTGAACAGTTGCAATTTAATTCTTTTTTAAATTGCATTAGCAAGTCCAGATAGACATTCTGCAAAAGAAAGGCCCTTGGCATTAAGGGTACTGAAAGGTCGTTGAACAGCCATAGCTCTCATTTAATTTTAAATGCATTTATCTAAGAAAACAGCACTGATACAACATCTGTTTTTCAAAGGCACTCTGTCTTCTACCCTGGCTAACTGAGGTTTACGGAGGTCAACTGAAATGCCTAAGGTCACTCAGGGTGTCAGACAGTAAAAAATGGGCATCTGGAAATCATACTTTAAAAGAAACCTACTTTTTTCCAAAAATTACAGGATTTTCCTCTGAAATTCTAGGTAAACACTGGAATTATTCAGAAGAAAAGATAGGAATGTTAAAGCTGGTGATTCCTGCTGTGTTGATTACTACTGATACTGTGAGTTATTTGTAGAGGATTCTAAAAATTCCTGTTTAGAAAAATGAGCAAGATATACATTGCAAGAGCAAAGAATTCTGATAATGCAGAGACAGAGAGCTTACTGCATTGTTACTATGCACTGCTTTTTCAAATTTGTTTCTTAATACTTTTCCAGTGATTGACTTCAGTTAAATTGCACTGTCTAAAATAGCTGATGAGTGCACTTATAAAATCATTGCTATTTTGGGAATGAAAGATCCTTTGCCCCGTCACTCGGCAGTGAAGTAACATGCAGTGACGACTATGATTAGCAGAACACATACATTCTCACAAGGGAAAAATGTTACTCTGGGGATGAAGCACAATTTAAGCTTTGGAAATATGTACAAAAATTTTTGCCATGTTGTAGTGATATCTTTCACTTTCGTGATTTTCAACTCTTCGACTCTAAATTTTGTGGTTTCATGTAATTCAACAAATACTACTGTAACTAAAATGAAGAAAATACAAACCATTGTTTTAGAGGCATTTTCCAAAATTAATTTCTGGTGAGGAAATGTGTAGTCTGTACATTTGTGGTAAAGAACATTGAAGAATTGCTATGGATTAAAAGTAATTAATGGACAAAGAATTTAATTCTGCATTCTGCATGTCTCAATCTCCTGTTCATTTCCATTGACATGGAAGTTTGAGATGTACAAGGAATGCAAGTTGAAACTTAGTGTCTTAAAAAATAAAGGAAGCAAAGGTCTGAGTTATAAGAATCAATCTTAACTAATGCCAAGGGTAAAAATAAGGCTATTTTCCAAGTAGTAGAGTTGAAAGATAGTAGGACTATCTTTCAGCTTCATTGCTGACAAAAGAATGCATTACTGTTCCCTGACTGCAAAATAAGAATGCATAGAGGCTTTATTTGTAAGGTCATATAGAAAGAGAAAACATGAAGAGAAACACATGGGAAGCACTGGGATGCTTCTATTATTGCGGCATACCAAAGAATGATCAAAAGAATTATGATCTTTTTTTGAAGGTCACTGATGCAATCATTGCTGGCTTTAAT
The DNA here is from genome assembly GCA_033558105.1 of Coccyzus lansbergi. Lineage (NCBI taxonomy): Eukaryota > Metazoa > Chordata > Aves > Cuculiformes > Coccyzidae > Coccyzus > Coccyzus lansbergi. The sequence continues at coordinate 716,180 of JAUMJK010000784.1, read as the reverse complement.
GTATTCTGCCAATTTTCTGGTGTTTCGTTTGCCACTCGATCCCAAGAAGACTTCATTGGTCAGAGAAAAGAGAATGGCTATTAAAAATCTTGTGCTTTTCCCCACCCCCTCCCCTGGGAAATTTATGTTAGCTTACAATGCTGAGTACTAGAGTACTGAGAAAACAACCCCCCTTTTTTTTTTTCTCAGAAGCATTCTAACGTTACTTGGTGGGACATTTTACCATCTTGTTAGACCACAATGTTTATTTTCTCTGTTTTGTCCGGTAAAAGGTCTGGCTCAAATATTTTTCTTCTGCTTTCAAAGTGCATCTATGTGTTTGAAAAATGATTTTGCTGAAGTAAAATGCAAACTGATCAATCATACAAACGAGACAAAACTCCCACAGAGCACATGGGGAAAAGAACAAAGATTATTTTTGTCTGTCTAGTTAGAATTTTGCATATGCTTGAGTGTGTCTGACAGGTTGTTTGTGCCTTTTAGAAGATGAAAAGATAAATATATATAGAAGGAAAGAGAGGAAGAAAGGGGTACTAAGTACAATAGCAGTGTTGATTTTTATACATTTGGGGTGCTGACACAATTCACAAGTGGCAAAGCAAAGCTGACTGAATTGAGTTTTGTCACTTCCCTCAAATGAAGATAAGTGCCTCATTATTTATCACTCTGGATTATATTCCTGAGAGAAGGAATTTAAAAATTGATTTTTAACTTTCAAATCCTATTTTTTTTATCTATTTATGTATTTAAAACATAAAGGAAGTATTTGAGGATTGCAGTTAGAAGCTGTAATATGCAAAATCTTGCTGGGTTCCAGCTATGTAAGCCTCTGAAATACAAACCCCACCAAAAAAACCCCATGTACTTTCTACAGTATGTGTAGGTATAGGGATTGTAAAACTTCTGAAGAATGTGAATATTACATGTTTATGGGAGGAAAAACTATGGAAATATTTGTCTTCATTTACTGTAGTTAAGAACTGTAAGAAAACAGAAAATAAGTTTCAATGCCTGATTTATCATATGGAATTACACTACAAGATCTTTTATCTCCACTGAAATCATATCTGCTTAACATGGCTCAGGTAGAACACCTTTCAGACAGCAGTTATGTCTTCCTTTGTGCGTCCTTTAAAACCAATAATGAGTGCAAATGTTAAGAAAGTACAAAGAAATATTGAGTGGGTGTGCTAGGAACAACTAAAATATCATATGCATCTTCCTGAATAGTTATTAAAACCCATCCAGACTGCTTACCCAAGTAACATTATTTAAAAAAAACAAACAACCATCTAGATAGGTGTCTGCTTTTCTGCCCTTCCACCTCTGTCTGGATCTGTGGAGCACCCCATTTTACACTGTATTCTAAGCATCAAAATGCAAAAAAATTAAAGAGCAGAAGAATCTTGGTGATGGAAAACAGGAATAAAGTGAGAGCGTTTTATGTATTTTTTAAGCATTATTATGATGTGTACAAGGAGTGGGCTGTATGAATGTGGCATCACTATGGGAATGTATCTAGAGAGCTCAAGCAAAAGAGCAGACTGAGTGGTCTCCAGAGAAGGGAGAGCAGATCAATTTAGTTTACAGAAAAGTTCTGAAGTGGAAAGGAAGAGGTGCCAGGTCTGGTTCTCAGACATGGAAGGGAAGGTGGAAGAGTTGTGTGGTAGCCTACAAGTTTTGTGGTGCAGGGTAGTTATTGCAAGACTTGCATGAGTGTTTGCCCTGTTGCTGGGTGTTAACTCCAAACATCAAACAAGTTCAAGAGTACCTAGTGAGATGAGTTTTGTATTAATAAAATAATGCTCAGACTTGTTAATATTTGATGGTAGAGATCTGTCATGTCTAGATTCATGTGTCAACCACTGCCTATACTTTTGGGGAATTTATATATGTTAAGGCTGAGAAATTGCACAAGGAGGTTCTCATTAGCATATGCACTGAATTTCTGCAGCTTGGGAAAAAAAAATATATTTTTCTTTTTCTTTCTTATGCATGAGATGTTAGGGATATAGTCTTTAAACCTTTCTGCTTCTCTGAGGTTTGTGTAGGTCCCAGCAGGGTCAGTAAGTGTCCCTGTACCCTCACTATGACCACAGAAGTTCTAGCTCTCCCTACCTCTGTGGAGAATTGCAGCAGTAGATGCTTCTTAGCCCGTATTGTGTCTCCAGTGTGCTTTTCAAAGAGAACTTGCCAGTATAGATAAAAAATCCAAATGGTGCTTGTGGAAGCATTCATTTTCTTCTGGCTTTATGTGGAAATGTTTGGCTGCATATCTGCCCTGTTCCCATGGCCAAACTCCTCTCAGTTGCAGATCTTTAGATCTGCAGAGAAACTTTTGCCTGAGCCTCAGGACAGCTGCCTTCTATTCCTGTGCAGGGATTGAGAGAACTGGGTGCCAACACTCCTCATCTTCTGAAGATCAGTATGACTTCAAATTAGCACATCTGTGGCAAATAAGTTACTGTATGTACAGTAACCTTTGGCTTTGTAGAGCTAGCTAGAACACAGTCAATTGAATGTGAAAGTAGATAATTAAGAGACAGTGTAGACCAAAATAGTCATCACTGTAATTTCTTTGGCTTCAGTGAGTTTATTGCATGGATGACTTTTATTGGACTTCTTATTACCAATACAGAAAGTATGTGCAAAGTCAGATGTTGTGAAGTTGAAGCTGTATTTCACTTACGAATACTGTTTGGAATTTTCACAAAAGGCTTAAAAGATTTAAACCTAAAACCTCTATTTTTCTTGCATTGGCCATTGTATTTTCTTGAACTTCTTAAAACATCCTGTCTCGTCAAATGAACCAATGACTAGGGTTTTGAGAAGAGGGAGTTCCCAGTCTGCCAGGTGATATGCTGAGGAAACTCTTGCATTAGTTTCTCTGAACGTGAGCAATCTGAATTTTTAGCATAATTGATCAGTCAGAAAGGGATTGAAGAATCTGCTTTGTGTAGCTGTTTCTATTCCTGCACTTTCCATTTAAGGGACACTGGAGATTTCATACTTTGTTCACACTGAGAAGGCAGAGTTATTCTTTTCAGTTTAACTGGTTTACCACTCCTTTGGTTTTCCACCTAATGGAATCTGTTTACAGTATTCCAGAAATATATGTTGTGGGTGCCTCACAGAGCATTAAACTCTGCATGTGTGATGTTCTATGCTGTGAGTCTGAATGTCTTACTGGCTTTTCAGATTTCTGGTCTAATTGAGAGGAGTCTATGAAGAGCACTGAGGCAATGCATCCTTGCCATAGCCTTGAAAAAAGAGATCAGACAGTCATAATGATATGGAACAGAACAGACAGGGTAATCTTAGCATTGACAGGCTTGGCTCAGGTCAGATCTGGCATGTTTAATTAGGGTTTACGTCCACTTCAGTTTGGAAACCTAAATGATCTTGAAATCCTTGGAAATTCAGTGTCTAATTACCTTTTGGGGTTCTGGGACCAAGTGATTTACTTAAGGTCACAAATGGAGTAGAAAGAGGAACTGAGCAGAGAATTCTCAAATCCCAGTCCAGTGCCTTTATCATTAATCCTCAACTAATCCGGTATCCTGTGATCTAGATTTCACTTCAGCCAGCTGCTTTCACCAAGTTGTTAGTGTCATCCTACACTGGGACAGCTGGCCAGATTTTAATGTGTAAGGAGGGAGTCATGTGCATAGTTCTCATTTATACCCATGGTATTACGTGATACCTGCTAGCGGCTCAAAATACGTACAGATTATAGAATGGGAAAGAACAGTGTCTGTGGTCTTAAGAAAGAAAAGAAAGTATTCCTGAGCAGAGTTTGAAAGACAGAATCAAAACTGCAGAATTAAGTGCTGTTCATTTAGATAACACCAAATAAAGGCGCCAGGGAGTCTGATCTCATAAAACATCTGCATTTCATGTTATGCGTTCTATGGAAAGATCCAGGTGAATGAGTTAAGATATTTGTCCATAGATCATCAACGCTGACTTGTGTGATTTCTGTGCCGTTCTTCATTTTCTTTCTTGGCTAGGGAAGGCTCGGGATGATTTGCAAGAAAATAATTTTAAAGTGATATTATGAGTAATTTTTCTATTTAAAAAATTAAATAAAATCAAAAGTATAAAAAGAATGACTTTTAAATACTTAAAATCCAGCCCTGATATTTGAAGAGAAAATGCTAAGCAATAAAGGGGATGAATTTCCACACCACATATTACACAGGAAATTTGCACACACAACCTTTTATTTGTTTAATGGATTTTCTGTGAACATCTCCCATTAAATGTTTATAAAACTTCAGCCCAAGAAATTTAGCTATGGAAGGGAAAGCATTTATATTCATTAGATGAGAGCAGACTTTTTGCTCATGATTTGGGTGGAATTTAGAATGATTAATGCAGCTTAAAGTAGTTAGGTGATAAGAATTTTCTAAAACATTTTATCTGAATCTAATAAGCCCTCTTGGGGATACAAGAGCTTATGATGCATATAAGGAAATTTAAAGCCTGTTTATTAAAAACACATTTCCACTTTAATGTTGTTCTTCTATTGTATCTTAAAATTGCCAGGTATTTTACCAGCTACTGCAGAGCCAGTCTGTAGAGATGAGAACCATATGAACCCCTTTATGGGAGAGGCCCATCCCTTTATTGCAGAGATTGGAGTTGCAGTTGACAAAGGATGAAATAAATTCAGAAAAATATTGTGGCCAAAGGTCACAAAATCCTTCACAGAAACTTAAAATGTCTTAAACTGAGTTTGCTGAGTAAGAGGCTCTTTCTAAGGAAATAGTCCATAGTATTTTAAATGAAAACAAAAACATGCCACTTAAAGTGTAGTAGCAAAATACAAAATTAAGCATTTTATGTGGCTTTGTGGTAAAGTAATGGTAAGAATACTGAAAGTAGCTATTTACAAGAATTTTCTAGGGAAGGAAAATTCAGAGTTCAGGTTTGCCTAAAATGAAATCGGGTATTTTTTTGAGTTTTCATCTGACTTCATAGTGGTAGAAATAACTGTATGGAAACTGTAGCAAATCCTTTTCTGTGTTTATTGTGGAAATTAAAGTGGTACATTTGCTTCTTCAGTTCATGGGTAAATCAGCCCTTGCAAAGTCACTATTGCAGCATTCAAAGCCAAGCTCGCTCTTGGATGGAAAAATAGTACAGGAGTGTCTCAATTATCCTGGGGTAGATTATCCAGCTGATGGATGGGAAATAGGCTGCAGGTACTGAGACACTCAGTCCTGCTCTGAATGAGTCAGTTTGGCACTGCTGCGTGAAGTGATGATACCAGCTTGGATGCTAGCGCAGGGAGGTCTGATTCAGCATTGCTACTGACCTCTCTTTTCACCATTTTATTCCTTCTGTGTCATTCTGCAGCCTAATTTACAAGAGAGGAGTGGGCTGGAGGCAGTAAGATGGCAAGTTAAGCATTCATAAATCCAAAGTTTGTTGAATATCTTTCAGTATCATGATTACTGTGCATTTCTGACATGCCAGTTATTATTTAATCAAATTTCTTTGAAGAATAGATTTTTCTAAGTTAAAGAGAAGCTGGAATTGAAAATTTTAAAAAAACGCATGAATATCATTAATTACTGTTCCACAGAAATTTATACAATGAATCAGTTCATAGTTTGGTCAACTAGGTCCATGTTTGTAGTAGAAACTCTTTCCCAAGATAACGTTACAGTGGAGCTGCTGTACTCGACTGTACTCTATGCTGCTGATATGTGAGATTTTGATTGAGTGTGCTAAGGAATGGCTTTGAGAGTAAGCAATTTTTCAGGAATTTAACCAGTTCTTATCCATGACAATTGCAGTTGTGCTGGCAGAAATCCTTAACCTTGAAATATTCTGAAACTATATTCACCTTTGTTCTTCTAGTCACTCTCCTTCCTGTCACAAGGACTCGCTTTAATGTGACTATAAATTTTCTGAAGGAACATTCTGACCTGAATGCCACAGAAAATAAATCTCTGTGATATAATCCAGTGATTCTTTCTTTCTCAATGTATATGCTTTAGATAAAAAGCTAGAATTATTTGTTCTTTGTTAATATGTGCTCTATGGTTAAGACAGGAAAAACAAGACTCATATTTTGAGCTTTTAAATTTAGCTACCAGTTACTTTAGGAGGCAAGAATTTTTGCAAAGTGGCATGATCCTATCGTTGTGTCTCCTCACTTTAGATCTCAGTGTAACAGTGTGCCTGATCATCTTGCTGTCTGAAACGGTATTCAGTGATGCTCACTCTGCTGTATTGACTGCCTAGGTTGTTACAGCTATAATGCACAGCTGGTGGTATGCTCCGTATGAAGAGTCAGCTGTGGAGGCAGATGTTTGGATGTGACATTGGTCTCAAATTCTTCTGCATCTGTCATAACAAGGATTGATGCTTATAGATGGGACACAGAGGAAAAACTAAACTCTTTTTTTCAGGGACAGGCTATGGGCTTCAAATATTTATTTGAGAAAGTTCTCCTCTACCTATTTAGCCAAAATGTAAAGATGGTGATTTTCAGGTAATCCTTTTTTTAGTTGCTTTTGACTTGGTTTTCAATGATCTGCTCTAGGCATGATATGTGTTTAATAGATAACCCTGTGCAGAGCAGAATTCTTACATGGTTTAAAATCAGGGGCAGAGTGTGTGTGTTTCTAAAGACTTATTGAAAGGCCATCCACACTTTGAGTGGAAAGATTTCTACATGCTTTTCAGCTACCAAACTATGTGACACAAAATGTTGTCTTCAAATACACTCTAAGTATTTTTTGTAGTTGCAGATACTTCTAAACACTGCCTTAAAATAAATGCAGAATAAGAAGTTGTATGACACAATATGAGTGAGACTTGGATGACCTTCTCTCTTCTTTTGATCTACATATGCACACCTCTGCAGTCATTATAAAAATACCTTGCTTGGGGCAGCTAAGGATTTTTATAGCCGTATAGGGTATGTTATGTGTAGTTCTGCTACTGGTGGGAGTATCTGTGCAGGCAGGCTGAGCAGTAAAGACTGAACCAGAGTTAATCTCCATGAACCTCTGTCACGCTGGACAGAAAGATTTTGCAAAATCTATTGACGTGGAGGCAGAAGAAAGATTTGTTCATCCTCAAGTATGTGAACCAATAAACTATGTTCAGGAACCAGCATAGCCTGCTTTTCTGTAAGGGCTGGTAATCTATAGCAATATTATAGCTCTGTAGTAATATTATAGCTCAATAGCAAACTGCAGAAAATAATCTCCAAGAGGTTTGCTTGATGATTCCTGATCCTTGCCTTATGAACTTGCAGGAAATAGGTTACACTGGCTTGAAGAGTGGTGAAACCATAAAAGTAGAAACAATATGCACTGTCCAGGTCTGTATTCCCAACTCAAATGCTCCTTTTCTTTGCATTCCAACATCCCAGATGGCAGATCTCCTTAGCACAGTTTAAAATTTTCAGCATGCTTACTGAACTGGTTTGCAATTTTTTTTATCTTCTCTTCACCATCACCTTTTCATTAAGACCACTTCATTTAATGAGTATTTATACGGACACAATGGAGAATGAGCTGAGTATGTGAATGGTAGTGTAAATATACAAGATGAGATTCAACTTGTTGGCATAGAGTCCATAGGATTTCTAATCAAAAGTCATTATAACTCTCTAGATTTTTCAGTTATTGTTTTAATGTTTTGCTCTGTTTATTGCTTTATCACAACATGAGATGTTAACCTGGTTATCTCAATTGTAGCATTTTTAATAATAAAACCCAATGCCTTAAGTGTTTTCTGTGAAACAATTAAAATAGCTGAAGGGGGAAATGTGTACACATTGTGGACTTTGATAGTTCTACTCATCTTGATTCAAATAGAACAAGCAACAGGTCAGTTCAGGTGATCTAAGACCCGCCAATCTGATACTATTCTCAGATAAAATGGTTATGTTTTTTTAGTCTTGAAGAAGTCATTAGTGATTTCATCAAATCTAATCAAAAGAAGGTATTTCTTTCAACTAAGAATTTAGTTGTTTCATACAAACAGAAACTTAACTCACACTTCATTTTCAGCTATTTTTGACACTTAGGTCAATGGCATCTTGCATCATTTCTTGGAAAAATCAGCAATATGTCCGTTCTTTCACTTAAATATCTTGAGGTTTAATTCTTACAAGTAAGAATTATTTAGTTCTTGTGTTCTGGTTGTGTTCCAAGACAGTTAATTACATTCTTCCAAAAAATTCTTTCAAAGTTCCAATTAATAATCTTCTTTCCTTCCTCTTCTGATGTACTGTCATGTCATGTTATTTCTATGAAATGTCTGATAGCGTCTTGTGTCTGAAAAGTGGCTGCATTTCACTTCTGAATGAAGCAGCACTGCAGATAAAGGGTCGTATCCACCACTAGCAGGTGTCAGTGTGATGTGCCACTTATAGGGAAGGTATTTTAAATACAGCAATAGTGAAACCAATTCTTAATATTCATGCTCAGAGTATAAAGTGAGGTGTGAGTTTTCCCCTCTCTTCAGATTATTTCATATATATAATACTCATCCGCATTCTGAAAATTGCATTTACTTATACTTTACTTGTTGTGAGTACTATCTTTCCTCACAAATAGTAGAGAAAAGCAGGGAAAATGCTTGTATAGTAAAGTAATTGATACCAGCATGTTTATTGTTTACACAGTTATAAGTGGATTTTTGATGCACTGTTGAAATGCATACCTGCAAACTGCCTATTTTGATGTTCACAGGATTCCTATTCCTCTCAGCTTTGTAGGAAAATAAAATTTAAAGTAATATGACAAATGTTTTCCTGGGCATTTGGTTTATGCCCATGGCTACTTCCAAATGATATGAGTGATAGGGAAGATCAAAATACCTGGATGCTGGAAACTATATGCACTTTTAGGAGATAATTTCACAGGATCAATATTGTCTTTTTGTGGAAAATATACTGGAGAATGAATCATCATCTTCAATATCAAATGCAAGAACAATAAATTATAAAATCAGTATGTAGTATATGGATGTAACTTTTTTCTGCAAACCACAACTCAAGAGGTGCACATCATTCAAAGATGTTGATACATTAAGTGGGTAATGTTTCTTATCATATCTGACTTACATTAGCACAACCCTGAGCAATACTTTGACATGAATATACACTTAGTTGAAAGAATGAAGAGAAGGGAGGTGGTTGGTGGGAGATACTTTTTTCTCTTTCACCTGCATATTAATAAGCTGGCTTTAAGGTATCTTTCCTGTTTGTTTGCAATTGGAAATTCTTCTTAAATTGCTAAATTGCGGCAGAACATTTGTCTGCATTTTATAAATTCACAGCCAGTCTACTTAAATACAGTTCTCACCCACACAGAGTTTCATTTGCACAAAAGTCATAGCAGCAGAATATCAGCAGCTCTCATGGAAATGACAGGCCAAACCTTTAGTTCGTAATACTGAAAAAAATTCCCCTAACTTACAATGTTTCCTGAGGGAATGTCAGAGTTGGCATACATTTCTGCTGCTTTTCTCTAATTTTTAACCTCTTATTACAAATGAAAGCTTGTAGGGCTTTTTAACAGGTGGATTTTGCCTGGGAGTACATGAGAGGTAGAAAGCCAGGGAACCGTGATAAAAATTAAACTCAGCAAATCTAACCAATCCTAGTCAGAATGCAAAAGGGAATAACAAATCTTCAGTGAAAAGACCTAAAGATTGCTTAATTAAACAGAATTGCAGAATTAGATTTAACTTTAAATTTTACATTGAAGGAAATTTCTTTGAGGAAACTGTAGTATATTATTGAATGTCATCCTTGATTTTTTTTTTTTTTCCTCAGGCTACCACTAAATGTAATTGTATTTTGCTTTAAATCAAAGAAGCAGTTGCTTATTTCACACAGAAGCTAATAGAATGTTTGGCAATAAGATTTTACTCTCATATTTTGAAATTGTCTTAAAACGAAATATTAATTGGTGATTAGAACTTAATTCGATACTAAAAAAACAACAGAAAAGAAATCAACAAGTTTGGACTGTGAGTACTCGGTTGCTGCAAAGGTTTAAGCTAGTAATACTTAACATAATTGGTTTTCAAAAGTTGATGCAACAACAAGTTTCACAGAAGAATTTGGAGAACCTTGAAATCGATGACCAAAGTTTTATAAAAAACAGTTAAAATCAATGGAAATACTATTAGTGAAACAGAGATAAATTCTACCTTTGATGAAAGGTCTGGTGCAAATGACTGAAATAAAATGCGTGTCAATTGTCCAAGGGATTGCATTTATGATTTGTTGTCCTTAGGAACTGTAGATTCCCTTACAAATTATAATTCTACCACTTTTTAACCTCAGTCATGGAGTTTTGAAATGAACCAAATCGTGTTAATTGATTTTTCATGAATAACCTATGACTTTGTGGTTAATGCTCAGAAGATATACTGTGGGTACAAGGTAAGCAGGATTCAGTCAGCTTTTAAATCGCGTCATTTTCAACTGAACATCCTTGAGAACTGTCACCTGTCCAAATTTTTATGAACATAGATCTCTACTTCATTTTCATCAAAGACTGTGACAAAAAGTTTTAAGGCCTTGGACTTTATGGTTTCAGAGCTCCTTGGCATAGATCCTCCAGCAAGGGGCCCTGAGGCACTTTATCTGAAAATGCAAAAGCGATGCTGTCTGGGAATGTGGCGAGGCCAAGATGCCGTAGGGAAATGATGGTGCAGTGCTTCAGCAGGACAGCTTCCCTTGGATGATGCCAATTAAGCTGTAGCTGTCATTTAAAGTCGCTGTCTTCTGGATTGTGCCTCCTGTACACAAGCAGGAATCAATCAGTTTCTTGTTCTGGGTTATAAATAAAATGAAGATCTGTAGTTTTGTAAATGTACAAAAAAATCTCCCAAACTCAAACCAACATATAGACCAAACGTAGACATTTCTAATAGTGGAAATTATTTATTGGGCTGTTTCAGGAAGTATTTGTCAGTTATCTTGATAATTTCACATATTATTTGAATTAAACTAAATCCACCACTTAAGCCTTTATAAGGCTGTGAATTATTTTTAAATTAAGGCAGTATCATATCAATAAACAAGCATGTACAAAGCTACAGTGTAATCAGTTTTATTGTTTCATAATAGGTTTATACAAATTATGAATACCAGAGTTTTATTAATGGGACTTTTAATTATCCACTATAGTGAAGAGTGATGTAAAATATCTAACAGCTCTGCTAATTAATATGGGGATTCAATGGTTGTTAATTAAGGGCAAATGGGACATGGCTAACACAATCCACTTTTGACTATGATGAATAAAAAGTCAAACCAATAGCTTATTTCCAAATTAACATGATTGATAAAAAGTCAACTTGGAGCACAAGTAATTCATCCTAAGGGAGCTGCAGTTTTAATGTTTAGATGATAAAAAAAGAACACGTCTGTATGACTTGACGTGAGACTAAAAGCTAAAAAAGCTTCAAAGGACTAAAACACAGATCTGTAAACTTGCTTTTAAGTTTGTACAGAGGAATGAATAGCAATCTGTAATATATTCCAGTAGTTATCCATTATTTGACTTCTTTTTTTTTTCTTCTATTTATCAGGTATTCTGAACTGCACTCTTTCTCTTTAGATATTAAAAAAAATCTGGGTAGAGGGGGAGAAGCAGCTCGCTAGCAACGGGTTTATCAGTCTGCTCATTACTTGCTTTCCTGTATAAGGTTGCATATTTGAAACCTGTTTAAAATCTTCAGAAAGTTAGATCTGTGTAAGTATATCCAGAAAAAACCTCCAAGGTAGAATTCAGCGTGTTTGGTGATGTGCTTAGGTGACAGAGATGGTTTATGAGGATACCAGGCAATTCAGCAAAGGGTATAAAATAGCATGCACACTTTTCAGGGAGCCTCCCGTCAGAGATTCACAGGCAGCTTTCTAGGATCAGTAGAAATCTGAGCATAGCTGTGGGACTTCTGCTTTTTGCCACCTTGCTTAGGACTTTAGGGAACCATTCCCACCTGCTCAGCTTCCACAGTTAGTAGCCATCTCCAAATATCTCTTGCTTCCTATCTCTTCTAAGCTGTTTTCTTTTTATAAGTGTTAACTTAGATACATTCATGTTGGATATATCAAATGTTCTCAGGTCTCAAGTTTGAATTCCCATTTGCTCGAGGAGATTAAAACTTGCATTTCCCATGATAAACATCCTACTACCAAGATAAAGGCTACTTTGTTTTGGGGTTGTTTCTGGATGTCCTATTACAGAAGTGGTGTACAATAGGAGCAGCAAGTACCTAGGAGAAATCAGATTTCCACATGTGGTTTCATGAGCAAGAATATAAGGCAAGTTTGAACCTGTTAGTAAAAAAAAAAACCATTCAAAGTTATAATTGAAGCATGCAGAAAAACAAAGTTCAAAAAAACAGGAAAACATTTTATCTGCTATTTCATGCAGAGTGAGTGTAATTTGCATTGTTGGATGTGAATTTAAGAATTTGGGACTCGAAGGAATCTGTTGAAACATATTGCCCGGTCCTCTTGTATCATAGGCAATTATTTCACATAAACTTTTCAAAAAGTAGGCTTTTTTTTTTTTTTTTTTTCACCTTGGGATGCTGATTCTGTGTTCTGGTTGTTAGAAGCTTCTAATCTCGGTGCTAAATTTATTCATGACCAGTTTATTTCGATATTGTTCATGGCCATTTGTTTCTGTTCCAGCGCTGACTTTTAGCTTGATTTCCTCCCTAGTGCAAAAATTTTTATCTGCAGGCTTTTTTTGACTTTCATAAAAAAGGCAATTCCTACTGGTTCCTTTTATTTGATAGTATATCCCTTCCTAATTCTTTTAACATAGCATCTTTTCCAAGCCAATTTTGGACACAGGAATTCAGATGCTCAGTGCTTTATGCTGTCCTATGAGTTAATGCAGTCCTATGACTTAATTTCCTCTAGAAATGTATTGATGAATGTGTCCGATGTGTGATTGTGTTTGCTTTTTTGGGAAGTTTATCCATATCACCTCATAAATCTTTCTTTCTGCCTTTCTTTCTGTCTTTTTTAGTTTACCTTAAGTCTGGCTTAGAATATAATTTCTTATTAGTCGCTAGCTGTGCAGACTTCACTGCATTTAATTTCATCCTGCCTCTATTGCTTTACTCCTTGAGGTTTTTTTTTTTTTTTTTTTATATGTGATATCCCAATATTTTTACATGTTGCCATTGCCTCCTTTTTGCTCATGAGGAAATTTCATTTTATTATTACCTTTTTTATGTGAATGCTGTTATGAACACTTGATTGTTCTAGTAACTTTCACTTAGACAATGTTAGAGCAGGTCTTTCTATTTTATTATTTGGTAAAGTGTAACTGTGGGGAGTGGGCTCCAGGTATGCTTTGTATTTCAATAATATCATGATAAGCATACATTTCTTAAGTCGATATTTTCTGTGTTATTGTGCTAAAACATTATTCATTATATAGCCCAGGAATTGTCATGAGCACTTTGGTTTTTTAAATGTTTAGCTTTTATTATTGCCAATACAGAACAGTACATATATGAAAAGCTATATTAGCAATAACATTTTCTTTAATTAATTTTTCCATGAATGAATTCCTATTAGAAATTCATTCTTACTACATTGCATTATGTTGTGATGCACTTTGGTGAAATTAACTCGAAGAACTGCTCTTTGCAATTTTAATATTCCACTGGGTTTTCCATTCTAGAAAACTCATTATTATACATGTACAAAGCTGAAAAGAAACAAGAGAGAGGCATATTGTGTGAATAACAGTCAGGGAAAAGAGACAGCTGGCATGATAATTTTCTAATAAAGCTTAGAAAAGGCTGCTCTGTCTTGAAAAAATGAAAGAGTTTTAATTTGAGTATTCCTTTTGTTTGGATTTGCTTTGTACTAAAAAGTTCTGAATCCTATTCACACCTTTTATGAATATTAACTGAAAAACAAATATATCTTGTCAAGTCCTTCTACCTTGGTAGGTGCAAAAGAATCAGTGGTGTGTATCCAGAGGGGGATGGTATTTCTTGTTCTTCTTATCCACTTGTATTCTCCTCCAACCAGACTGTACAATTTGGATTTTAATAAACAGAGATCTTCTGAATTGTGGATGACTTATTAACACATGGAGAGTTTAACTATCTATATACCAAACTGCAGCTTCTAATAAATGTTAAGATCATGAGCTTTGGAGGATGTGGCACTGGTCTTTGTTTTAGGAAGGTACTAGATGGCAGTCATAAGAATTAAACATTTCACCTGTAACCTTCAAAGTCACACAAATCTTGTTACTTGTAAGTAAAACCTCTATTAATTTTTTCCTCATACATGACATTTTTAAGACCAGGTGTTACCTTCTTACAGGCTTTAAACCAGACTTTTTAAAAAAATAGAAGTATTTACATTTAATCACAAAACTCAGACACCTTTGCAGCTTAGGGAAGCAAATTAAGGTGAAAATTTAAATTAATAAGAAGGAGAAAATTTAATCCATTAAAGTAAATTTGAAACACCAAATTCTCTGCTCACTGTGACCTTTCAGAAGTGGATTGCCAAGACATTAGGCAGCATTCGCTAAACTGCAGTTCTTGCTGGTCTTGCATTTTATAAGGCTTTTAGAAATGCAAGGAATACAGTTATGAACACATTTTTGTAACAGCGTTTTAAAATATACTAGTCTGATAAAATAGTTTTTTCTGCCATTCCTTGGCTTGATATGTTGCTCTAATGTGTTGCCTTGATATTATGTCATCCTAATTCTTCTCTTTTTTTTCATTCATTCCTCTTTTTTGCACAATATCATGTTATTGACATTAATGAAGTTACTGCTAATTTATGCTGCAGCAAGGGAGAAAGGAATCAGGCTCATTATACCTGGTATCACAGTTCATGAGCGAATCGTTTAATTGCATTCCATTAGTAATTAATGTAGAGGAATATGAAATACTAATGTTTTGTAAACCACACATTCAATAGCCATTATTCTCAGTAGCTGCAGGTGACAGTGAACAAAGGTCTTCACCTACAAATGGAACTTTTCCTGCTGTTAAATAAAAACCAAACTGACAGAGTTTTTGAAAACTACAGGACAGAGTCATGGTGTGCGTTGGCATTGACACCAAACTCCAGATGTTTTTCTGACTTTTAGCGTGGCGATTAAATTGAATTATTGATGTTTTCCTTTTTTCTCTGTTATTAAAACATAGGTAGATTAGAGTAGGTTAATTTTTTTTTTGTCAGGTTTTGCAGTACTTGAAACATTGGACATGGTTTAGTGTTTGATAGGAATGGTTGGACTCGATGATCCGATGGGTCTCTTCCAACCTGGTGATTCTATGATTCTATGATTTTAATGTTTGGGGTTTTTTTATGCTCAAACTACTCATATGAGCTGTGTGTGTTGCAGTGCATAGCTGCTGCTTTGTTCAGGTTCCCAAAAGGCCTTGCAGACCCAGGGTTGTTTCAGCAGACTCTGTGCTGCAGGTGGGAAGATACAGCTGATAGGAGCAGTTGTAACTGCATGCCTGTTCCACTGGTGGTAGAGGTTGCATGACCCAGCAGGAAGAAATTCTAACGTTAAAGTCAAGACAGTTCAAGTAAAGAAATCAGTTTAAATGAAACATTATGGGCTATATTCTACTCGGAGTGGGTTGGAAGCTCCACACTTAAAGCTAGAGCCAGAAAACAGTTACAAGTAATCTACAAACAGTGGTACTATTTTTCTATTTCTTGGTCTATAGGATGCATGCAGGTTCCTCATGCAGACAAAAAAACTTTATATTTAAAAATGCCGTTCACATACTTTTCAAATTTGTTGAGTCACATCTATTCCTTCATTTTGTCTGCTAGAGCAAAGAATTTAACTGGGCTTAGATGATACTGGGTTTTATAGCACTGGGGAAGACATGACCTTCGTTTGCAAGAACATAGGGAGTTTGAATGCTAATCCACTATTGGGGTGGCTTTGCTGTTTCATAAACCATCTCTGGAGGACTGCCTTTGTATTTGAAAGAATTTTATTTTTACATACTCATTGGTTAAGTAAACTTCATCTGAGAACGTACTTTTTAGCTGGTTCTGAATAGGTATGCTTCCAAGTGTCCCATTCATTTGATGATGAGATATCTCTGTCACCCCTAGAGCCATTCCTGTGTCTTTTATTTTCAGCAGTTTCTTCATTGCTTTGCAAAACAAATCCCCAGACATTTAGCGTACATTGAAAACTAATTCGCTCCTAAAGAGATGATAGTTCTAAAATCCAGCGTATACAGTGTATCTGTGAAATGGAAAGTGTTTTGCAAAACCAGCGAGCATTTAAATATTGGTTATTTCCTACTGATGACTGTACAGACATCCTTTGAATCTCAGAATGCATTAAAAAAACCCAGTAGTCCATAGAAATATCCAGTCTACTCAATCAAGATGAAAAAAAAAAATCAATTACTTGTAGTTTTAGTAAAATACTATGTAACTGACAATACTTCTGTCTCATCTTCCTTTGGTAAGTCTAGTGCACATCTTACATGGGAAGACTGAAAACACAGTGGGTGTCACGTTGTCTGCTATGATATCTAGTTCTGGGATAATTTTGATTGTTGCAACTGTTTCCATGAGCACAGAGTGGTGAAGAGTCATGGTTGTGACATGGTTGAAATATGGGAAACTCTTAGCTTCTCTATTAGGGAATTTTCACCTGCGAAACATCTATACATAAAACAAGTATAAGCTCTTCCTCAGTGTCCCCGTTCAATGACAGTGGTTGAAGCTAGGCTGAGAATCAAAAGTGATGGCTGAACCTGGGCTGAGAATGAAAAGTGATAGCTAATATTGAAATGTGCTTGACACTTTAGACTAAGTACTTATAGTTGAAGTAATAGTGTGCCCAGTGTATTTCCTTCCCACTTCTTGGCTCCAATATTTATTTCTACCCTAAAATCAAGTCATGAATTGTGTTTTTAAACAGTGTTCCTTTTTTTTTCCCAGCTGATTTTAATCTTTGACTTTGAATGACAGTTTATTTGTAAATTGAGAATAAGTGTGAGTAGGAAGAAATGGATAGCCCAGGTGATAGGTAACAGATACACAGTCTTTCATTTGTAGCTTGCCAGTTCATATTTGGCTCAGATCTGTATTGACAGAAATTCATTATCATCTGATGGTTGTTTGGAAGTCTGTTTGAAATGAACTGATGGTACTCACATTCAGAAAAACAACAACAAAAAACAAAAGCTGTCACAATTACATTTTTTTTGGCAGCCTCTGTGAGCATGAGGATGAACTTCCCTCTGACATCTTAAAGAAATCTTTCCAGATTAGGCTTCAGGCAAATTGGCAGAATGGTGTGGAAATTTGCAGACACACAAGTTTTATCCTTTGTCTATTCAAGGGACCTTAAGCTTGTGAAAGACATGCCTTCTATGTGGCTGCTATCTTTTGCTTTTTCAGGTGCCCAATATGCAATTGTTACCCTCTAATTATCAGAGAATACCAATCACCCATAGCAGCTGAAAACAGATAATTTGGATGAGCCACTCTAGTTTTAAAATATGAATCTAAGAGATTTGCCCCTAGGCAAATGTAAGTCTGCCAGAGAGAAATATAATGGAGTCCTCTTTGTCCCTTAGACTTGTTTACAGTTTGGTAATATTAACTACCAAATGCCAGCAAACTGCCAAAATCTTGTAGCAAATGTAAAGACCAAATCTTTCAGGAAAGAAATTTCCGAGTGTGTTGATATTTAAATTAATTATGAAAGTGCAGTATGTCAGTATGAACTTTTCCCACTACTCTGTTCTGTGTCTTTCTGAGGCAGTCATTCTATTTTATTTTAGCAATACAGAAACCTTCAACTACTGAAGGATTTGCCAGCCAAAAACCATCACTGCCGACAATTATATGCTGGATGTGTGTGGGCAATAACATATGCACTTAAAAGGACTGAAAAAGAAGGTATACATCGTTCTTAGCATTTTATCTTGTCTTGAGTTTCAGGGTTTCCCTAAAATTAGAATTAATTTCAAGCAGCAAAAAATCTCTGGGAACACAACGTGTAGGAGCCCTGTGATGAGCCAGGAGATTTTCCGATCACAATTTTCTTCATATTACAAGGGAATGGATAAGTAGAACTTTCTTCATTATTCCTTTAAATAATTAATACTTTCAATATATTTCAGACGTTGATTATCTGACCAGTTGTTAATGGACAAAGCTAGTGTGTCTTAAGGTGTCTTCCTTTTATTTCTACTAGAAGTCTCTATTAACCTGAGCATATGCTCTTGTACACGTAGGTACAAGAAGTAGATGACTCACCTCCAACATATGATAAATAGACAAGATGTATTATAAAGGCAAATTTAGTGGAAAAAAGAAAAAGGAGAAACAGCGTCCAGGATACTTTTATATAATGCATAGGAATGAATAATATATAGGAATGAAAGTGAGGAGATTCAAAAGTTTGTCTTTGATCTACTGAAGCATTTTCTATTATATTTCTAAAAATGTATTTCACCTGCAGTCCAGCATTAACTGGATTCACTATTGTCTGTTGGAAGTCAAATTCAGGTCAATTTATATTTTGGCCATTCAAGATTTAGTTTTGACATATTTCTTCTCTTCAAAAGCTCCCATCTCAGCTTGTACTCAAGAAAAGTACATGGTTCTTGTTAGGTCATGCAGAGAGAAAATTAGAAAGGCAAAAGCCCACCTAGAACTCAATCGTGCCACTGTTATAAGAGATAACAAAAACTGTTTTTATAAATGCATCAACAACAAAACGAGCAAAGGAGAATCACCATCCTTTATTGGATGTGAGAGGGAACATTGCTACTAAGGATGAGCAAAAGGCTGAGGTGCTTAACGCCTTCCTTGCTTCAGTCTTTAATAGTCAGACCAGTTATTCCCAGAGCTGGAAGACAGGGATGGAGAACAGAATAAGCCCCTTACCATCCAGGAAGAAGTAGTCAATGACCTGCTATGCCACCTGGACACTCATAATTCTAAGGGGCCAGCAGGGATCCACCTGAGGAGGGAGCTGGCAGAGGAACTTGCCAAGTTACTCTCCATCATTTATCAGCAGTCCCAGTTAATAGGAGAAGTCCCAAATGACTGAAGGCTTGATAATGTGAAACCAAGAAGGGCTGAAAGGTGGATCTGGCAATTGTTATGGGCCTATGATATTTCATTCCTCCTATCCTGGCCTCAGTACTAATTTAAAGGGGGACTATCTAATAGAATCATGTTATGAACACCTATAAACATCTTATCTGATTCACAGAAGCCAAACTAACTGTCTCATTCTTTGGAACTATTATACACTATATACATTGAAGGGGGTAGATTTTTGGCTTGGAATTACTTATACAAAGAATGTGAAGCTGTCCATGCATGTCTTGTCTTTCTGATCCGAGTACAGATGATGGCATTCTCCAGGCTAAACTGGGGTATACTATATATTCATTAGGCAAAAGATACTCTCTGGAGTACAGTGTACATTTTTTTTTTTACCATCTGTTTTCATAAATGGTGACTACCCCTGGCACATATGCAGAGAAGGTCAAGGAGGAAAAGAGCAATGATACCAGAAAAGATTTGTCTGTTTATTCCGGTAAAGTGACGTCTGAAAAAACTGGGTAAAATTTACCTGATAAATATATTGTAAGACTGATGTCCAAGAGGAGAATTCAGCATTAAATGAAAACCAAATGAGTTACAATGAATTTAGACTGGAGTCAGAAGACAATTTCTGAGTATTGGAGAAAAAAGTTTTTGAAATAGCTTTCCAATAACAGAGGAAATAACTCTACCTCATTTTCCACTCAAGGCAATTATAAAATGGTATAAGTAATGTGACTTTAATCATTGGAAAGTTGACTTACTGAGTCAGGAAGATGTTTCTAGTCAGAAGTCATACAAGCCCAGAATGGGAGAACAGCAACTGAATTCTAGCTTCTGTCTTGTGGCTGAACAGCTCAGTCAACATATTTTTTTCTTGTATTGGACTTACACACAAGAATTAGAATATCTTAGCAAAAATGTTTAAATTCTTGACACAAAACAGATTCCTGACAACCTCAGTTGTTCTGTGGGCAGAAATGGCACCTTGCTGTCTTGTTCGGCTTTTGACTTTTCTTGTGTTCCCCAGCTGCAGATCTTACAGATCCCTGGGAGCAGGTTGCCATCTTGAGCATCTGCAGTGCTGGAGTGGATTTTGGCCTCTTATAAGTTGTTGAGTGCTAGATGTAATCATGGTCATTTCTCTGTAGCTTTCTTCTCCCTCTGCGATCCTAATCAAACAAACAGTGTGTTATTTTTACAGAATATCTATTTGCTTGGTTTTAGCTCTGTTTTTAATACCAGAGACATTTTTAGTTATGTGCAAAGTGAAGAATCCAAATAAATTCAAATTAATAATCAATTAATAATCAGCACATAAATGCTACATAATTATCTATCGTGTTTAAAGGTTTAGCATGTGTTATAGACTTTTCTACCTTTTATATGCTTTTTTATTTTTGGTATCAACTACCTTTGCCTCCTCAGATTTTTGATTACTGCTAATGTGTGGAAAACTGACATTTTGTATCTTACACTCCCTTTTATTCTACATTTGTGCCATGTGTTTGCAAAAGAAAAGTCTACCTTTGGAATTCATAGAAATATGGCAGAGATTAATAAACTTCATATATGATTCACTATTGCAGATGTAAATTAAAACCAGATTATATTCAGATTGTGTCTGTATATTATTGCTCGAAATAAACATTTTGCCGAAGATTTACTACTTATACAAGTTATACTGTTACTAATAAAACTGCAGCTACAATTGTATTCTTTGAGCTCTTGACTTTTGAAACTAGTGTGCTGACGTTTGTCAGTATCAGTCACGTGTAACATTGAGCATCAGTCACATAACAGAGTTATTGATATACATCTAAACCTGTAAATAAAATGGACTTGCTGTTCTACTCTGCTGGCTTTGATTGGAGGTGCATCATTTCCCCAGATGACTGTGTCATTTATTTTACACTGCTTGATCAGATGATTCAGTCACTTGCAAGCTCACTAGTATTCCTTTGTGGTGAGCAAACAATAAATGTTTGAAAGTAGCTCTAGTGAAATAGCAAAGCTGTAATAATTTCATCATGGTATTCATCAGAAAACTAATGTTTATGGGTGTCTCATTTTATGCAGAAGTCATTTTCAATGGTGGAATCTAAACAGTATGCTATAGTGATCTTTTTATTACCTAAATCTTTATTCTCAGGGTTGCATGTGATGTTTAAACAGAAAATACAGTTCTTGTTTATTTCTAGCTTTACCTGAAGGTGTACAGTCACCATTTTGTACTTAGAAATAAAGGATCCCAATTTGCAGTTCTCACGTGATTAATCCTCATGAAATCAATCCAGGACTACTGAGTAGGTGCAAGAATATCCATCTATTCAAATGCGATATAATGTAATGAATTTTGATTGTTAACAATTGCAGTATGTTTTACCACTCTGTGTGATTGTATTTATGCAGGAACTAGGTTAGAAATTATTTGAGCAAAACTGGGGAACTTTAATGATTTTTTTTCTTCCTGAGAGAAGGTTATTATTTGTTTCTCCACTTGTTGGTCAATACAAGTCCTTCTGCTACAACTAATACATGGAAACCTCTCGGCTTCCTTGTCCTTGAAGCATGATACTGTATTGACTGAGTATTGCGGGGTTTGCACCGGTACCGAGTCCTGTGAGAGGAAAGGGGCAGCGATATTAGTTTTCAGAGGAGGCATCAACTGTTTAGTTGGTCTGTTGCCCTCATGGAACTTTGTTGAGGTAATGTATCTGCAAATGGAGAACCCTGGGCCTCCCTCTGCCTCTATGACTTAGCCTTTGCTGTCAAAGGTAAGCTAGTGCTAGTGCAGGTGACTGAGGAATCAACTTAGCTGACTGTCTTTCCTATATTTGGTTATTTGTTCTAGGCTGATAAAATCCTGTCAACCTTATATTTGAATATAGTTAGCTGAAAGTACATAATGTATTTTGTCTTGTTTTATGATGACCATAAGATGTTAGTTGATTTTTTGCAATTGTGACCAGATGTTTTAGAATTTTATAGTTAAACAAATCTTAGTAGAGAGAAAGTGAAGATCATCCCCATATGTTCATTCCATGGGGACCCTTTAGTCCTTTGTCCTGCTGATTCCTATTTTGAAAATAAATTGGAAAAGTCTTTTAGAAGAAGGGCTTTAGAGTATAAAACCTTTGGGACTTTCCAGTTTGAAAGAGAAGCATAGTTTTATTTGTCTTTAAATAATAAAGCTTATTTTTTTTCTGTTTAAGTATTTATAACAAGTGAGACTGGGATTTACAGTATGTAATGTAGAATTCCATTTTCTAGAATGTTCTATCGCTTTTTAATCACTTTATGCTTTTAAAAAGTAATAATATAGGATGCTCAATCATTCAGGTTCATGAAACAGTATTTGTAGAATAGGCAACCGCTTATTGTGAAGCTTGGTTTATACTTTATGTCTCTAACTAACAGCTGTGAGCCTCACGACTAACCCTTTATACTATGAATTGAACAGGAAAATAAAAATTATATTAACTAAATAAAGAAATACACAATTTTTCCTCTGAATTTTTACAGTGGAGCTTTCCTTGTTTCCTGTTAATATTCTTGAATTTTTCAGTATCAGATATATTTTTTCATTGCCTGTTTTTTTTTTGTCTTAACCTGGAAGTCACAAAGCAATTAATTAACTTTAATGAATTAATTAATGTTTATATTACCTTAAAAAGTTACTTTTGAAAAAATGATATTTGGGAAATACTGTAAATAAGAGATCATTTTACAAGATTAGTACTGCTCTGAACTGCTGCTGAGATTTAGCTTTTAGTTCTCCTAACTTTGGCTTAAGTGTAAGAGATAAGAAGAAACAATTTGAAATGTCAGAAATCAAAATAAGTTACTAAAACCATCTCAGTTAAAAAACGCAATCATACATTTGCCATCTCACAGAATATTGTAATGATTTGCTTTTTAAAGGAGCATTTTACAGAAAGTACCAAAATGTAGTTGAATTAATATTTTTCAGTGTCAGTGCATTGAATTGCTTTGCCGATGAACAGACATGTAAATCTGTCTTGTTTACTCTGTGGGCAACTGTTGATAAAACAAGGCCCAAAACACTTGGAAATAAATAGATGAATCCTGGGTCCAAGTGATTTCCTCACATGATTAGCATCTAGTTCCTGATGAGGGGGAAAACATTCTGTGGAGTGAAAGTTGCATGGGATAGACAGAATTCTGGATACAGTGTACTTCATTAACTTTTTTTTTCCTAGTCTCTTGTTCTGGCTTGGACAGTTTTCTGAGTTGTATCTATTGTATTTAAAGTAGGGAAGTTGGAATCACAGTTACAGTTTGTCTACAAAGTCAGTGTCTGTGCAGCAAGCACTAGGTCTGGATAGCAAAAAGTACTGCTCATGACTCATCAGTATTTTATTATGAAGGTGATTATTGAGACATTCTTAAAATTCTTGGCTAGTACTCTCATTAATGCTTACTCATTATACACACATCCATACTCCTGTCTGGGCCCAAAACCTGTTTCTGCTGACAACTTAAGCCAAACTCTGATCTACTACTGCACAGATGGTATGGATGTGGATCTTGTATCATAACCATATCTGCATGATAAATGATTCATAGGACTCCAAATCAATATCAGTATGGCTCTTGATTTAGACCAATGAATCACAGGATTCCCCTTTGTGGACTTCAGAGCAAGTTCATAATCATTACTTTTTAAAGCTAAGAAATAATAAATAATTTTTTTACCATTTTAGAATCATAGAATCACCAGGTTGGAAGAGACCCACCAGATCATTCAGTCCAACCATTCCTGTCAAACACTAAACCGTGTCCCTCAGCACCTCATCCACTCGTCTCTTAAACACCTCCAGGGAAGGTGAATCAACCACCTCCTTGGGTAGCCTGTTCCAGTGCCTAATGACCCTTTCTTGAGAAAATTTTTTTCCTAATGTTCAGCCTAAATCTTCCCTGGTGGAGCTTGAGGCCATTCCCTCTCATCCTGTTCCCTGTCACTTGGGAAAAGAGGCCAGCTCCCTCCTCTCCACAACCTCCTTTCAGGTAGTTATAGAAAGCAATGAGGTCTCCCCTCAGCCTCCTCTTCTCCAGGCTAAACACCCCCAGCTGTCTCAGCCGTTCCTCATAAAGTCTGTTCCCCAGTCCCCTCACCAGCTTTGTCGCTCTTCTCTGGACTTGCTTTAATTGAGGCTTAATCTTTTTAAAGGTGGAATATCCAGTTGTATTGCTTTTCTTCCCCAAACGTGAAAGCGATGTGCCAGGACGTGATCACTCTGGGGCTGCCCCTCAGCCTCATGACTGATGTGTCTGTTTAGCTTCTTATTCTTGCTGAAGTTATGTTTTGATGGAAGTCACAAGGTGGGAGCTGCTAACTCCCACACAGCTGCTCCTTGCCCTGCTGCTCTTTAGCTTCTGCCTGTACACTGGCACGGCTGCATGGGCTACAGGCTGCAGAACCTTGATTTAAAACCTGATGAAGTTTTCATTAAATGAGACAGATTTCCTGAAGTCTCATCCTAATTTTGTCAACGTTTGTCCTTTATTAAAAAAATGCCACCTTGATTAGCATTCCGTTCAAAAGGAACACAGGACTTGAAAGTAATATGAACAGTGTGATTCAGACAGCACACTGCGAGTTCCGTGTGTGGAGGCTTTCACAGCGCCTGCCTGCAGTGGGGAGAAGAGCCTCGCTGCAGAGAGAACAGATGCATTTCAGAGTTGCCCGCCAAAGGGACTGTATTATGCTCCCTTTTTAAACTTTCCCAAACACACACCATCTGCTTCGCGCTAGAAACTTACAGGGTTTGATCAAATTAGAAGTCATGCTGAAAGAGAAAACTAAGGTTCGCATAAAAGCTGCAGAAGTCATGGCTCTGTTGCTTTAAACCTTGAGTATTAACCTCAATGACCTGGAGGAAACTTGCAGCTTAGTGACATTGCCAATTACATGTTTTCCTTTATAGTCTCAATCAGAGTAATATCTGTAAAAGTAAGATTGCGAAAATATTCTATAAAATGACAGCAGGAGAAAACAAGAATGATGGACAATGAGTGGCTGATAGAATGAGGTAAAAGTACTGAAGCAGATGTTGACTGGTTCAGAATAGATACCATAAGATGTGCTTGACTGCAGGAACAACCTCTGAAAACACTGGAGTTCAAAAAGCTTTCTTCTGGTGCAGAATGGTAGGACCTAAAATCTGCTCTAGGGAAGTCACCTAGCAATTGTATGACAGTGATACAAATGAAACTGAGACAAGCAGAGGGACTTCAATATAATGCTACAAATAAGAATAGTTTTCACAGTCAGAAATGAAGGCAAGGAATGAGGTTTACAAATTTTTCAATGTTTTAGCAAGGCAACAGTCTTGTACCTGTTTCAATTCTGAGGCTCTGATTTGCAGAGTTATTTAGTTATTGCTTTGTTCAGCATTACAAAATGCGGCTTGCATACCTAAGGCTGGTGGGACTCTAGGAAAACTTCTCACTTCTGAATGTAAAGCTTAGACTCCTTTGGATCTGTTTATTTCTAATGGCTGTACTTGAGTTTAGGCGTAAGATCTTACAGCTAAGTGACTCAAGCCAAATCCAAAGTGAGTTTCCTGCCTGTCCTTAACCCCTCCTCTGTACTCTCTGGCAGGGTCTGGATGCCAATACATTAACTGTGTGGGGAAAAGAAAAATGTTTTACCTCAGCTGTATTTTTTACACACAAGCTGCTGTGATGCTGTAGACAGTGATAAACCAAGCAGGTGTGTCGCAAAGCTGAAGGAGGTTTTCAGTAGTCCTGAAAACAGAGGTCTCCACTGTTTGTAGTGAAAAGACATGGTACAAGTCATCAGCTCCTCCTGAGATAAAGCATATGAAACCTGACACATAGGTTTTGCTTTGTTAAAACTGTTGAAATTAAATCTGAGGCACAATCAGAAAGAACATATGCCACAAATTGTCTTGTTTTGAAGTGTTGTTTGGTCTGTTTGGGGCAATTCTAAATTAGAACTATAGTCATTTAAAACACTTCTAAAATAATGGCAAAACATCATGGAAAGAAGATGTTGAAGACATTTCTGAGCCATCTAAAAGCAGGAAGCAGAATTTTTTTTTTTTTTTGAGCATCTGAGATCCAGTTATCTCAAAAGCGCTTATCTTGCACTAAAATATTTTCTCATCTTATATGATATCCCTATAGTTTACTGCCAGATGTGGATATTTATTTAAACTTAACCTCTAAACCCTGTAAAGCTCATTCGTAACTTCTCACTGCAACCATTCATTTAATGCTTAGCTTAGTTTTGAAAGCCCTCATTAAGAGATGCTTAAAATCATAAATGTTTAGATTGGTCCCTTGGGCGTGAGTGGGACACAACTGGTAGGGCAAATTTGGAATAATATTTTGATTTGTTACCCTGTTAGAACAGGGCTTGCTTTTCTCACTTTCCCTTAAAAACAGCCAGGCACAAGACAACTCACAGGTTGTTGTTTGGGTTTTTTTTTTTTTTTAATTATGTATGTAGAACTTTTTTACATAAAACAGGCCGATACAAAGGAGATTGTTTTTCTGTTCACTACACATTTGAAACCAGGAGGCATTGCAATCTTCTGTGCCACATCTTGATTACATTCCTGTAGAAGATAGCATTTTTCTAAAAATTAATTTGCTTTTTAAAGATCATTTCACAAGCCTACACTGACATTCCACATAAGCGGAATGTGATACTGGCAAACCAGATAATCTATATCACGAAGTTTCTACAATATCTGTTCACAGGACTTT
Source organism: Coccyzus lansbergi (assembly GCA_033558105.1). Lineage (NCBI taxonomy): Eukaryota > Metazoa > Chordata > Aves > Cuculiformes > Coccyzidae > Coccyzus > Coccyzus lansbergi. The sequence continues at coordinate 689,323 of JAUMJK010000784.1, read as the reverse complement.
GATGCTGGGGTTATTTCTGGCCTATGGGCTAAGGGAATTTAGACTAGCAGTGTTACCAGGATTACTTTGCTGATTAGAAATTAATTTCAGATTCCTGTTCCCATGATAAATTTTGTAGACTTTCACATAGGTATGATCTAGAATATATAAATAGTGTGGTGACATGATGGGAAAAGGGATTGACGAAGGAACTGCACAAATCTGTCCAATTTATCTTTACCTTGAATTATTTTTAAATTAACCTTTCTTTTCGTCTACAAGCTCCTTGCTTGAGGCAAAACAGTCTTTACTTCACAAAACCATCTGCCTGCTTTCAAGACTTTCATATAAATGGACAGACCTAGAATAAGGCAGCATATAGTGATAGGCAATTTGACAGGAGCTTTGACAAATTGGAGGTAAATTACATGAACATAAAGAACATACTACTGAATGCTGAGTGATATATTAATTACATTTTTGTGTATAATAAGTGAGAGACAGCTAAGACGGAAGACAGTTACCAGTTGCACACTAGATGGGAGGTGCATTGGGTGCATAATTCGTTAATTCTGGAATTTTTGAATGTAAAGCTTTAAGGGGCAAGAAAACATTTATTAGGCTAAATCTGTCTTGAACTTTTTTTACATCTGACAAAAGAAATCAATGAAGGGTAACAGAGGTTCTTTATCAGGCAGTAGTATCTGCATAATAAATCACGTTTAGTCCCATTGTTGATATTGTTAGCACTTACTAAAATAGTATTAAAGCCCAAATCAGCTAGCTTGTGCAGCAGTAAAAACCCCAGCCTTGAATCTAGTACAAAAAATATCAATTATTCTTAACATCTTTGTATGTCTTAGGTGTGTGTCCTCTAGAATCCGAAGGGTGGGGAAGAAAGTATGTTGTTTGCAACATTTATGGCTTGTTATCAGAATTAAATAGAAGACAACCCAAGTGCAGCATTAGTGGAGTCAAACACATTGGATCAGCATGAGCTATAATGGTGTCACTGGTGAATTCAGTAGAACATTAGTAGTAGCTGGTACTGGAAAAGAAGTGTCTGAACTGAAAAAAATGTTCAAGTAAAGAACACAATAAGAATGTAAACACAACATATGTATAATATTCACATCATCCATCCTTTTTAGCTGGGGCAAGTCTTGTTATATTTGTACAACAACTTGCACAGTGAGGCCTTACTCTATAATAGAAGCTTCTCAGTATGCATAAATAACAGTAAGCATTTCTGTTCCTCGCTGAGCAAATTTAACTAAGAATGCTTTCTTCAGAAAAGCAATATTGAGTGAACAGACCATGAAAACTGTCACTGGGCTTTTTTCTATCATCTATCAGACTTTATGTGCTGTTCCTATAGTACCAGGTTTAGTTGCAATGTCTCACAGGGGCACTTTTCAAAGATATACCCTGTTTTTATTTGCAATTAGAGCTCTTATCTCTCTCCTTAAATAATGCATTTCATAATTTAAAGCAGACAGGGAAAACTATACAAACATGAACCTAAGTGTATTTCTGCAATGTTCCTGCAAGGAAGTTTAAAATGATGATATTGTTATTATTTTCATTGCTAAATCAATGTACCAAATACAGTAATCAAATCTTAGACAGGGGTTACTGAAAGAGTTTTCATTGAAAATTGCTTGCAGTGCTTGACATAGGTTTGTTTGTAACTCAGCAAGCAGTTAGTAAAACATTAAAAATACACCTATTTTTACAAATGCTTTCCAAATAAGGTATTTTCACCAGGTCTGTAAATATTGCAAGCCACTGCTCTTAACTTAGAGGAAAAGATAGTGATGGAGTAAAATGGAAAGAATGAAGACTCTTAAGTATAGCCGTTGTCAAAATGGTATACAAATCCTCACACAAAGGTTGCTATGGACAAGAAGTCTTCATAGAGATTTGTATTTTGCCCACTGAGAAAAGTTAGAATCTGTTTGTGTAGAAATGGTGTGAAGTCTTGCAAAGGATAAAAGAAGAAAAACATGAGTTGGGATCCTATCTGTCTTCTGGGTGCAACGAGGACCTGTAACAACACACTACGTTCAAATGCCAAAGACCCTTGAGGAAGTGTAAATCTGGATGTAAACAGCCTGAAGAGCTCCTTGCACTTGCAGGCAATTCCTGTTATAACCTTCTCTTAGAAAGGAGAGACTACAAACAACAACATTATTAAAATATGAATATAATATCAGAGGGCAGACTCTTCATCCATACACAAATCTTATCTTTGTTAAAAACAATTTACATTCTATTTAAATAATTTTTTATAATACATATATTTTGAGGCAGGGTCTGTTTTTGTAATATTTACCTGAACTTCATTTTCCATTCAGTGTTTAGTAATGCTAAGCAGCTTGCCTTTTTATTTTTTCTTACTTTAAAAAAATATTCAATGTTTGGCATGGAACTTCCTTTCTAAGGTTCTATGAAATACACTGAACTGATCAGATTCCCTTAAGGCAATATTTCAAATACTGTTTTGCAAAATGTTCATAACAGCAGACAAGCCACACATTTCAGTATACCTGATTTCTTGGTTTCTTTCCTTAGTAATTGCCCCTCAGATGTTAGAGCTTCAGTGCAAAATCCCAAGATGCTCTAATAGAGGTCACTGTCAGAGCTTTCCATAGACTTAAATTGAGTTAGGTTAAGCTACATTTACCTGTTTTGCAAACAAATTACATACTACTAGGTGCATATTTATCTGGTGTTTCCTACTTACATTATTGCTTACATAAACAGGTCAATTAAAAGAACACCCAGAATTTCCATTCCTCAAGGAAATGTATCCTCAGTTGCTGAAACATATTCTTGCCATCTCAAGAACCAAAGAAGTTTAATTAGGCAAATGAGTGCAACTGCCTTCAAGACTGACAAAAAGGACTTAGAAGGGAATTTGGGTGAATTTCATCCTGGAGTTCATGAACTTGATGTTAGTAATGCTTAGTAATAGGGATGTGGGAAAGGAATTTAGGATTCAATTCCATATGTGACATAAAAATTTGTGCTTGATTATCATACGCAAATATTGTATTGCTAACAAACATAAATTGCAGTATATGGAAATCATAAACACCTGCTGGTAGTTAAGCTTTCTTAAGTTACTTCCCTTTCATTCTTTTAAATTCAATATGATCACAGCATTCTTATCTGCTCTGACAACAGCATTCAAATATAAATCTACATTTTGCTGCTGTGGATTGTGCTCAGGAATCAGTGTATTTCCATTACCCTTCAACCTGTCACAGTGTTGTTAACTGCTGTGGTCTCTCATTAGACAAACCTGGCATCTGCTGGCCCCAAACGCCAACCTCAGAGAAGATTTTTTCTTATGGTAACATATGGACGTTAGCATCCCTGTCTGCTTTACTTCCTTCTTTTTTTGTCTCTCTCTACATCTTCACAAGAAGCCAACACAGTAGTAGCATTATTTTCCCCAGTGACTTCTTGTTCTGTTATTTTCTCGTTATGTGTACCAGTTCATGCTTTCTTTGTATTGGTGTTTTCCAATGTATGGAGAGTTCTTTAGTAGATGGAAATGTTCTAGCAAAAAATTCAGGACCTTCATAGTAAACCACACCTAGTACAGCATATTATTCCTCTCTTACAGCATTCTGGGATATTGAATATGGTATGGTAGAACGCTCTCTTTTCCTTGTCATGACAGTACACTAGGTTATGCTGCATGTTTTCTAAATGTGAATGTATCCTAAGAAAAGCAGACACCAGCAGCAACTGAGAATACCTAGGAGGTCTTACAGGCAGTGCAGAGTACATGGAGTCAATGTAAAAGTTGTCTAGCTGTTCTCAGTGCCAAACAGTAATAGTCCAACTAATATGCTGCTGCACCTGTGGAGTCATAATAAAAGAACATGAGACATGTGTGAAAGGTATCATTGATTTGTACTGAGGAATGCTAGAGAGTATTTTTTCTAGAATTATTTTATGAAAAGTTTTGCTCGGTTCAGACTAATTCCTTTGTAACTGCTATTGTTACTGCTGCAGTGCTGTATTTTAACAACTCTCAGTTTTGTTATGGCTGTGAACCTTTCATAGTTTCTTTGTCCTTAGGATGTCAGACATGAAAGGGAGACAGTGTCATGCTGTTCATGAATTCTAGGTGCCTTGATCCTTGATCACTTTGTTAAATCATTAGAGGGAGATCCCTCTGGGAATTATCAAAATTCTCTGAAGAGTCACTTATGAAAATGAATGTAACTCTCTCATAACATATATCACTTCCAATCCTGTCGAAAGTCAGGCTTCTCTCTGAATTTTTTCCCAATGTTAATCAGTAATCAGGGCACAGATTGGCACATGCTGCTGGGCTTTGAAGCTATTCCCATCATATGATTTCTCACATCCTTAGTAAAACTTTGCATGATTTTTATACATATCGTATTAGGCTTCCTTGCTTAAGGACTTTAGATTTCAGCAAAATACTTGACAGCACTCAAGTGCTGGACATTCTTGAGAGTTTCACATTAGCGAAGTACAAGGTGCTGCTTGACAACTCTGACTAGAAGATTGAGAAGTGGGTTGTACTAGTCATCTCTGTTGTGATATCACTGCTGGGTAGCTTTTCCAAATCTCAGTGCAGACCTGTATTTCCCTCACTGGATGCTGTTAGGTTGTACCCCAGCTATTCCTTCCATTTGCTTGACAGGAGGCATCCCAAAATCCCATGCCATGCAGAGTTCAGTACATCTGCTGCCCTGGAATGGGTAGCTAGTTTTATCGTGATTTATTTTGTTCTTTAAATGAAATGGTGTAAATCACAGATTGGTTTATTGTTGATTATTTTTCTTGCAAAAGAGGAGAATTTTTAAATTAACATTTTCATGTATCTAAAAGAACCTACTACCTTTTTCTTGAAAAGTTATTAAATTTTAATTAATATTTTCAGAGCCTTATAAATTTTGATTGCTCATTGTCTGTAAAAATAAATTTATAATGCTTTAATTTTTAAGTATACTTTGCAAGGAAGGATGGGTATATTTTAAACTGCTTAAGGAAAAATTTAAACACCTTTAAAATTAGAAAAATAATTTCCTCTGTTCTGGTCATAATTATTCATCTTAGATTCCACTGGTTTTATGTGGGTTTTTTTTAATTTTCTTTTCACCTCTAATTTAGAAAATAATATATTATGATTGTATCTAACAAGAAGTCTACTCTTTCTGTAGGTGTTTAGTTCATGAATGATAGTTCAGTTTCTGAAGAATTCCTATCATAACCAAACAATCTATTAAGTACTAACTGGGGACAGTCTTTCCTCTGCCCACTGGGTACAGTGAATGAAGAGGGGAAACATGCTGAAAACTAATCTGAATGTTATTCTGTAATTAAGACTAATTTTTTAATCATGTGATACAAGAAGCAGAGAGGGGTGGGGTGAGCAAATATAAAATCTCCCTTAAGTGATTCTAAATGTTATTCTTCTAACATAACTCTTTCTTACAGACATCAGAAATTGTTAGGGATTGTTAAGACCATAAATAGAAATCTAGATATGGAAAGTTAAGTAGAAAACTATATAGCATGAGTATTAAAATTTGCGGTAAACAGGTATTTATCCTCCTACAAAATTTATTATGCTATATGTTAGCAGTACAAAACAGGAGATTAGAATCCAGAGGACAATAACCCATTTCTTTACAGAAATATGTTCTAATTGAAACACAAAGAAGTACAACCAACTCTTTCTTGTGGTCCTAAGTATATATTCGAAAAGTAATGTTTCAGGAGTGGGGTTTTTTTAATTTAACTTGTAATAACATTTCCATATTCGTTTTAGAATTTTATAACCATCTTTAGTAACATACAAGTGAAGGAAGAGTTGAGACTGCCAGCTGTACATTAGTGCTTCTGATAATTCTAGCATAACTGAGAAAAAAATTATTTCTTAGCAAAGACTAAATTGCAGCAGGTTTTCACTGTATTTACAGTAATTATTTATGTTCACTTGCTGTCTTTATAGATGCATGAAGTTTCAAAGTAGTTCTAGAAACAGAAACTGAACTTTTTGTTACTAATACAAGTGGTTGCCTGAGGTGATTTACAAATATCTTTAGTAAGCCGTAGGTAAAAAGATAAATCTGGATTACATAGTGTTTGATACTCTATAGGGTTAGGGAAAAAAATAAAAAAAAAGAGTGAAGGCGTAGATATATAATGGAAACATGTTTTGTATGTATTGCTGTATCTGTTCTGGCATCTACAAAGTACCACTCAGTTATACCTACTCTCAAAACACCTGGAGAATTTCTTAAAATATTTCAAATCAATTTATAGCCAGGTCTGCATTTACTGGCCACTACATTTATCTGTTCTAGTATATTGTACATTATTCTGCTTCTTTTGCCCCTTTGGTTGGAAAACTCTCTGACAGATTCCTCTTTGGTCAGCCCTTATGGGAATGTGAATGAAGATTATAGAAAGAGAAAATACAGAAACGTCTGCAGTGTGTTTAGTTGAGCTCTTATAGAGGAGCACAGTCACTTTATTTCTGTGCCAGTCTAGCCAGAAGCTGAAAAGGGAATGTGTGGTACCACTTCCTATCACAGTGAGATAAGGAGATTGTCTTCCATGGTCAGATATGAGGCATTTACTGAAGAAATTATTCTGTAAGGAAATAACTAATGGGAAACAGACCTGTAGAGGACATAAGAAATATCTAAAGATGCTCTTGGGAGGAACTTTCAGCTATGCAGTGCTGGCAGATACAATTATAGAGGATTGTGAAACTGCATCTGCCAACTGAAATAACTGGCAGTGAACAAAGGATGATGAGTGAAAGAAGATAATCATTGGTATGGCTGTGAAAAGCATTATCTAGTCATTTCCAGCATCAGTAACAGCAAGAGCATTCCTAGTTTATTTGTGGGAGCACATGTGAGGTTCAAGTCTGGTGTTAACAGCAGTGAATGAATTTGTAAAGTTCAACATTATAACTTTACAATATTGTAAGACATCTGAAAAGAAACCCAGGTGTTTCTGTGCAAAGTCTGTAGTCACAAAGAAAGATGATTTGTATACCCTGGAACAGGTTTTCATTTCTCTTTCATTCCCTGGAGTATATATTGAAAAATGATGGCCAGTGCATAATTTTATGTCACTGGCTAAATCTGACCTGACCCTGTCAAACTGCCAGGATCACTTTCTCTACTTGAAGAATCAGCTTCCTCACAACTTTTTTTTTTAAGAAGGAACCCAAAACCCCATCCCTTCCCATAAGACCTTACCTGTGAGCATGCTAGCTTTCTTTCGGTCATAAATAACATACTGCAATCTGAGATGAACAAGAGCACTAGTAATAAAGGTCATATAGAAATATGCATGGAGAGGTAGACTAGCCAGAGGTGTGAAAGAAGGGGAAACCAACTTAATTTGCTTGCAAACACAGTGACCTCCAAAGGCAGTTGTGTTGGAGCAGCACAGGTGTGACAGAAAAGAACTGAGGAAGGCCAAATCATTTCATCAAACAGCCAGTGTCTCGAAGAATGGGACCGCTTCTCTGAGTGCTCTGTCTACAAATGAGTTTTTGCTAACTACTTGCCACTAGCAGGCCACGTAATTCAGGATTTAAACATGATTTATGACACTAGAAGCAAATATGTGTTAGGAAAAACAGGTTCTCTGCCAGCTAGAGCTTAATCTTATGAGTGTGTCTGTCTTTCACAGAGAAGTGAAACACATGAGCAAGCTTTCCCAAATTACTGGCTAATCTACTTTCCAGTGACTCTGAAACCTGTTACTGAAAGTACAAATAGCTTCAGCTCTGAAGTAATTAAAATGTTAGGATTAACCTAAAGTGTGCTGTTGCCCAAGCCTTCAGCAAATGAGGAAGTCATAGAAGAAATAAAATGGACATTTAACTGGTACTAACCTAGAATGGACTTCTCAGTTTAAGTAAAATATCTGATGAATTTACGTGACACACTGAACTTCTGAAAGGTTTTAACTGTTGCTTAAGTCGTCCGTTCTTTCAATGGAAATAAAAGCAGTGTATCACATTACTTAGAGTTAGGATGTTTTAGTAATGGGGTGGGAATGATTTATAAAAGCAAATGTAATTTATGATATGCCTTTTTTTACCAGTGGCAGTAGGTGAGGATTGCTTCACTCCTGCCTGAAGTTATTATACTAATGGACTGTATGTGTATGTATAAATATATGACTATGAATCTATCTATAGAAAGGGAATAATTTTAAAGCAGCACAATCACTCTGATGTAAACAATCAGGTTTAGGGAGGTTGGACAACCTTGTTTGGGACACCCTATTGCATGTGGGCATAATATTAGAGTTTTGAATTTTATATGGCTCATGAGCAGATCGGAGAAACTTTCACTTGGCTTGCAGAGCAGTACTTCTGAGGCAGGGAACTTGTGTTGTCTGAATACCTGTCTCTGGGCAAAGGTATATAGGGACTGAAATTGATGTTTCACAGTGGAGTGGACAGGACATTTAGGACAATCTCCTGTCTTCAAACTGCTTCCTGGCCATTGGTCTATTTCCTTTTTTACTTCTTTCCTTTTATTGCTTTGGCCTAGTTCTTGTCTTCTACTTTCAGAAGGTTTCCTCTTCCACCATGCTTTATCATTGGGAAGACAGAAATCAGGAACATAGGAGGAAAAACTTCTGCCTTATTTTTCAGATCAGCAACTGAACCTAAGAGGAAAACAGTGACTCTGCCATGAATTAGAAAATGATTCTTTGGAGAGTTTGAGATTTTAACAAACTTGTACAAAGATGAGCAATTTTTTATTTTATGAGAGTTTGTAATTGGGCCAGAATTCATGTAGCAATCAAAGGAGCATATCAGAGTCCGAGTGTTCATTTTAGGAAGTTTTGTCTTAAACTGTTAACTTCATCATACTTTCTACAATTGAAACCCACTTTTAATGGGTAAAGTTTCAAAAAGCTTGAATAGGAGGTAATGAGTAAGGCATACTGGTTTAAAATGAAAACAAAAGCAGAGGAACATATGAAATTCCTGAAACAAAAGGGCTTCCAGAAAACATATGCAAGAAAATACTAAAATCAGTATTTTGTATCAACAAGCATTCTAACTTAAAATGCTTCTCAAACTTTCCCATGTATTGTTTCATTGTGCTAACTGCTATGCCTGGGTGCATGTGGCAAAAAGTAATTGTCTAACAACTTATTAGCATCTGCAGTGAATTTGGGAAAACTGGCAGTCATTTGTTGTTGGTTTGAGTGGTGCTGTAAAACAAAGTGGAAGTTCTACATTTTGTCTAGAAAGATGGGCAATTGAACTTCACTTTAAACTATTGTATTATTACCACAATGGAACTATCAGTCAGCCAGACAGACATATTAACCAAGCAAGCCATAAATTCTACAAGATCTTGCAATTGTATTTCTCAGCTTTTTACTTCTTCTACTTTTCTTAAAACTTATTGCTCTTTCACTGGCATCTTCCCACATATATAAAGGTTCTGTCAGCTTTGACCTTCAAAGTGGACTTTTTCTAGGTGCTTTTTCTATCACTTTCTGGAGTTACTGTGCATATCATATGCACAGTGCAGCCATCATCAATCAAACTCACATCACCATGCACTGTTCTCATCTACTGTCCAGTGTCATCCTGGCACTGGAGGCTTCAAGAAAATATACATTCGACTTCCACTGACCTGAGTCCCCAATACATATTTACAAAAAGCTCTGGTACAAATTAGCCATTGCAATAGTTTGCATTTCCATGACGTGAAGGATTTTGTCACCACTAGTGTGTTTCCCTGCTCTGCTTTCTCAAAGTGACGAGCCCGTTGACCAGATAGTTTGCATGGCCAAGCAGGGTAACAGCTTGTGCTGTCTCTTCTTGCTGTTGCATTACCCTGTAACCTAAGTGGCTAATGTACAATAGGTGTAGGTTGAGGTCTTGTGGACAGGTAGGAAACAAGTCATGGACATCTTAAGTGTAAATCCTGGAACTGCAGTGTTTTTCCTCTTGATGAATTTTGTGAGAACAGACTTGCTGGGTATCACAGGAAAGGATGTCAGCATGGGAGGCTGATGCTGTGCAAATCAGAACTTGGAGGCTGGCTCCTGGGCTTGTCCTCCTCTTTTCCTATTCCATTCATTCTTGGCTATGTGTTTCATCCCACATTTTGGCTAGTGGTGGTGCTGTTCTTGACTACCTCAAGCCTTGGATGTGTTTTCTTTCTAGTTTTTTGCTGCATATCTGCAAGACCAGCTGCTTATTTTTTGATTTAGTCCTGCATTTGAAATAGAAATTTTGCTGCTGAAAGGATAGTCTGGTGCAGCTGTGTTCTTCTACCCAGACACTCATTTCAGCCTTTCTATAGTTGAGTGTAAATTTGGAATGCATGTGCATAAGCAATAACGCATTAATAATTGCTTAATAACTTATTAGAGTCTAGCTTCAGTTGAGACACTGGGGAAAAACTACTGCCAATTAGTTGTAAGAGGGTGGTGGAAAGAAGTTAAACTTTAAATTATTACTGGAAAGGTGAGCTGATAAACTTTAGACTAAACTAGTATGTTAACACTACAATGGAACTATCAGCTCCATGTAAAACATTAGGACGACAAATTAGTGTTTTGATCATGCTAGATATAACCATATTCATTTGTTTAATTAAACAATCTAGGCTTCTTGTGGTGTGGGTCATTTAAAAAAAATGTTAAAAATAAAATTAAACACATAATTAAGCTGACAAGAGATAAAGACCCTTGTGCAGCAAGTTGAAGGCAGTTAATTTATAAGGAACCTGGTCCCTGAAGGCTGTGTCGTTTATTAAAGTTACTGAGGCAGAGATGTGATAAAATATTTTATGTAGTGCTTTAAAGGCTAAATTGCTCTGACACTTTTAAAGTCCATGGGATACAGTCAATTAGGATGTCTTGTTATCATGTTTTTCCCTCATAAAGTAATCTAAACAAAATCCATGGTTATACTGATAAGTTGTTAAAGTTCCCACAGTAACCCTTTTTTTTCAAATATTTCTCTTTGGTACATGTAATGGCCTTCATTCATAACTCTGATTGTAATAAAGGTTATCTGAAACATTGTGTGTTTGACAAAGTCAAAGTTGCTAGACTGACCAGAAGAGACAGTTAAGTTAGAAACTTGGTCAAAGTTTTAAAGTCATACAGATTTTCAGGTATAATCTTCTCCAAATGTTCTTTGAGCTACCAGACAAAGGCCTGTAAAGGTGCTGTATGAAAGGAAAAAATATCTGTCTTGCCTTGGATATCTTGACCTGGAATAACACTGTTTCTGTATTTTCCAGTGTTTTGGTCTGGTTTTGAAAGTAAAGAATGCTAAAATGACTGTGAGAAAACTTTCATTAGATTATTAGAGAAATACTCACATCAATGATTTAATTTCTTTTTACCAGATGATGAATCTGTTCACCAATATATGATCTGCTTTCTTGTCGGTTTAGAAATATGGTTGAAAAGATAGTTGCAGTACTGAAATAGTTACTTTTTATGTTTGAGAGCAGGCAAATGTATCAGTTTTATCTTTGATATTTCTGAGGATTGAAGGGGTTATATCTCCTGTCCTTTCTAATGGGATATTTCCACTTTCTGTTGCTACTGCCTTTTAGCGGTTTTATGTCAAGTCTCTCCTTGATCTTTATCAAGGTCACAGGGGCAGGTACTAAACTTCCACTGGACTTCAGAGAGTTTTCTTATAATACTTGGCTTCTAAAACAAACAGGAAGAGGGGAAAAAACAAAGGATAACAAACCATATTCTGTAGAAAGGTAAGGAAGGGCACAACAGGATGAAGGGAAACTTTCTTTCTTTTAAATGGACAAAGATTTCCAAAGGTTATGTCACTTTGTAAGAGAAACCAAATGAAGTCAACCCTTAGCTTTGCAACTTCTGGTCAGCTCACCTTGTTAAAATGTTGGTTTTTTTTAAAAAAAATTCTGATAAAGTTTCTATGAATTCCAAGTTCTGTGTTTATCACGCAGTGCAGTCTGATGAAGATAGTTGGATTTGGTCCCCACTTGTAATTTATGGAAGCATGGGAAAAAATCCATTTTTAGTACGTGCATAAATTGTTAAAAATAATTTAGCACAACTATATTTGCAAATATCTTTATAGAAAACATCCGATCAAAGAGAGATTTTTGTTTGGATTTCGCTATGTCTGTGACTTAGAAGCACAATTTAAACTGAAGTTGTAAATTTCTAGAGGTTTAACCACTTGTCTATTGCAGTGAGGTTTGCAGCTGTCAAAGCCCTGTTGAAAAACTGCAGCTGAATTCTCCCTTATAAAATAACCTTATACAGAGAGAGGGAGCGAGAGGGTTTGACTGCTCAGAGTTGGGTTATTTGCTCTGTAAGCAATGAACCAAAGTAATGTAGAGCTTTATATATTTTGTTTCTGAAACTTTTTGTTCTTTGTATCTTAAAATTAAAACCAGATCAAATGTGTCTTAAATTCACTACTGCATAGAGGCTTGAGATTTTCTTCTTTCGTGTGTTTTATAGTGAGCCAGTCCAGCACTGAAAGGAGAAAGGGATACACAAGTTTTGAGCTAATCTTTTAGGGGAAAGAAGACAACATGCGAATGGATTGACAATATTAATGTAGAGCTCCTGCCAGGCCTTATAGCCTGTCTTATTCCAGATTTTGGAGATCTGCATTGCAGATCTGAGGGCCAGCCTCAGATCATAGAAAAATAACTAGCAATAAGTGATTCCCTGATGAATTTTTGCTGTGTCTGCACATTATTCAGCTTTACAAACTTCTATTAGTTTTGACTGAAGGTCAGTTTTGATTTATCATTTCAACTGTGGATTCTGTGTGAATATAAAAAGAATAAGAAATTTTCTTCTTTGTTAAATCAGCCTGATAAAGAAAAAACTGCTTTTGAATGAAAATTTCTCAGGAGTTAATTATATTCAAGTACTCTGTGAGGTTGTATCCACTAACCCATAAACACAATATTTATGAAAAAGATTATCATACCATATTTTAAAAAGATGTATGCAGGACAAACAAATTGTTATAAGTAAATTTCCTTTTGTTTGGCACAGGAATTTTGAAAGCATTGGAAGTTCATGCTTGAATGCCTCCGTTTTTTCATAAAAATTACAGTTGCAGATGAAACTCTTCAGTGTCTGAAAGTAAAGGGAGAAATTCGGTTCACTGTGGGATAATGAAAACTGAAAAACAATTATGCTGCTGCAATCAACATCTCAGACACAAATAACTAATTTCACTTCTCTTACACTGCTCTAAAATATACTGCTTATTGTTCTTAAAATATTGATATGCCTTTGAATTATTTACTGAGCAAAGGACGCTCACACGCCTTTAACATAGAAGGAGATGAAAGATTATTTCATGTCAACATAACAGAAGACAATAATAAATCCGTAATGTAAATAATAGGCCTTAGAAAAGAACTGTGCATTATTAGTGTGTGACTAGATTGCATCTGGGCTCTACTTCTGAGAATACTTTTTCTAACAGTATGGAAATGATTGGAGTTAGCAAAGTAATCAGAAAATCCTCTTCTCTAGTTAGCTTCTTTTAGAAAGATACTTGAGACAGTCACCTTGTACTAGTTTTAGATTTGATTCCTGAGAAGATTTGAGGGTATGTAAACAAGCAAACAATGAACTAATTTGATTTTTTTTCCAGTTCCTGAAGATGTGGATTTGCAATATTAATGTTAGCAGTGTGAACTCTGACCTTTTCTGTCATTTTGTTTGGGAATATTAGCTAAGCTTTCTTGTTCTTGCCTGGCCATTTCTTTCCTTCTAATTTTCTTCACTAAATTCCTTCCTAAATTTTTTGCTGATACTCTCAGCTTTTTTTTAAGTATATTGAAAAAAATCCAGCAACAATGAAAACCCATGCCTAGGGGGAAAAAAAGAAAATAGAAACAGGCTAATTTTATATGGTGGAATTACTTGTGCTGAAAACATTTCTACCTTGTCTGTGTTTCTCTCTCCCTTTCCATGTATGTGCATACTCTTGTCCTTGCTCCACCTTTCTCCTGGCCTGCAGTACTAATTTTCAGGATGGGAACAGCTCAGCATGCAGGGAGTCCTATACTCATGTATTTGCAGAAAAGTTTACTTTTGTGATGTTGCAACTGAAGATTTTATTTTCCTATTTGACTTTCATCTCCATGTGTCTGAATGTTATTAAATACAATTAGGAATCCAATTCGTGCTACGTATGCCTTAAAGTTTTAGAGGCCATTTAGAACAAACTTTTTGAGAACTTGAGAATTACAAAATGTCTGCAGCTTCAAAGGGAATCACCTATAATTTGGACCTGATTTTGCAAAATTCTATATTTCAGAAAGGTAGTGAAAAAACCTCTTTCTCTTGTTTATCTTCAGTGAAAGTGTGGGTGGTCTTACAGTCTTTTATAGGTATCTATTTGAAAGGCTGGAAAAATACAGAATAACAAAGAATACTGTAACAGAGTTGAGTTCACTATGCTGGGGTTATGGCTTAGCCTTATATATTTGCCTTTCAACACTTCCTGCTGTGAAATTCTAACCCAGTTAGTCTAATATTTCACATCTTCAGGCTCATGTATAAAAAATTATCTACATTCTTAAGGCAAACCCCAAATATAATTCTGTACATCTTTCCAAAAAATGAACTGTATCCAACATAGCAGTTGACACTGTGGAACAGAGCTGGAGTCTATCCAGCCAGAAGTCTCTGAGACCTGGCAATTTAAAGTCCCAAGGAATATATTTCCCACATGAAAAATTTCTTCCTAGCCCCAGCAATGATGACTAACTAATATTTTTTTAAAATATGGGGTAAAACAAAAAGAAAGGATTAATATTCACAGAGAGGGGATAATGGTCACATGTATTTTCCTTGTGTTTCCTCTGGAAAGGCTCAGGTATGGAGCCTCAAACTATATCCTGCTCTCATTGAAGCCAATTAGATTTTTTGCATTAACTTCAGTAAGAGCAAATGCAGGCCCCTGGAGATGGAGACTTCTGTCAATACAGTATAAAACCTGTTCCATTTTAGGTCATAATGGAGACAGAGATATGATACTGTCTACTAATCTGGTGTTGGATTTAAGTAATGGAAGGAGAAGGGCACTTTCATCTGTGTGTTAAAATGATTATATTTTGTGTGTTCTAAACAAAACCACATGGGAATTGTTCTATTATAAAACTATTGAGGCTCTTTCTTGTACTAAAGGAGCAACCATAGGATCTTTGCAATTAGTGATTCTTGTCATCAAAGAGCAGCTGAAATGCATTATTGCTTTTCTATTTTAAGAAGAACAGATACTTTAATGATGCTGCCAAAACCTTTTGGCTTTTGGGGGGAATCTGAAATTGAAATGCAGTAGACTTATACTGCAGTCCTTTATCATTCAAGTTGCCCTTTTAAATCAGTGGGAGTAAAGATCATCTGCATGAATTAGAGTAGTAAGGTACAGCAGACCTACGAGAAAAGATCTATACAGAATCATGAGAAAGCTTAGTAGTCTGAGGTTTACTGGTTGTGATTCTCAACCATAAAAGAAGGTACTTTTGAGTATTTTTAAATACTAATAAAAAATCTACTCGGAAAGCAGCTGTTTTGAAATGCCAATAGAGCTGAAGCTTTACAAGCAACAAATATGCCAGGCAGTTTTAAATTAAAATACACTCTAGAAGTATTTGTATTTGTGATGTTTTCCTGTGTGTTTTCCCCCCTGTTCTTTTATTGTGGGAATCTAAACCTTGTTTTCATTGTTGATTTAATTCTTTTATGGGAAGCCATCAAGCAGCTGATTATTCAAGTGTAAAAATTTTCATATGGCAATGAAAGACTTCATTAAGGAATTGAAAGGTGTATATGGAAAATAATCCCTTCTGTCTGAAAAAATACCTACCAGCATGAACTTATAAATAAGTGCTTGCCCTGCAGAAATAAATTTGCAGTCTTTATGCTGTCCATTGACAGCTTAATGGATTTGATTTTAGGTATCCTTCTAATTATATGATTTATTAAAAAGTGTATATCTTTAAAATTAAAAATATATGAAATTGAAGTAAAAAAATGTGAAGATAGCAGGAATGTAGACAATAGTATTCTTTCCTTGATCTCAGTGCACAATTGTGCATGCAAATATTTAGTTCTACTAAATTTTTTCAAGTTTTCCTTGTATATTCTTCTTCTCAAGTTGCAAGCAAAATTAGAAAAAAATCTCAATGCCAAAACTTTAATATTCAGCAAAAATTCTATATTGTTTTTCAAAGACAGTCAAGCTTTTTTTTTTTTTTGGGGCAGTTTGCAGCAAAGCCTTGGCAACTGCCTGTAACTGTAGGGAGAAAGTAACACAATTCTTACTAGTTGTGTTTGTCCACTAATAAATAACACCAGCACTACTAATGAGCTTGTGAAAACCATTTTATAAAATAAAATAAAATAAAATGAAGCTCTTCAGTTGTCACTATTTCCAATACCCTTGGCTCCACAGCAGCTAAACAGTCTGCTAGAAGGCCTTTAACTATTAGCTGGTTGAAAAGAGACAGAAACCTGGAAACCTTTAGAGTATGTCAAAGTCCTGCTGACCTGAGAGGGACCAGCACCATGAGCTAGTGGGAAAAAACAAGACTTACCTTTGGAGTTGGCAGACAGGTAAGAATTCTGCCTGAATTTTGCTGGATGTTTGGAAATGGAACTATTTCTACAAATGGTCTTTATTTCAATATTTGACTAAAAACATGCACGTGATTTTCTGAGTAGCTTCACTTAGAGGTATTTAGAAGCATGAGAAGTAGGGGTGTAGTGGAGCCTCCATAGGGATATTACTTCTATGGTAATAGGTCCCTACTAGGACATCTGTGGACAGATGGGGCAAATACCTTAACACAATTGTCCAGTGTTGATAGGACAAATAGCCAATTTTGAAAAATGTTTATAGAGGATGCCGATGGTATGCACAGATATTCTGCCTTGTTTTACTTAACAGATGAATAACAGACAGTAAGTGACTGTGGGACAAAACAGTAGATAAATTCAGTTTAGGTAAATGTGAGGTGATGCACATGAGATAAAAAAAATCCTAATTTGCTGTACCTATGATGATGTCTTCTTATCATACCCTGAATGTTTTCAAGTAAGCTATTCCAGTTACAGTAAATAAGTCTTTGAGGGTGTCAGCTCAGTGCTCAGTAATGGTTAGGAGGCAAATCTAATACTAGAGATCATTTGAACACAACAAAATAAAAAGATGGAGAATATCATTACAGTATTACCTGAAAAATGCATCATCTGCCTGCACCTACGCAATGAGAATTTTTACCACTCCCAAAGCCCCCATAGTCTCCAGAAGGCTGTAATAGGACCTTCTGGGGGCTCCATGGAAGGTCTAAAAAGATAAGCAAAGCATGGAAGAATTTCTGTATTAGGAATGATTACATAAATGAGGACCTTTCAGTCTGGAAAAGAGAGGATTGATGGAGGCTATGATGGTAGTCTATAAAGTAGTATAGAGTGCAGATAAGGAGCAGTTGTTCACATTCTCTTCATGATATCTTGTTCAAGAGCCAGGGGAAATCAAATGAAAATAGTAGGAGCCAGATTCACAACAAATAAAAGATGAGGATTTCTTACAGTGGGTAATTGATCTTGCCAAAAGAAAGATGGATGCTAAAATTCTGTACTGGTCTAACAGGAGACTAGGCAAGTTTGTGGAAGAGATATTCACTGAATACTAGTTAAACACATAGATATCATATCAGGTTCAGGGAGTCCGTAATTTGAAAATATTCTTGTCCAGTTTTTATACTCTTCCATAGTTATGCATTTATGGCCACTGGTGGAGAAGAATACCATGTTGGAAAAGTCTTTGATCTTACTCAGCATGGCTGTTTTTCTGTTCTTAACTACCTTCCATATTTACCCAACTTGAGGAATTGTGTACTGTGTATCCTAAAAAAAAAAAAAGGTATTATGTGCTTCAGACATGGAATGCAAAATATAAGTCCAAAATGCTATTTCTGACTTTGAAGTGAACTTGCAAAATGTGGATGGAAACAGAAATTTCCCAGTGGTAACGATATCATTATAATCAAATCAAAATTATGTCTGAAAGTGCAAAGTACAGAAATATAACCAAAAACAATTGAGCACTGATTACCCTTTGCCAGTTACACTATGCTTGCTAGTAATGTATTTCCAAGAACTCTATATAAAATGAAGTAAAGGGATGATTTAGGTGATGTAACTTCTAGCTCAAAATTGTCATTGAAATGTAAGGTAGAGTAATGAGCAGAACGTCTGCAATTTCTGCCAATGATGTATCAAGTCAAGTGTACATTAAAAGGTATGTGTACATGCATGCATATTTCTCCATATCTGATGGGCCAGGTGCCTAGAGGATGGTAGTTTTCCTGAAACTTTTGAAGGGGTGCTCCTTCTCTTAAATTTATTAGTTCTTTCCATGGTGTGCTTATTTTTATTTTTTCTATTAAAGATCTTCAGGAAAAAATATACTAAAAATGCTTATGACCTGGACCTCGACATTGTTCTTATCATTCGACACAATCAAAAAGTAGAGTCTGAGAGAAAGGAAATGCTAGTAATAATCCTTGAGGCATGCGTTATGAATTGGTTATGCTTGTTTTGTAGTTGCATTTCATGAAGTTCAGAGATTATTCTCACAACTATTTGAGAGCTGAAAATTATTCACAATGAAGAGTAGCTGAACGTTAAGCGATACATGTAATTTTAGACAGGAAAATGAAAATTCCAAATAAATCTGAGGGACAAAAATACTTTTCCAAAGCTGCTTTATTATAGAAAAAAAAAAAGAATGTGGAAAGTTAAAATACTGATCGTTGGTTCACCTGCAGTGTGCCAGAGGTATACTGGATGTAGCCAATGTGTGAATGTAGTTAGCCAGGTAGCCATGAAACCCCTGCTGAGTTCTTCCAGGAGTTTGCCCAGCTAGAGATTTCCAGTGTAATTTTCAGCACTGGTTGCAACTGGTCTGTAAGGAGCTGGTTATGACCGCTCTCTGTCAGTCTCTTTCTTTTGGCCACTAAATTCTCTTAAGCAGGGTTTCAAAAATGACCCCAGGGGAAGAGTTACTTTTCCCTGACTGCAAGTGCAGCATATTCTGCAAGAATATGGACTGAAGGGAGGAGAAAGGGAAAAGATGTGTGATTGTCAATGGAATGAGCTGCCTAGGAAACAAACCGTCTTACTAAAATAACTCTCCTTCCTTGAGCCTCCAGTCCATGAAACAACCACTGCCACTTTGTTGTACTTCCTGCGCAGAAGCCACACAACCTCTCTGCATATGAGTGAGAAATCCGGTGGGAC